>JANJGN010000058.1:3000000-3343363 GCA_026770705.1 Isurus oxyrinchus | reverse complement strand
GGACACGATGGTGGGCTCGGGGTCACGCTGGGACATGATGGTGGGCTTGGGGTCACGCTCGGAAATGATGGTGGGCTCGGGATCGCGCTCGGACATTCTGGGGAGCTCGGGGTCACGCTCGGACAAGACGGTGCGCTCGGAGTCACATTCGGACACAGTGCGCTCGGGGTCACATTCGGACACGGTGCGCTCGGGGTCACACTCGGACAAGACGGTGCGCTCGGGGTCACACTCGGACAAGATGGTGCGCTTGGGGTCACACTCTGACACGGTGCGTTCGGGGTCACACTCGGACACGGTGCGCTCGGGGTCACACTCGGACACATTGCGCTCGGGGTCACACACGGACACGGTGCGCTCGGGGTCACATTCGGACAAGACGGTGCGCTCAGGGTCACAGTCGGACATGACGATGCGCTCGGGGTCACACTCGGACACGATGCGCTCGGGGTCACACTCGGACACAGTGCACTCGGGGTCACACTTGGACACGTTGCACTCGGGGTCACACTTGGACATGATGGTGCGCTCGGGGTCACACTCGGACACGGTGCACTCGGGGTCACATTCGGACACGATGCGCTCGGGGTCACACTCGGACACCGTGCGCTCGGGGTCACATTCGGACACGTTGCGCTCGGGGTCACACTTGGACACAGTGCACTCGGGGTCACACTCGGACATGTTGCGCTCGGGGTCACACACGGACACGGTGCGCTCGGGGTCACATTCGGACAAGACGGTGTGCTCAGGGTCACAGTCGGACATGACGATGCGCTCGGGGTCACACTCGGACACGATGCGCTCGGGGTCACACTCGGACACCGTGCGCTCGGGGTCACATTCGGATACGTTGCGCTCGGGGTCACACTTGGACACAGTGCACTCGGGGTCACACTCGGACATGATGGTGCGCTCGGGGTCACACTTGGACATGATGGTGCGCTCGGGGTCACACTCGGACATGATGGTGCGCTTGGGGTCACACTCGGACATGATGGTGCGCTCGGGGTCACACTCGGACACAGTGCACTCGGGGTCACACTCGGACATGATGGTGCGCTCGGGGTCACACTTGGACATGATGGTGCGCTCGGGGTCACACTTGGACACGGTGCGCTCGAGGTCACACTTGGACATGATGGTGCGCTCGGGGTCACACTTGGACACAGTGCACTCGGGGTCACACTCGGACACGGTGCGCTCGGGGTCACACACGGACACGGTGCGCTCGGGGTCACATTTGGACAAGACGGTGCGCTCGGGGTCACACTCGGACACCGTGCGCTCGGGGTCACACTCGGACACGTTGCACTCGGGGTCACACTTGGACACAGTGCACTCGGGGTCACACTCGGACACGTTGCACTTGGGGTCACACTCGGACATGATGGTGCGCTCGGGGTCACACTCGGACACAGTGCACTCGGGGTCACACTTGGACATGATGGTGCGCTCGGGGTCACACTTGGACATGATGGTGCACTCGGGGTCACACTTGGACACGGTGCGCTTGAGGTCACACTTGGACATGATGGTGCGCTCGGGGTCACACTCGGACACGGTGCGTTCGAGGTCACACTTGGACATGATGGTGCGCTCGGGGTCACGCGCTGGGGATTTACTTCAGTGCACTTTGGCTTGTGCCTCACCTTCTTTCCACTCAGACGTTCCCCCTGGCACCTCGCTGGTAGCAGCGACAGTATCTGATAGCAGTGTTGAATCCCCCCGGCGGGGTTTTGTTTGGGGTGATGGTGGGGCAGGCTGGAGGCAGGGTGGCTGGTGCTGGCCGCGGCCATCTGGGTAGCTTTGGTGACCTCGGAAGCAGCGTGTTATTTCTCACATCCCTCACCTCCTTACAATCAGGGCCTTGCACATTGTCCAACGCCCAGGTCGGCCACCCTCGTGCTCTGCATTGAGCCCCATCCTCCGTGCACCCCTCCCAGGCTGGTTCGATGAGAAGCCTGGTGCTGGAAAGGGTTACACAGGCTGGAGGCTGACATCCTTGAGGCCCAGTGGGATCGGCACCACCATGTCATGTGGGGCTGGAGGGGGCGGGTGTAGCTTTTTTGTGATTAGCTTGAGCGAGCGGGGGAGGGGGTACAGTCACGGGAGCAGCTGGAGTGGGAGAAGTGGCTGGTCCCTATGTAAACCCTTGCAGGCCCGGCCACTGGTGAGGCTGGGGTGGCCGTTGTTCCCAGTTTCATTTCGTGATGTTGATCGGTGGGGAGGCTGAAGATGGAGGGCATGAGGTTTTCTGTTGAAACAGAGAGGGGGAGAGAGGGCCAAAACCAATCAGGAGAGGAGGGAGGGAGGGAGCGAGGGAGGTGATAGGCTGGGTGGGTGCCATGGCTCTTTACAGCAAGCAGATGCAGCTTGTGGTTCCCCTTTTTTGTTTTTTGTGTGGGTGGGAAGGAGACGTCCTCACTAGGGGCAGCTGGACCTGCCCAGGCCCACTACCCCCCCCGCCACCCCCAAGGTAATGGGATTAGCTGGACCTGCCCAGGGACACTCCCCCCCCCCCCCCCCACCACAGGTAAATGGTTTGTACAGTTAAAAGTCAGCTCCGTTTTCACCCAGGAAGCTCCAGCTGCTCCCAGGCCAGGCAATGAGGGAGAACAGGGCTCTTGATTAGATCATAGGAGCAGGAGTCGGCTGTTCGGTCTGTTGAACCTGCTCCACCATTCTATTCCAATCATGGCTGATCATCTACCTCAACGCCATTTCTCCCCACTCCCCCCATATCCCCTCATGTCCTTCGTATCCAAAACCTATCGGTTTCTGTTTTGAACATGCACAATGACTGAGCTTTCACAGCCCTCTGGGCTAGAGAATTCCAAAGACTCACCACCTTCTGAGTGACACAATTCCTCCTCATCTCAGTCATAGATCTTATTCTGAGACTGCGTTCCCTGGTTGTAGACTCCCCAGCCAAGGGAAACATCTTGTCCACGTCTACCGTGCCACGTACTGTCAGGCTTTTGTTAGTTTCAATGAGCTCACCTCTCATTCTTCGAAACTCTGGAGAATACAGGCCCAGTTTCCTCAATCACTTCTCATAAGACAATTCTGCCATCCCAGGGTTTAGACTGGTGAACCACTGTTGCACTCTGTCTATGACAAATATATCCCTCCTTAGATAAGGAGACCAAAACTGTACACAATGCTCCAGGGTGAGATCTCAGCAAGATTCTATACAACTGCAGCAAGACATCTTTACTCCTGTACTCAAATCCCCTCATGATGAAGGCCAACATACCATTCACCGTCCTAATTGCTTGCTGCACCTACATACTAACTTTTGGTGACTCATGAACAAGGACACCCGGGTCCTTTTGGGCACCTGCACTTCCCAACCCCTCACCATTTAAGAAGTACTCTGCCTCTCTGTTTTTTCTACAAAAGTGGATAACTTCACGCTTATTCATTCACTTTATATCCAATCCCGGCCAAAGTAACTATTTAGTTTCTCCGCCTTTTCCCTATTCTCCATTATAATTTCTCTTTCTCTGCCTGTAATGGGCCTACATTTGTCCTATAGCTAATCGTTTCCATTTCACATACCTAAAGAAGCTTTTACAGTTCACCTTTATGTTCCTCGCTGGTTTGCATTCATATTCTCTTGCCCCATTCTTAATCAGTTTCTTGGTCCTCCTTTGCTGGGTTCTCAATTGCTCCCAATCCTCAGGCTTATCACTTTTTCTGGCATCCTTATAGTCACTTCCTTTGATCTAATGCAATTTTTAATTCCTTTTGTTAGCCACGGTGTACTCACCTTTCCTCTGGGTTTTCGTGCCTTAGATGAACACAAATTTGTTGCAGACCATGGGTCTTTTAAACACAGGGCATTGCCTGTCGACCACCAATTCTTTAAACGTAGTTTCCCAATTGACCATAGCCAACTTGCCCTTCATACCTTCATAGTTTCCTTTGTTCCGATTTAAGACTCTAGTTTCAGAATGAGCTTTATCATTTTCAAACTTAATGGGATATTCTATCATACAATGGTCACTATTTCCCTGAGGCTCTTTTTCAGCAGGTTTATTACTTAGACCTTTCTCATTACATAATACTAAATCTAAAATAGCCCAATCGCTAGTTGATTCTCCAATGTACTGCTCCAGAAACCCACCCGGTACACATTCCAGGAATTCATCCTCCTCAGCATTGGTGTTAATTAGGTTTTGCCAGCCTCTATGTAAATTGAAGTCACCCATTATTACGGTATTACCCATGCTACGTGCATGTTTAATTTCCTGATTTATACCATGCCCTACATTAACACTACTGTTTGGTGGCCTATAAATAACTTGGACCATTGTTTGCTGCCCCTTGCTGTATCTTAGCTTCATCCAAACTGATTCTACATCTTGATCTTCCAATCCGAGATCCTTTCTCACCAATGCACTGATTTCATCGTTTATTAACAGCGCTATCTTCCACCTGCTTTTCCTTTTTGCCTCCCCTTCCTCACTGACGAGTACTCTTGAATATTCAGTTCCCAGGCTTGGTCACCCTGTATCCACATCTCTGTAATGGCAATTACACCATACCCATTTATCTCTATTTATGCCTTCAAATCATCTACCTTACAATAAATGCTGCATGCATTCAGATAGAGTGTCCTTAACTTTGTCCTTTTAACATTATTCTGTATTCTACTCCTATTTGATTCCCGCCTTCACTTTGTCTGCTTTCTAATCACATGTTCAATCACTCAACCCTCCTGTTCCTATGACCACCCGCATGTGGACCTGGGAGTAATCTCGAGATTACTGTCCTTGAGGTTCCTCATTTCTTAACTCTCTAAATTTTTTTTTTCATTCACAGGATGAAGTAGCAGCAGTGTGTACACGTCTACAAGACGCACTGCAGGAATTCACCAAGTCTCCTTCGGCAGGACCTTCCAAACCCACGACCACTACCATCTGGAAGGACAAGGGCAGCAGACAGATGGGAACACCATCATCTGGAAGTTCCCCTGCAAGTCACTCACCATCCTGGCTTGGGAATATATCGGCCGTTCCTTCACTGTCGCTGGGTCAAAATCCTGGAACTCCCTCCCTAACAGCACTGTGGGTGTACCTACACCACATGGACTGCAGTTGTTCAAGAAGGCAGCTCACCACCACCTTCTCAAGAGCAGCTAGGGATGGGCAATAAATGCTGGCCCAGCCAGCGACACCCGCATCCCATGAATGAATTAAAAAAAAAATCCGCTTTCAGGGCCTCATCCCTCTCCCTGCCTCTGTCATTGGTGCCAAGGTGGACCACGACTTCTGGCTGTTCACCCTCCTTCAGGTGAATGCCCTTCAGCTGCTGGGTGACATTCGTGACTCTTGCCCAGGGAGGCAACATACCATCCTGGAGTCACGCCTATGGCCACAGAAATACCTGGCTGTTCCCCTGGCTACTGAACCACCGACCACTATTGCTTTTCCACTCCTCTTTCTGCCATTCTATGCAGCCGAGCAGCCCGTGGTGCCACAGGCTGAGGAACCATCACCCTCACCAGTCTCCAAAATGGAAAACCGGTTCTTGAGCAAGATCGACTCAGAGGACTCCTGCACCTCCTGCCTGGTTCTCTTCGACTGCCTGGTGCTCACCCATCCTTTTCTCCCCGCACGCTCCAAGCTTGCAGTGTGACCACCTCCCTAAATGTGCTTTCCACCTGGTTCTCTGCCTTGCGGATGCACCTCAGTGACTCCAGCCGCCGCTCTAGTTCCGAAAGCCGGAGTTCAGACTTCCGCAGCCGGTGACACTTCCTGCAAACGTATTTGTCTGGGACGTGTGGTGGGTCCACGTAGCACAGGGAGGCACCTTCCATTCAGCCGAGCTGACCCTGCCATGCCTTAACTCGTACAAACCATTTATTATAAATTACTCATCGATCAGCTTCTTCACCTGTATCGAAGTTAGAACCAAATGTTGGAGGCTGAAAAAGGTAGATCTACATGCTACTGACAGACTCCTAGTTCCCCCTTTCGAGATGCTGCCAACTGCCTCCGACTCTGCTATGTCGCAGAATTACACAATCACAGAATCGTTACAGTGCAAAAGGAGGCCATTCAGCCCATCGTGCCTGCACCAGCTCTCCGAATGAGTATTATGACTCAGTGCCATTGCCCTGCCCTTTCCCCGTACCCTTGCACATTGTTTCTATTCAAACAATCATCTAATGCCCTCTTGAATGCCTCGACTGAACCTGCCTCCACCACACTTCCAGGCAGTGCATTCCAGACCCGAACCACTCGTTGCATGAAAAGTTTTTTCTCATGACACATTTGCTTCTTTTGCAAATCACTTTCAATCTGTGCCCTGTCGTTCTTGATCCTTTTACAAGTGGGGACAGTTTCTCCCTATCTACTCTGTCCAGCACCCTCATGAACATCTCTATCAAACCCCCTCTTTACCTTCTCCTCTCCAAGGAGAGCAGTCCCAAACCCTCCACTCTATCCTCATAGCTGTAGTTTCTCATCCCTGGAACTATTCTTGCAAACCTCTTCTGCACTCTCTCCAATGTGTTCACATCCTTCCTATGGTGCGGTGCCCAGAACTGTGCACAATACTCCAGCTGCTGACTGCCACCGGGTCCTCTTTTCACCTGACCAATAATTGGGCGGTGTGCAGCAATTCATACACACGCCCTCCCTCACAATTCCTTTCTTTCCCTGCCCATGCCTGCTGGCACCAACTGTCTTTGGTAATAATCAGTGCACCAAGTGCCCAGCTTTTAGATGTTCAATGTCCTTGTGTTGTTAATCTCTTTCCTTGGGATATCTTAATTCTTCCCTCCCAGAGTTGTTGTCTCTTCTTCTTTGATTCTTTCCCTCAGGGAGCCAGCAGCTCAGTAGCCCTCTCCCACTGGGTGGGCAGATAGGCTTTTCCCTGGCTCTCTTTCCCATCCCCCTAGGCCCCAGGCCTCAGGCCGCTGGCTCAAAAGCAGCAGCTTTGCTCTTCTTTACATTGTGCCCAAACTTCCTGACCTGCCGCTCATCGTTGTGGAATTAAATGCTTTGTTGTTCAAGCGGTCCTGGGACGTCTAGCTGTCAGGTGTCTGGGTGTTATTCATGCTTCCCACCTGGAGTTGGTGTATCATCTTCTTTGATTCCTTCCAGACTCAGGGAGCCAGAAGCACTAACTCAGAGCGCGGGCTTGTTTTTGAATCGCGGGTCTAATAACACCGCGATCCCAGCAAGGTGTGGAGCTGCTGTTCAGTCTGAGCTATTCGTCATTGGCTGCTGGAGGGAGGGAGGGAGGGGGGGTGGAATGCCACAAAGGGCACTCAACTCGTGACTCCGAACCTCCATCCTCCCATGTGAATGGTCACGGCTGACAAAGGGGTCATGTGGTTAGCCTTTCTACGCTGCCAAGGCAATGGTCTCTCCATATAATTTCGAGGGTAGTGGAGACAAGTAGGAAAGTGTTTGCGTGAGGCTTCCTGCGCATGGCTCTCATCGCCCTGGCCAAAGAGCAATGTCTCCATACGCATCCGTGTGTGAACGGGAGGAACACCCATCGCTGGTCCCCCAGGGCGTCCTTTACCTGGAAAGAATGACGGCAGCAGGATAATCACCAAGCCTGATGAGCGAGTCTCCTGGGCTCATGTGATGTCTGCCTGGTGTAGTTGGCCAGCCGTCAGTGCTCTTTGCAGCCCTCCGAGTGCCAGAGACGTCAGCTGTCACTACCTCTGCTGCGGATCCATGTCTGTGAGGTGATCGCCAGATAGCGAACCTGCTCTAGAGCTAGATGGAAGGTGCAGGTGAAGGTAGTGATGGCTGTACAGGTGCGAGATTCTCCTCTGTGGTAACCTGGGGGCTGGGACTTACTCCTGTGGAGAACACTGTCTTCCCCCTCTCCCTGGAATGGAGACAAGAGGGAATTAGTGATTGAGGCAGGCTCATACATTGCACATCATTCACAGCCATTGCCTGCATATTATCACTGTGAAACGGGATGCTTCCTCACTGGACTGTGGGGCAGAGGCTGATCTTGCCTTCTATGCAGGCACGTTCAGTGTTCCCCCCACTGCCAGCCCTGCAGCCTGCTCCTCAAATGGGTGAGGGTCCTGAGCTCTGGCAGAAATGCCCCTGGGGGGTCCAGGTGGGTTTCATATTACGGCCTTAAAAGAAGTGGCTAATGAGGTAGTAGATGCATTTGTGTTAATTTTCCAAACTTTGCTAGCTTCTGGCAAGGTTCCATCAGATTGGAAAGTTGCAAATATAACCCCTCAAATCTAGAAGGGAGGGAACCAGATAACAGGAAACTATAGGCCAGTTAGCTTGATGTCTGTGTGGGGAAGGTGTTAGAGTCAATCATTAAAGAGGTTGTAGCTGGGTGCATAGAAAAACACAAGGTAATCGGGAAAAGTCAGCATGGTTTTGTGAAAGGGTAAGCATTTTTAACCAATTTATTCGTGTTCTTGGAAGGAGTAACAGTGCTGTAAATAAATGGGAGCCTGTAGATGTGCTGTCATTGGATTTCTGGAAGGTATTTGATAAGGTGCTAATCAAAGGTTATTGTGGAAATTAAATACTCATGGTGTAGGTGGTAACATGTTACCATGGGTAGAAGATTGGCTGGCTGACAGACAACAGCGAGTATGCATAAATGGGTCTTTTACTGATTGGCAGGATGCGACGAATGGAGTCCCAAAGGGACCTGTGCTGGGGCCTCAACTTTTTATAATTTACATCAATGATTTAGATGAGGACAAGTGAAGGCATGGGAGCTAGATATGCAGGTGACACAAAGATAGGCAGGCAGGTATGTTGTGAAGAAGACATAAGGAATTTGCAGACAGATATAGATAAGTTGAGTGAGTGGGCAAAAATCTGGCAAATGGAGTATAATGTGGGAAAATGTGAAGTTGTTCACTTTGGCAGGAAGAATAAAACAGTAGAGCATTACTTAAACAGAGAACAGCTGCAGAATTTCGAGGTGCAGAGGGATTTTGGTGTTCTAATGCATGACTCACAAAATGTTGGTGTGCAGAAACAGGAAATAATTAAGAAGGCTAATGGAATGCAATCCTTTATTATGAAAGGAATTGCACATAAAAGTAAGAATATACCCTGGTCCACTCCTCCATCACCCCCTACTCCCCAATCCCCTCCTATGGCACCTCCCCATGCCCATGCAAAAGATGTAACACCTGCCCCTTCACTTCCTCTCTCCTCACCGTCCAAGGGCCCATACAGTCCTTTCAAGTGAAGCAACATTTCACTTGCATTTCCCCCAACTTAGTCTACTGCATTCGTTGCTCCCAATGCGGTCTCCTCTACATTGGAGAGACCAAACGTAAACTGGGCGACCGCTTTGCAGAACACCTGCAGTCTGTCTGCAAGAATGACCCAAACCTCCCTGTCACTTGCCATTTCAACACTCCACCCTGCTCTCTTGCCCACATGTCTGTCCTTGGCTTACTGCATTGTTCCAGTGAAGCCCAACGCAAACTGGAGGAACAACACCTCATCTTCCGACTAGGCCTTCCAGACTGAATATTGAATTCAACAACTTTAGGTCTTGACCTCCCTCCTCTATCCCCACCCCCTTTCTGTTTCTTCCCCCTTCCTTTTGTTTTTTTCCAATAAATTATATAGATTTTTCCTTTTCCCTCCTATTTCCATTATTTTTAAATATTTTTAAATCTTTTATGCTCTCCCCACCCCCACTAGAGCTGTACCTTGAGTGCCCTACCATCCATTCTTAATTAGCACATTCGTTTAGATAATATCACCAACTTCGACACCTATGTGTTCTTTTGTTCTGCCGTCTGTAACATCTTTTGATGATCTGCTTCTATCACTGCTTTTGCCTACAACCACACCACCCCCCTCCACTTCTCTCCCCCCCCCACCCCCACCACCTTAAACCAGCTTATATTTCAACCCTTCCTGGGATTCACCTAGTTCTGTCGAAGGGTCATGTCGAAACGTCAACTCTTTTCTTCTCCGCCGATGCTGCCAGACCTGCTAAGTTTTTCCAGGTAATTCTGTTTTTGTTAAGAATATTATCCTTTAGTTATCCAGGGCATTGGTGAGACTGCACTGCGAATACTGTGTGCAGGTTTGGTTTCTTTATTTCAGGAAGGATGTAAATGCATTGCAGGCAGTTCAGAGGAGGTTCACCAGATTGATACCTGGAATAAGTGGGTTGTCTAATGAGGAAAGGTTGGTCAGACTGGGCTTGTTTCCACTGGAGTTTAGCAGAGTGAGGGGTGACTTGATTGAAGTATTGACAAGATGGATGTGGAAAGGATGTGGGGTTGAGTCCAGAACCAGGAGGTTGGTTTTATAATTAGCGGTCGCCCTTATAGGGCAGAGATGAGGTGAAATTTTCACACTCAGAGGATTTTGCAACTTTGGAGCTCTCTGCATCAGAAGGCGGTGCAAGCAGGGTCACTGAACATTTTTAAGGCATAGGCAGATTGATTCTTGTTAGACAAGGGAATCATTGGTTATCAGGGGTAAATGGGAATGTAGAACTCGAAACACAAACAGATCAGCCATGCTTTTATTGAATGGCCTATTTCTGCTCCTATTTCGTATGTTCTTATGTATGCGCTCTAATGCAGGGAGCGCGGGCTCTAATTGAGGGAGCGCGGGCTCTAATTGAGGGAGCGCGGGCTCTAATTGAGGGAGCACGGGCTCTAATTCAGGGAGCGCGGGCTCTAATTCAGGGAGCGCGGGCTCTAATTCAGGGAGCGCACACTCTAATTCAAGGAGCGCGCGCTCTGATTGACGGTGTGAGAACTAATTCACTGCCTGAACTCTAATTCAGTATTTGAGGTCTAATTCATAGGAACATACAAATATACAAGTTTGGAGCAGAAGAAGGCCACTCAGGCCCTTGAACCTGCTCTGCCATTCAGTAAACTCATGGCTGATCTGATTGGCGGCCTCAGCCCCACATTGCCCCTACCCCTGATAACCTTTGATTCCCATGTTAGTCAAGAATCTATCTACCTTTGCCTTAAAAATATTCAATGACCCTGCCTCCACTGCTCTCCAGGGAAATCTTCCAAAGACTCGCAACCCTCTGACAGAGAGAATTTCTTCTCATCTCCATGCTAAATGGAAGACCCCTTATTTGTAAACTGTATCCCCGAGTTCTAGAGATCTCATTTTAAAGCTCCCCAGTACTGCTGTTACATGTATCCTTCTGATAACGTGCCAGTGGTACTCTGAAAAATGATGAATACAGTATAATCATGTTTAAACAATGACCCCTTGTTCTAGATTCTCCCACAAGGGGAAATGTCCTTTCAGCATCCACCTTGTCGAGGCCCCTCAAGATTTTACATGTTTCAATAAGATCACGTCTCAATTTCCTAAACTCCAATGGATACAGGCCCAGCCTGTCCAACCTTTCCTTGTAAGATTCCCACACTCCCCCCACCCCCAGGCACGTCAGATATTAGTCGCATGAATCTTCTTGGAACTGCTTTTAATGTATTTATATCCGCATATGTGGTTAGTGTGTAAAATTAAAGCACATGGGATTGGGGGTAATATATTGGCATGGATTGAGAATTGGTGAGCAGACAGGACACAGAGCAGGAATAAACAGGTCTTTTTCAGAGTGGCAGGTGGTGACGAATGGAGTACCGCAGGGATCAGTGTTTGGGCCCCAGCTATTCACAATATATATCAATGATTTGGGCGAGGGAACCAAATGTAATATTTCCACGTTTGCTGATGACATAAAACTTGCTGGGAATGTGAGCGGCGAGAAGGGTGTTAAATGGCTTCAGAGTGATTTATGTGTTGAGTGAGTGGGCAAATAAATGGCAGATGCAGTATAACGTGGTGAATGACTTGGAGGGGAACCTCCAGGTGGTGGTGTTGCTATGTATCTGCTGCCTTTGTCCTTCTAGATGGTTGTGGGTTTGGAAGGTGCTGTCGAAGGAGCCTTGGTGAATTCCTGCAGTGCATCTTGTAGATAGTACACACTGCTGCTACTGTGTGTCGATGGTGGAGTGAGTGCTAGTTTGTTTGTGGATGGGGTGCCAATCAAGTGGGCTGTTTTGTCCTGGATGTAGTCAAGTTCTTGAGTGTTGTGGGAGCTGCACTCAACTAGGCAAGTGGGGAGTATTCATTACACTCCTGACTCGTGCCATGTAGATGGTGAACAGGCTTTGGGGAGTCAGGAGGTGAGTTACTCGTCGCAGGATTCTTAGCCTCTGACCTGCTCTTGTAGCCACAGTATTTATATGGCAAGTCACCACCCCCTTCTCAAGGGCAGTTCGGGATGGGCATTAAATGCTAGCCTAGCCAGGGAAGCACAGGTCCCTTGAATGAATAATAGAAAAAGAATCACTGCAGGAGTTCCTCAGGGTAGTGTTCGAAGTCCAAGCATCTACAGCTGCTTCATCAGTGACCTTCCTTTCATCATAAGGTCAGAAGTGGGGATGTTTGCTGATGATGGCACAATGTTCAGCACCATTCGCGACTCCTCAGATACTGAAGCAGTCCATGTCCAAATGCAGCAAGACCTGGACAATAACCAGGCTTGGGCTGGCAAGTGGCAAGTAACATTCGCGCTGTACAAGTGTCAGGCAATGACCATCTCCAGCAAGAGAGAATCCAACCATCGCCCCTTGATGTTCAATGGCATTACCATCACTGAATTCCCCACGAGTAACATCCCGGGCATTACCATTGACCCCCAGCGTCGGTGGTGGAGGGAGTGAACCTTTGTGGATGTGGTGCCAATGAAGCGGGCTGCTTTGTCCTGGAGGGTGTGAAGCTTCTTGAGTGTTGTTAGAGCTGCACTCATCCAGGCAAGGGAAGGTTATTCCATCACACTCCTGACTTGTGTATTATAGATTGTAGAGTCGGGAGGTGAATTAGTCACCACAGGATTTCTAGCCTCTGACCAGCTCTTGTAGCCACAGTATTTATATGGCTAGTCCAGTTCAGTTTCTAGTCAATGGTAACTCCCAGGATGCTGATAGATGTTTGGGAGCTGAGATGACTGACCGCCAACAACCACAACCATCTTCCTTTGTGCTGGGTATGGTTCCAACCAGTGGAGAGTTTTCCCCCTGATTGCCACTGACTCCAGTTTGTTAGGGCTCCTCGATGCCACACTCTGTCAAATGCTGCCTTGATGTTAAGGGCAGTAACTCTCACCTCACCTCGGGAGTTCAGCTCTTTTGTCCATGTTTGAACCCAGGCTGTAATGAGGTCAGGAGCTGGGTGGCCCTGGCGGAAACCAAACTGGGCATCAGTGAGCAGGTTATTGCTTGGCAAGTACTGCTCGATAGCCCTGTTGATGGCCCCTTCCATCACTTTACTGATGATGGAGAGTAGACTGATGGGGTGGTAATTGGTCAGGTTGGATTTGTCCTGCTGTGGGTGTATAGGACATAGCTGGGCAATTTTCCACATTGCCTGGTAGATGCCAGTGTTGTAGCTGTACTGGAACAGCTTGGCTAGGGGCGTGGCAAGTTCTGGAGCACAAGTCTTCAGTATTGTTGCTGGAATATTGTCAGAGCCCATAGCCTTTGCAGTATCCAGGGCTTTCAGCTGTTTCTTGATATCATGTGGACTGAATCGAATTGGCTGAGGACTGGCATCTGTGATGCTGGGGACTTCCGGAGAATGGATCATCCACTCGGCACTTCTGGCTGAAGTTTGTTGCAAATGCTTCAGCCTTATCTTTTGCGCTAATGTGCTGGACTCCTCCATCATTGAGGATGGGGATATTTGTGGAGCCTCCATCTCCAGTGAGTTGTTTAATTGTCCACCACCATTCATGACTGGATCTGACAGGACTGTAGAGCTTAGATCTGATTAGTTGGCTGTGGAATCATTTAGCTCTATCACTTGCTGCTTATGCTGTATGGCACGCAAGTAGTCCTGAGTTATAGCTTCACCAGGTTAACGCCTCATTTTTAGGAATGCCTGGTGCTGCTCCTGGCATGCCCTCCTGCATTCTTCATTGAACCAGGGCTGATCCCCTGGCTTGATGGTAATGGTAGAGTGGGGGATATGTTGGGCCATGATGATACAGATTGTGTTTGAGTACAATTCTGCTGCTGCTGATGGCCCACAGCATCTCATGGTTGCCCAGTCATGAGTTCTAGATCTGTTCAAAATCTATCCCATTTAGCACTGTGGTAGTGCCCGACAAATGGATGGAGTCCTCCCCCTCCCCCTCCCCCGTTCAATGGATCCTTTCGCTCGCCTCCAATATTGTCCCTCCATCTGGACCCCTCCCTCTAGTCTCTTACCTGCTCTTGATCTTTTCTTTGAGAACTGCCGGCGTGACATCAGCTCTCTCCGTTTCTATGCTCCTCTCACCCACTCTAACCTGGCTCCTTCTGAACCTGACATACTCCATTCTCTAAGGTCCAACCCTGACATTGTTATCAAACCCGCTGACAAGGGCAGTGCTGTTGTTGTCTGGCACACTGACCTCTACCTCACGGAGGCTGAGTGTCAACTCACAGACACTTCCTCCTACCTCCCCCTGGACCATGACCCCACCACCGAACATCAAGCCATTGTTTCCAGGACTGTCACTGACCCCATCTCCTCTGGGGATCTTCCTTCCACAGCTTCCAGCCTCATCGTCTCCCAACCTCAGACAGCTCGCTTCTACCTCCTCCCCAAAATCCACAAACAGCACTGTCCCAGTGGACCCATTTTGTCAGCCTGTTCCTGCCCCAAGGAACTCATTTCTTTCTATCTTGACTCTGTCCTCTCTCCACTTGTCCAGACTCTTCCCGCCAACACCTGCGATTCCTCTGACACCCTACATCATATCAACAATTTCCAGTTCCCTGGCCCCAGTCGCCTCCTCTTCACCTTGGACGTCCAATCCCTCTATGCCTCCATCCCCCCATCGGGATGGTCTGAGAGCTCTCTGCTTCTTCCTTGAATAGAGGCCCGAACAATCTCCATCCACCACCACTCTCCTCTGCCTGGCTTAACTGGTTCTTTCACTGAACAATTTCTCCTTAAACTTGTCTCACTTCCTCCAAATAAAAGGTGTGGCTATGGGTACTCGCTTGGGCCCCTGTTATGCCTGTCTCTTTATGGGGTATGGGGAACATTCTTTGTTTCAGTCCTACTCCAGCCCCCTCCCACAACTCTTTCTCTGGTACATCGATGACCATTTTGGTGCCACTTCATGCTGATCTTGTCAGGACCTGGAAAAATTTATTAATTTTGCTTCCAATTTCCACCCATCTATCACCTTCACATGGTCCATCTCTAACACTTCCCTTCCCTTCCTTGACCTCCCTGTCTCAATTTCAGCTGACAGACTGTCCATCAATATTCATTATAAGCCCACTGACTCCCACAGCTACCTCGACTACAGCTCCTCACACCCCGCTTCCTGTAAGGACTCTATCCCATTCTGTCAGTTTCTTCGTCTCTGTCGCATCTGTTCCGATGATGCTACCTTCAAAAACAGTTCCTCTGACATGTCCTCCTTCTTCCTTAACCAAGGTTTCCCACCCATTGTGGTTGACAGGGCCCTCAACCATGTCTGACCCATCTCCCATGCCTCTGCCCTCACAGCTTCCTCTCCCACCCAGAACCAAGGGTCCCCCTTATCCTCACTTATCACCTCAACAGCCTGCACATTCAAAGGATCATCCTCCACCATTTCCACCAACTCCAGCTGATGCCACCACCACATGTCTCCCTCAACCCCCCCCGTGTCGGCATTCCATGGGGACCATTCCCTGGTCCAATCCTCCATCACCCCCTACGCCTCATCCCCTTCCCACAGCACCTTCCCATGCAACCGCAGAAGGTGTAACACCTGCCCCTTTACTTCCCTCCTCCTCACCGTTCAAGGGCCCAAACACTCAAGGGAAGCAGCATTTCACTTGCGCTTCCCTCAATTTGGTCTACTGCATTCACTGCTCCCAATGCGGCCTCCTCTACATTGGAGAGACCAAACGCAGACTGGGTGACCGCTTTGTGGAACACCTTCAGTCTGTCCACAAGTATGACCCAGACCTTCCTGTCGCTTGTCATTTCAACACTCCACCCTGCTCTCATGCCCACATGTCTGTCCTTGGCCTGCTGCAATGTTCCAGTGAAGCTCAACGCAAACTGGAGGAACAGCACCTCATCTTCCGATTAGGTACTGTACAGCCTCCTGGACTTAGTTCAACAACATCAGCCCATGAAATCTCTCCTCTATCATCACCCCTTTTTTTAACTTACTTTTTAAAAAAAATGATTTTTTATCTACTTATTTTCATTTCTATTCATTAATTCATTACTTTATCCCCTTTTTTTTATCTCCATTTTATCCCTTTTTCCATCCCTTTTCCCCTACCACCACCCCTTCCCCCACCCTACCCCAAAAGGGCCACCTGTTACTTGTTCCATGTTGTTCTTTCACAGAGTGCTGATCCTTGTTCTGCTATTCACACATTCTGCTATCTTACCTTTATGCCACCATCAACACCTCCTTTGGCTCTTACCACTACCATTAACATTCCCTTTGTCTTGTGTCCATGACGTCTTTGTCAATCTCTCCTTAGCCTCCGCCTATCGCTGGCCTTCTGTCCAGCTTCACCTGCTCCACCCATCCCCACTTAAACAGTGTGAATTTCATCACATTTCCACTTCCTTGGCTCTGAAGAGTCATACGGACTCAAAATATTAACTCTGTTTCTCTGTCCACAGGTGCTGTCAGAACTTCTGAGTTTTTCCAGCATTTTCTGTTTTCACTTCAGATTTCCAGCATCCGCAGTATTTTGCTTTTATCTTCGGATGGAGGATATCCACAATGTGAAGATGGGACTTCGTCTCCACAACGACTGTGCGGTGGTCGCTCCTACTGATACTGTCATGGACAGATGCATCTGTGGCAGACAAGTTGGTGAGGATGAGATTAAGTATGTTTTTCCCTCTAGTTGGTTTTCTCAACACCTGCTGCCGACCCAGTTTAGCAGCTATGTCCTTTAGGACTTGGCCAACTCAGACTGTACTGGTGCTACCGAGCCACTCTTGGTGATGGATATTGAAGTCCTCCACCCAGAGTACATTCTGCGCCCTTGCCACCCTCAGTGCTTCTTCCAAGTGGCGTTCAACATGGAGGAGCAACGATTCATCAGCTGAGGGGAGGGAAGTATGTGGTAATCAGCAGGAGGTTTCCTAGCCTGTGATTGACCTGATGCCATGATACTTCACTGGGTCTGGAGTCGATGTTGAGGACTCCCAGGGCAACTCCCTCCCGACCCTATACCACTGTGTTGCCACCTCTGCTGGGCCTGTCCTGCTGGTGGGACAGGACATACCCAGGGATGGTGATGGTAGTGTCTGGGACATTATCAGTGAGGTATGATTCCCTGAGGATGACTATATCGGTCTGTTGCTTGACTCGTCTGTGAGACAGTTGTCCCAACTTCGGCACAAGCCCCCAGATGTTAATAAGGAGGAGTTTGCAGGGTTGAGAGATCTGAGTTTGCCGTTGTCATTTCCGGTGCTGAGGTCAATACTGGGTGGTCCGTCTGGCATCATTCCTTGTTGCCTTTTAAATGGTTTGATAAAACTGAGTGGCTTGCCAGGCCATTTCAGATGGTATTTAAAGTGTGAGCTCTATTTCAGAGCATGAGCTGGAATTCAGAGTGTGCGCTCTCAGTTAGGTGTGCAGACTAATTTTGTGTGTGCAGTCTAATTCCCAGTGCGAGCCCTAATTTACGTGGTGTGAGGACCAATTTTGTGCCTGTTCTCTAATTCCTGTGAGCTTTAATTCAGTTTGTGCGTCCTAATTTCTAGTGTGCGCCCTGACTGAGAATGTGGGTCCTCATTCAGAGCGTGGGCTCTCCTTCAGAGCGTGGGCTCTCCTTCAGAGGCTGCACTCTCCTTCAGAGTGTGGGCTCTCCTTCAGAGCGTGGGCTCTCCTTCAGAGCGTGGGCTCTCCTTCAGAGCGTGGGCTCTCCTTCAGAGCGTGGGCTCTCCTTCAGAGGCTGCGCTCTCCTTCAGAGCGTGGGCTCTCCTTCAGAGTGTGGGCTCTCCTTCAGAGGCTGCTTTCCCATTCAGAAGATGTGCTCTTATTCAGTGTCCTATGAAGCAAAACCCCCATTCACACCATTCTGTAGTCACTCGTTTAATTCTCTAAACTACTTTACCATATGCTAATTGGCGCGTGGCCTATCTATTAATCTAGAGATTTGATGTTTTTGTTTTAATTTGATCCCTAACTCACCAAATTCTCTTAGCAGAACAGCATTCCTGTTTCTTCGACTGGAGTATGGCTTTGAACAAGAGTGCTGGGAGTTGGGTGAGTGAAGGAATCTTAATCTCTTTCTAAAAATCTAATTCTGTTTGTATTTAACGTTGAACATCTAACTGAAATTTACTGTTTAAATACTAAATTTATCCCGGTTTAAGCAGGGGTATAGAAGCTCTCCACTGGAGAGCAGTTGAAGTTAGTTAATTAAGGAGAGAGGAAACTAGCCTGGATTGGTTTCTCTCTCTCTCTCTCTCTGCCCCCCCCGCCCCCCCCACACACACACACCTTAAACCAGCTTATATTTCAACTCTTTCTTGGACTCGAAATCAAGTTCTGTCGAAGGGTCATGAGGACTCGAAACGTCAACTCTTTTCTTCTCCGCCGATGCTGCCAGACCTGCTGAGTTTTTCCAGGTAATTCTTGTTTTTGTTTTGGTTTCTCTGTACCTGGGGCTCAGCTGTTTAGTTTCAGAGCATATAAACCCAGCACTCTCAGTGCAGCTTAGCACATGCATGTGACTTTGAACAAGAGTGTTGGAAGTTGGTGAGTGAGGAAGTTAGGGGAAGCAGGTGCTCCTTTGCTTTATCCAACTTTTCACCCTGTAGGAATTGGTCTTTACTGTACTACAGTGGAAGAAGCCAACTGTTTGGTGAGCATCTGGTACCTGGCAAGTGGTTAAGGTCTATTCTAATTCCAAGGTTTAAAGTAGTATACAAACTGTTGGTAAGGTTAATAAAAATGGAAAATAAGTAATCCAATAAAATAATTAAGTAGCTCATTCAAACACATTAAGGATGGTAGGTCGGGTGATATGTCACGGGTGCAGTGTGTGGGCACAAACACTGGTGTGGGAGAAGTGGATTCTGGTTTGTGGGCACTGGAACCAGTGCTGGGGAAAGTGAGGGTTGTACCGTTGGAGCAGTCTGCACCTGAAACATGCTGGGTCCAGTGTTCTAGTGAGCTATGTAACTAGTTAAGTAAAGAGGGTTTTTAAACCGAATGGATGGGACAAGGGATCAAATTTGGGAAGGTGTGGTAATCAAAGAGGCAAGGCAAGAGAGCAAGGTACTAACCTGGGGAATGGTAAACAGAACATCACAGGGAGGGACCGACACAAATCTAAGAGTAGATCAGCAGATAAGGCTAGAGGTTACTAAAATAATAGAAGGACAAAACTAAAGATCGTACCTAAACACACGTAGCATTCGAAACAGAGCCGATGAATTGATAGCGCAAACAGAAATAAATAAGTACGATTTGATGGCCATTACAGAGACACAGCTGCAGGATGATGTAGATTGGGACCTGAATGCTGAAGGGCACATGACGTTTAGGAAGGACAGGAAGCTAGGAAAAGGTGGAGGGGTGGCTCTCTTGGTTAATAATGGTATTAGCATGATAGAGGGGAATGACCTAAGTTCAGGAAACCCCAGGATGTAGAAGTGGTTTGGGTAGAGATGAGAAATGTTAAAGGCAAGAAGTTACTTGTGGGGGTGGTGTACAGGCCCCCTAACAGTACCACATAGTAGGACAGTGTATAAAGGAAGAAATAAAGGGAGCTTATCAGGAAGGCACGACGATAATCATGGGGGATTTTAATCTGCATATAGACTGGAAAAATCAAGGCAAAGGTAGCCTAGGTGAAGAGTTCATAAATGTTTTTGGGATAGTTGCTTAGAAAAGCATGTTCTAGAGCCAACCGGAGAGCAGGCTGTACTTGTTGAAAATTAATTCATGGGATGTGGGCTTCTCTGGCTGGGCCAGTATTTATTGCCTATACCTAGCTGCCCTTGAGAAGGTAGAGTAGTAATAGTGGGGGATTTCAACTTTCCCAACATTAACTGGATTAATCATAGGTTTAGAGGGAGCAGAATTCTTAAAATGCATCCAGGAGAGCCTTTTAAGCCAGTACGTAGAAGGTCCTACAAGAAAAGGGGTGGCCCTGGACATAATTTTAGGGAACGAAGCCAGGCCAAGTGGGAGAGGTATCAGTGGGGGAGTATTTTGCAGATAATGCTCATAACTTTGTTAGACTCAAGGTTGTTATGGAAAAGGACAAGGATGGGCCAGAACTCAGAGTTCTAAATTTGGGGAAGGCTGATTTTAATAAGATCAGACATGATTTGGCTAGAGTGGACTGGGAGCAGCTACTTTTAGGGAAATCTGCGTCTGAGCAGTGGGACTCATTCAGGAAGGAAATAGGGAGAGTACAGGGCCAACATATTCCAGTAAAGACAAAGAATGGGACTAACAAATTCAGGGAACCCTGGATGTTGAGGGATATACAGGATTGGATAAAGAGAAAAAGGGAGGCTTATGGCAGATACCGAGGGCTCAAGACAGCAGAAGCCCTGGAGGAGTATAGAATGTGTAGGGGGAGCTTAAAAAGGAAATTAGGAGAGCAGAAAGGGGGCATGAAAAACATTGGCAGGTAAAATAAAGGAAAATCCAAAGTTATTTTACAAGTACATTAAGAGTTAAGAGGATAACTAGGGAAAGAGTAGGGCCCATTAAGGACCACACTGGTAATTTGTGTGTGGAGCCGGAAGACATAGGTAGGATTCTAAATGAATAGTTTGTGTCGGTGTTCAGAAGTGAGAGGGACAACGTGGGTATGGAAATAAGGCAGAAGGACTGTGATATAATTAAAGAAATTAGCGTTGAAAGGCAGAAAGTTCTAAGTGGTTTGGCAGGCTTAAAAGTAGATAAATCTCCAGGCCTGGATGAAATGAATCCCAGGCTGTTGAGTGAGGCAAGGGAGGAGATAGCAATGGTGCTGGCAATAATTTCTATACCTCTCTGGCCACAGGAGAGGTGCCAGAGGATGGGAGGACAGCCAATGCGGTACCATTATTCAAGAAGGGAGGAAGGGATAAACCAGGGAACTAAAAGCCAGTCAGTCTAACCTCAGTGGTGGGGAAACTATTGGAAGCAATTCTGAGGGACAGAATTAATCTACACATGGAGAGGCAGGGATTAATCAAGGACAGTCAAGATGTTTTTGTTAAGGGGAGGTCATGTCTGACCAATTTGATTGAATTTTTCAAAGAGCTGACCAGGTGTGTAGATGAGGACAATGCATTCGATGTAGTCTAATTGGACTTCAGCAAGGCTTTTGATAAGGTCCAGCATGGGAGACTGATAATGAAGGTAAGAGCCCATGTGATCCAAGACAATTTGGCAAATTGGATCCAGAATTGGCTGAGTGGCAGGAAGCAGAGGGTGATGGTTGAGGGGTGTTTTTGTGACTGGATGACTTTGTCCAGTGGGGTTCCAAAGAAATTGGTGTTGGGTCCCTTGCTATTTGTGGTATATATAAACGATTTAGACTTGAATGTAGGAGGGTTGTTCAGTAAGTTTGACACAAAAATTTTTGGGGTGGTAAATAGTGATGAGGATAGCCTTAGATTACAGGAGGATATAGACAGGCTGGTCAGATGGGCTGATCAGTATCAAATGGAATTTAATCTGGATAATGTGAGGTGATGCACTTGGGCAGGACAAACAAGGCACGGGAATACACGATGAATGGTAGGACCCTGGGAAGTATCGAGGATCAGAGAGATCTTGGTGTGCATGTCCACTGGTCCCTTAAGGTAGTGGGACAGGTAAATAAGGTGGTTAAGAAGACATATGGGATACTTACCTTTATTAGCTGAGGCATAGAATATAAGAGCAGGGAGGTTACACTGGAACCTTACAAAATGCTGGTTAGGCCACAGCTAGAGTACTGCATGCAGTTCTGGAATCCGCATTATAGGAAGGATGTGATTGCACTAGAGAGAGTGCAGAGGAGATTTACCAGGATGTTGCCTGGGCTGGAGAGTTTTAGTTATGGATCAACTGGGGTTATTTTCCTTGGAGTAGAGGAGATTGAGGGGGGACATGATTGAGGTGTATAAAATTATGAGGGGCGTAGATAGGGTAGACAGGAAGGAACTCTTCCCCTTGGTGGAGAGATCAATAACCAGGCAGCATAGATTTAATGTAAGGGGCAGGAGGTTTAGAGGGGATGTGAGGAAGAATTTTTTCACCCAGAGGGTGGTGGGAATCTGGAACTCACTGCCTGAAAGGGTGGTAGAGGCAAAAACTCTCATAACATTTAAGAAGTATTTGGATGTGCACTTGCGATGTCATGGCATACAAGGTTATGGGCCTAGTGCTGGAAAATGGGATTAGATTATTAGGTACTTGTTTGACCTGCGCAGACTCGATCGGCCAAAAGGCCTTTTTCTGTGCTGTAGACCTCTATGACTCTAAGGTGGTGGTGAGCTGCCTCCTTGAACTGCTGCAGTCCATGTGGTGTAGATACACCCACAGTGCTGTTAGGGAGGGAGTTCTAGGATTTTGACCCTGCGGCAGTGAAGGAATAGCGATTTATTTCCAAATCAGGATGGTGAGTGACTTGGAAGGGAACTTCCTGATGATATTGTTTCCATTTATCTGCTGCCCTTGTCCTTCTGGATGGTAGTGGTCATGCATTTGGAAGGTGCTGTCTAAGGAGCCTTGGTTAATTCCTGCAGTGCATCTTGTAGATGGTACACACTGCTGCTACTGTGCGTCGGTGGTGGAGGGAGTGAATGTTTGTGGATGTGATGCCAATCAAGTAGGCTGCTTTGTCCTGGATGGTGTCAAGCTTCTTCAATGTTGTCGGAGCTGCACTCATCCAGGCGAGTGGGGAGTATTCCATCACACTCCTGATTTGTGCCTTGTAGATGGTGGACAGGCTCTGGGGAGTCAGGAGGTGAGTTACTCGTCGCAGGATTCCTTGCCCCTGACCTGTTCTTATAGCCACAGTATTTATATGGCTAGTCCAGTTCAATTTCTGGTCAATGGTAAATCCCAGGATGTTGATAGTGGGAGATTCAGCGATGGTAATGCCATTGATCATCAAGGGGCAAAGGTTAGATTCTCTCTTATTGGAGATGGTCATTGCCTGACATTTTTGTGGCCCAAGTGTTACTTGCCACTTGTCAGCCCAAGCCTGGATATTGTCCAGGCCTTTCTGCATTTAGAACTGGGCTGCTTCAGTATCTGATGAGTCGTGAATGGTGCTGAAATTGTGTGCTGGTCAGTGAACATCCCTATTTCTGATCTTATGACGGAAGTCCATTGACTTGTGACCGGACCAGAAGATCGAGGTGGTGGGCGGGCATGGAAAATCCCGCCGCATAGCTGGAATACTGTGTAAATTATTGGTCTCCTTATTTAAGGAAGGCTGTAAATGTGTTGGAAGCAGTTCAGAGAAGGTTTACTAGACTAATACCTGGAATGGGCGGGTTGTCTTATGAGGAAAGGTTGGACAGGTTAGGCTTGTATCCGCTGGAGTTTAGAAGAGTGAGAGGTGACTCGATTTAAAACTTAAAGATCCTGAGGGTTCTTGACAGGGTGGATATGGAGAGGATGTTTCCTCTTGTGGGAGAATCTAGAAAATAAGGGGACACCCATTTGCGACAGTGATGAGAAGAAGTGTTTTCCCAGAGGGCCGTGAGTCTTTGGAACTCTCTTCCTCAAAAGGTGATGGAAGTAGAGCCTTTGAATATTTTTCAGGCAGTGGTAGATAGATTCCTGATAGGCAATGGGGTGAAAGGTTATCAGGGGTAGGTGGGGATGTGGAATTGAGGTTACGATCAGGTCAGCCATGATCTTATTGGATGGCAGAGCAGGCTCGAGGGGCCAAGTGACCTACTCCTCCTAATTCATATGTTCATATGTCTTTGGTTCCCAAATGGAACCACAACAACTGGACCCTCCCCCCTCCCATTGCAAGATCCTCTCCAGCCACGAGGAGATGTCCTTAACCCTGGCGCCAGGGAGGCAACACAGCCTTCGGAGCTACCGGTTGCAGCTCAGAGAACAGGATCTGTCCCCCATGACTATACTGTCTCCTATCATTACCAAACTCCTCTTTGCTCACCCCACTTGAATGGCATCATTCACCATGGTGCCATGACCAGTCCCCTCATCCACCTTGAAGTCCTTCTCATCCACACAGTAGCAAGCACCTCATACCTGTTGGACAAAGTCAGGGGCTGAGGCTCCTCCATCACTACATGCTGGTTTGCCTTACCTGCCTGACTCACAGTCACACCCTCCTGTCCCTGACCACTGAGCAACTCTAAAGTTCTGTGTAACCTTTAAGGAGTGACTGCTTCCTGGAACAAAGTGTCCAGGTAACTCTGCCGCTCCCTGATGCCCTGCAATGTCTGCAACTCAGACTCCAGCTCAGCAACTCAGAGCCGAAGTTGTCGATGCTGCAGGTATTTTCTGCAGATATGCTTGTCTGGGATTGCAGTGCGTTCCACAGATTCCCATGTACTGTAGTCACGGCACACCACTAGCATTGTTATTTCTGTCCAACCTTATTTATCTAATTCAGAATTTGCACAGATGAAGAAAGTTGCACTCACCTGACTTGAAGATAAGGACAGAAAACTCACCAGCTGCTGAAGGCTGAAAGAATAGTAGAAAAAGGAGCACCTCTTTCCCCCTCTGCACTGAACCAAATTCCTAACTACGCACACTGTCTAGGCCTCACTCTGGCCCAGTCTGCTCTCCGTGTGTCCCTTACTCCGTGAGGATAGGAGGTGTGAGAATGATAGGAAGCTGAGCACCCAGGGGAGAGAAGGGATGGTTGGAAACACAGGGGCGCCTCCTTAGACCAGAAAGGATGATGCTGAGAAATCGAGTGAGGCTTAGAAAACTGTTTGCTTCAATTGCCATAAGGGCGGGCATATTTGCGCTGATTGTCGGAGGTTCTGCGGAAAGCCCGTAGGATATATTGGGGCACATAGGCCATGTGCAGAGAAAGGGATTTGAATATAGAAAGGGAAGAGAACATAGCAGACCAGGTTGTGGCTCTGACCATAGCAGTAGGTCCCGGTAAGCGCACCCATGTGCATACAGTTGGGCCGAGCAATGTCCCTGAGCGTTACAAGAATTTTGTACCAGAAGCAAAGGTGTCCCTATTTCCCCAGAGCGAGGCAAATAAGCCCAAAGTCACCCTGAGGGATACAGGGGCATGACCTTTCCCCCCGAAAGTGTAGTACAAGCCAAAGTGCTGGTAAAGGGTATCAAGGGAGACTACGTGCCCATACCTTTGTACAGGGTATACCGGGTGTGTGACCTTATTTCAGAACTAGTGAGTGTGGAAGTCACCTCCAGTTTAGCTTTGGATGGGATCGACCTGCTCTTCGGCAATGACCTGGCAGGGTCAAAGGTGGTAGCGACCCCTGTGATTTTCGGGAAGCCAAGCGGGGTCGGGGAGACAGAGCAGCTGCAGGAGAAAATCACTGGCATTTTTCCTGACTGCCTAGTGACCCGGTCTAGGTCCAAACAAGCCCCATCAGGGCAGGCCAAACCGGCACTGCTGACCCATGACCCTGCCATCTGGTTATCCGACAACCTCCTCGGGAGAAGCCCCTAAGGATGTAACAGGGTGCGTCTTCCTTGCTCACGACCCAGCAAGCCGACCCAGTGCTAGAAAGAGTTGGCACAGGCTGCTCAAACAGAAGCTGAAGGAGTGGGGGTGGGGGGGGGGGGGGGGTGGGGGGGGAGGTGGGGGGTGTGCGGAGAGTCACGGAGCGCTATCTTTTTAAAATTGAGGTGCTGACAGCCCTGCAGACAAGGAGTGGGCAGCGTCCCGCCAGAAGGTGGTGCTGCTGAGGCACCGAAGGGAATATTGAGACGAGCCCATGAAAGCCCGACGGCCGGACATGTCGGCGCGCAGCACCCCCGGCCCCCATGCGCCAGCGTTTTTCCCGGCCTCACCTCCACAGAGATGCGGTGAGGTTCTCCAACACCCGCCACGTGGTGAAGGAACTGCGGTCTGCAGCTAAACCTGCGCCTGTGATTCCTATACCCGCCTGTAGGGAACCTTTCAGCAAGGTGTTAGTGGATTGTGTGGGACCCCTGCCTAAAAGGAAAAGGGGCTAGCAGTATATTCTCACTACTATGGATGTAGCTGCCAGATTTCCAGAGGCCATTCCCCTGAGACTGTCCCGTGGTGGAGGGATTAACACAGTTCTTTACCTGATGTAGGCTGCCCACCGAGATCCTGACAGACCAGGGCTCAAATCTCATGTGCAAATTATTCCAGGTGTAACCCAGCCAAAGTTAGGGGAGTAAAGGGTGGCTGGGTCAAAACCTTTAAGACCCTGAGGGGTCTTGACAGGGTGGATGTGGAGAGGACGTTTCCTCTTGTGGGAGAATCTGGAGCGAGGGGGGGTCACTGATTAAAAATAAGGGGTCGCCCATTTAGGGCAGAGATGAGGAGAAATTTTTTCTCTGAGGGTTGAGAATCTTTGGAACTCTCTTCCTCAGAGCCTTTGAATATTTTTAAGGCAAAGCTAGACAGATTCTTGATTATTAAGAGGGTGACAGGTTATCGGGGGGGGGGGGTAGGCAGGAGGTGACAATCAGATCAGTTGTGATCTTATCGAATGGCGGAGCAGGCTCGAGGGGCTGAATGGCCTACACCTGCTCCTAATTCGTATGTTTGGATGTTGGTGTGTAAGTCTTCAGCAGACCACCCACGGTCACAAGGAGCTTTACCACCAGAACCTAAAAACAATGATCAGCGCAGACAGTCACAATTATCCCCATGACTGGGACAAGGGACTGGGTTTTCTTCTGTTTGCCGTAGGGACTCGCCCAATGAGTCCACTGGATTTACCCCTTTTCAATTAGTTCACAGACACCAAGAGAAATTTTTGGAACGGAAGAAAGAAGCCTCCATGTTAGACTATTTATTTATCTGTGTTCCGTGAGAGCCTCACAAGAACCTGTGATATGGCTTCGGACCGATTAAAAAACCTCCCAAGCAGTTTGAGGAAACGAGCTGACAAGGACCCACCCCGTCTGCCAGGAGACTGTGTGCTGGTGCTCCCACTGATAGAGGGCGGACCCCTGAAAGCCCGGTTCAATGGCCCGGACAGGGTAGCAAAGGGAACTGGGGAGATAAACTGTCTAATCGGCACCCCAGTCCGCAGACAAAAAGCAGTGGCTGTGTCATGCCAACACGTTAAAGCAGTACCACAGCTGGGAAGGTAATAAGCAGGTAACGGGCTGTCAGATAGCTAAAGGACTGGACCAAAGGGACAGTGAGGATGAATTAGAAGGAGGCCTGGGTGAGGCCCATACTGGACTCCCTACCATCTGCTTAACAAACACGGAAAGTTCAGAGAAAGTAGTCACCATGTTTACCCATTTCGGTGGCGCAACAAAGGAGTGACCTGGCAGGACTGCTCCCCGCATTTAACAGCATCTGTAGAGACGAGCCAGGCTGCACCACTTGAGCTCCTCATGATGTGGGAGAGACTTCTCCCACTAAACAGCATAAATATATGCTGGAGCACAAATGAATCGAGCCCAGTAACAGCAGCTGGAGTTCCCCAGTTGTGTTTGTGTCTAAGCCGGATGGCCCCACAAGGCTCTGCATTGGTTACTGTATCAATCTGTCAGTAACCAAAGCCTATTCTTACCCAATCCCCCGCCTGGAAGGCTGCATGGACAGAATAGGTAACGCAGTCTATGTCTTGAAGGTAGACTTACGAAAGGGATACTGGCAAATGCCTTTGATCACCTGAGTGAAGGTGATCTCTTGCTTTGTAACTCCAGATGGGCTATACCAGTGTTGCCCCAGCCACCTTCCAAAGGCTGATGGGCCAGGTACTGATGGGCCTACCCAACTGTGCAGTGCTCTTAGATGACCTACAGTAACACCTGGGAAAGCCACCTAGAATAACTGGAAGCCCTTTTCCAAAGGTTAGTCAACTGACTTAATGGTCGCAATAAGTGAGTTTTCCAAGGCTCAGGTGACCTAACTAGGACATGTTGTGGGGGTGGGTGGGGGTGGGGGGGGGGTTGCGAGGAGAGGTACTGCCCAGCACTGCAAAGGTACAGGCAGTTTCTCCCCATCCCCACAGCAAAGTGGGAAATAATGAGGTTCCTGTGGATGTGTGGCTTTTACTGCAACTTTAGTACTATTGCTGCCCCACTAACAGACCTATTACAGGAAAAAGCAAAGGTAGCATGGACAGGGAGATATCAAACAGCTTTTGAGAAGCTGAAAGCCGCTCTAACAAACGAACCGGTGTTAGAATCTCCAGACTTGAACAAAGCATTTAATCATCGTCGATACTAGTGGCCTTGGGGCAGGGGCTGTCCTACTCCAGGGGGATCAATCAGGCATAGAGAGGCCAATCGGGATTTCTCCAAGAAACGGGATAAACACCGGAAATGCCATTCCACCAAGGAGAAAGAAACCTTCGCGTTATTGCCAGCTCTCAAACACTTTGAGTTGTATGACCAAAATGGCTACACAGAGACAAGAGTTTACACAGACCACAATCCCTTAACCTCTATTCCTGACACTTGTCCATAACAGCATTGGTAAGAATGACCACCACACATTCCTTGTGGAGATGAAGTCCCATCTTCACTTCGAGGATGCACTCCATCTTGTTGTGTGGCACTACCACCGTGCTAACTGGGATAGATTTTGAACAGATATGGCAACTCAAGACTGGGCATCCCTGAGGCACTGTGGGCCATCAGCAGCAGCAGGGTTGTTCTCTCTCCACAGATGTTGCCAGACCTGCTGAGTTTTTCCAGCATTTTCTGCTTTAACTCCCCATCCCCAATAATGGAAGAGCCCAGCACGTCAATGCAAAAGATGAGGCTGAAGCATTTGCTACAACCTTCAGCCAGAAGTGGCGAGTGGATGATCCATCTCGGCCTCCTCCGGAGGTCGCCAGCATCACAGGTGCCAGTTTTCAGCCAATTTGATTCACTCCATGTGATAACAAGAAATGGCTGAAGGCACTAAATACAGCAAAGGCTATGACCCTGACAATATTCCGGCAATAGCACTGAAGACTTGTGCTCCAGAACTTGCCGTGCCCTTAGCCAAAAAGTTCCAGTACAGTTACAACACTGGCATCGACCCAGCAATGTGGAAGATTGCCCAGGTATGTCCTGTACATAAAAAGCAGGACAGATCCAACCCGGCCAATTATCGCCCCATCAACCTACTCTCCATCATCAATAAAGTAATGGAAGGGGTCATCAACAGTGCTATCAAGCGGCATTTGCTTAGCAATAACCTGCTCACTGATGCCCAGTTTGGGTTCTGCCAGGGCCACTCAGCTCCTGACCTCATTACAGCCTTGGTTCAAACATGGATAAAAAAGTTGAAAGCCCGAGATGAGGTGAGAGTGATGCCCTTGACATCGAGACAGCATTTGACTGAGTGTGGCATCAAGGAGCCCTAGCAAAACTGAAGTCAATGGGGATTGGGGGAAAGATCTCTACTGGTTGGAGTTATACCAAACACAAAGGAAGTTGGTTGTGGTTGTTGTAGGTCAATCATCTAAGCTCCAGGACCTCACTACAGGAGTTCCTCAGGGTAGTGTCCTTGACCCAACCATCTTCAGCTGCTTCATCAATGACCTTCCTTCCATCATAAGGATAGAAGTAGGGCTGTTCGCTGATGATTGCACAACGTTCAGCACCATTCGTGACTCCTCTGACACTGAAGCAGTATAGAACCAGGGCTCACAGTCTGAGGATACGGGGTAGACCATTTAGGACTGAGATGAGGAGAAATTTCTTCACCCAGAGAGTGGTGAGCCGGTGGAATTCGCTACCACAGAAAGTCATTGAGGCCAACACACTTGGCCTCATGTTTTCAAGAAGGACTTGGATATAGCTCTTGGGGTGAAAGGGAT
The DNA here is from genome assembly GCA_026770705.1 of Isurus oxyrinchus. Classification (NCBI taxonomy): domain Eukaryota; kingdom Metazoa; phylum Chordata; class Chondrichthyes; order Lamniformes; family Lamnidae; genus Isurus; species Isurus oxyrinchus. Next base: position 3,313,421 of record JANJGN010000058.1, on the reverse strand, counting down.
AAAAGGATATAGGGCGAAAGTGGGAGCAGGCTATTGAGTTGAATGATCAGCCAGGATCATAATGTACTGGCAGAGCAGGCTCGAAGGGCTGAATGGCCTACTCCTGCTCCTATTTCCTATGTTTCTATGTTTATGTCCAAATGCAGCAAGACCTGGGCAATATCTAGGCTTGGGCTGACAAGTGGCAAATAACATTCACGTCACAAAAGTGCCAGGCAATGACTATCTCCAAAAAAACAGGATTTACCCTTCGCCCCTTGATGTTCAATGGCATTAACATCACTGAATCCCCCACTATCAACATCCTGGGGGTTACCATTGACCAGAAACTGAACTGGACTAGTCATATAAATTCTGTGGCTACAAAAGCAGGTCAGACGCTTGGAATCCTGCAATGAGTAACTTCACCTCCTGACTCCCCAAAACCTGTCTACCATCAACAAGGTACAAGTCAGGAGTTTAATGGTATAGTCCCCACTCGCCTGGATGAATTCAGCTCCTACAACACTCAAGAAGCTTAACACCATCCAGGATAAAGCAGTCTGTTTGATTGGCACCCTATCCACAAACATTCATTCCCTCCACCACCAATGCACAGTAGCAGCAGTGTGTACCATCTATAAAATGTGCTGTAAGATCTCACCAATGTTCCTTCGACAGCACCTTCCAAACCCACGACCATCACTGTCTAGAAGGACATTGAAACACCACCACCTGGAAATTCCCCTCCAAGCAACTCACCAACCTGACTTTGGAAATACATCACTGCTCCTTCACTGTAACTGGGTCAAAATGCTGGAACTGCCTCCCTAACAGCACAGTGGGTGTACCCACACCACATGGACTGCAGTGGCTCAAAAAGGCAGCTCCCCACCACCTTCTCAAGGGCAACAAGGGATGGGCAATAAACACTGACCTAGCCAGGGATGCCCACATCCTATGAATGAATAAACAAAAACCTTTGTGGAAAAATTCAAAACCAAAAATGTGAGACTGCTTTGTTGGAGTTTGTCCCTCCAACCATACCACTTAAAATGACCCACATTACAGGGAAAAATAACATGATTGCAATGATCTGTCCATAGTCTAAAACTCACATAGGAACAGCAATCCGGACCTCAATAGAACAGACCCTACAGAGTAAAAAGAAAGATGTGAGGCCGTGGACGAATGTGTGTTTGTTTGTGTTTAAAAATTATTATTTGTGCTGTCCCCAAGTCTTGTAATGAAATGAGAATGAATCTCATTCAATTCCGTGTAGTGTGGAAGTGTTACGAGAATGTGCTTTTTCATAAAGGAAAGTACAATTTCTAATTCTCCCTTTCCTGGCTGGATTTTAAAAAACAATAAACTGCGAATTGTAATCCCATTAAAACAATGGAGGACTTCCAGCCAGACACGTGATACAACTTGCATTCCACCCAAGTGGGATGAAAAAGGAGCAGACACCCAAACTCCCTTGGGGAGCATGGAGGACCCCAATCTCCTTTTGCCTTTCACACTATCCTGAAACTCTTCAAAAAATTTCTGACAACAAAATGCAATTAACTGTTCTAAAAAAAAACAATGACTGCAGCAGACATGGTCCAAGTGGTTATGGTACTGGGTTTGTAACCCCAAGATTGAGAGTTCAAATTTCACAATGGCAAACTATGAAACAATGTAATCAAATTCCTGTGGAAAATACAGCCAGCAGACTTTAAGAACTGTTTACCTAGCCAGAGAGGTCAGAATGCTATGCTGAAAAGTTACAAACAAACTGTTTTTCTCTCTCTCTCTCTCTCAAGTATTGTGCAAGGATTTACAAGTAACCATCGTGAGAACATAATTGCAATGCAAACCGAGATCCTCTGGAAGTGAAATGTGGAAAGCTGCTCTATACCATTAAACCCAGGAAGACAACTGATCAAGACAGCCACAATGTGGAATCACTGCATCGGGAGCAGCCAAAGGATAGCTAACGGTATATTCCTATATTTGTTTATCTTCTTCACAAGCTGTAAAAAATCTTGAAGTCAATCCTTTTATTCTACCACTTGTGCCAGTGTGAGTGTAGGCCCAGGGAATTTGTGTGACGTATAAAAGGTGGTTGCGACTGCATAGTTTATTTTAAATTCGGGATGTAGCGTCAATGCACCTATCCTTTGTTTAACCTCAGAAAATCTGTCTAATTCTGTGATCTGAAAGTGTGAGTACTGAGACTTTTGCAATAGAGGGCAACCTCTCCAAATTAACAAAAAATGCTGCGATGGTCAAGCCTTTAAGGCTAGAATTGGAGAGTAATTTTAATATCCCCCCTCATGTACACATAAGAGCGTGGGCTCCGATTCCGAGCGCGGGCTCCGATTCCGAGCGCGGGCTCCGATTCCGAGTACATGCTCCGATTCCGAGCACCGGCTCCGATTCAGGGCGCGGGCTCCGATTCAGTTTGCGGGCTCCCATTCAGAGTAGTCTTGTGTTACAGCTTCACCAGGGTTGACACCTCATTTTTAGCTATGCCTAGTGCTGCTCCTGGCATGCCCTCTTGCACTCTCCATTGAACCACGTCCCGTAGCTTGGTGGTAATGGTAGAGTGGGGGTTACGCCAGGCCACGAGGTTACAGATTGTGGTTTTGTACAGTTCTGCTATTGCTAATGGCCCACAGTGTGTCATGGCTGCCCAGTGTTGAGTTGTTGGACCTGTTCAAAATCTATCCCATTTAGCACGGTGGTAGTGCCACATAACAGGATGGAGGGTATCCTCAATGTGAAGAGGGGACTTTGTCTCCACAAGGACTGTGCGCTAGTCATTCCTACCCATACTGTCATGGATAGATGCATCTGCGGCAGGCAGGTTGGTGAGGATGAGGTCAAATATGTTTTTCCCTCTTGTTGGTTCCCTCACCGCCTGCTGCAGACCCAGTTTAGTAGCTTTGTCCTTTCCGACAGAACTGGCATTACCAAGCCACTCTTGGTGATGGACATTGAAGTCCTTCATCCAGAGTACATTCTGTGCCCTTGCCACCGTCAGTGCTTCCTCCAAGAGGTATTCTATATGGAGGTGCACTGATTCATCAGCTGGGGGGGAAGCGGTATGTTTTTCTTTATTCATTCATTGGATGTGGGCGTCGCTGGCTAGACCAGCGTTTATTGCCCATCCCTAATTGCCCTTTGAGTAGGTGGTGGTGAGCTGGTAAACAGCAGAAGGTTTCTTTGCCCATGTTTGACCTGATGCCATGAGACTTCATGGGTTCCAGAGTCGATGTTGAGGATCCCCAGGGCAACTCCCTCCTGACTGCATACCACTGTGCCACCACCTCTGCTGGGTATGTCCTGCCCCACCTGCAGGGATGGTAATGGTGGTGTCTGGGACATTACCTGTAAGGTGTGACTAGCCTGTGAGACAGCTCTCCCAATTTTGGTGCAAGCCCCCAAATGTTAGGAAGGAGGACTTTGCAGGGTCAGCAGGGCTGAGTTTGCTGTCATTTCTGGCGCTGAGATTGATGCTGGGTGGCCCATCCTGTTTCATTCCTTTTTGGACTTTTTAGTGGCTTGATACAGGTGAGTGGTTTTCTAGGTCATTTCAGAGGACATTTAAGAGCCAACCACATAATGCTGTGGACCTAGGGCCTCATGTAGGCCAGACCAGGTAAGGATGGCAGATTTCCTTCCCTGAAGGACATTGGTGAACCAGCTGGGTTTTTCCTGACAATTGACAATGGTTTTGTGGTCAACATCAGACTTTTAATTCCACATCTGTATTGAATTCAAATTTCACCCAATCTGCGGTGGTGGGATTCGAACCCAGCTCCCCAGAACATTACCCTGGGCGTCTGGATTACTAACCCAGTGACAATACCACTAGGCCACCATCACCCAAATTCGGGGTGAAGCTCTGAATTGGAGCATACATTCCTACATTGCATTCTACAGAGCATGCACTCAGAATCGGAGCGCCGGCTCGGGATTGGAGAGGGCGGGATTGGGATCGGAGAGGGCGGGATTGGGATCGGAGAGGGCGGGATTGGGATCGGAGAGGGTGGGATCGGAGAGGGCGGGATTGGGATCGGAGAGGGCGGGATCGGAGAGGGCGGGCTCGGGATCGGAGAGGGCGGGCTCGGGCTCGGGATCGGAGAAGGTGGGCTCGGGCTCGGGATCAGAGAGGGTGGGCTCGGGATCGGGATCAGAGAGGGTGGGCTCGGGATCGGGATCAGAGAGGGTGGGCTCGGGCTCGGAGAGCCCAAGCTAATTCAGAGTTCAGACTCCTAATTCAGTGGGTGGAACTTTTCGTGCCTGTTGGTGGTGGGTGTATTGGGCAGTGTTAGTGGTCAATATATAACGGGAAGGCTAAAAGTCTGTTACACGACGTCACGAAACCAGTTTGGAATTGTCCGCTCTGCCCCTCAATGATGGGCCATGTTTCCCACTGCCTGACGTAGGGAACTTCATTGTAATTCACCTGCACGTTACTATCAGCCCATTCCGCACCGGAACCTACTGAGCACATCAGCATGATTGCACGCCGACGTGTTTCTTAACTGTACATGAGCGACGGGCACCTGGTGAGCTGCAGTTCACTCGGGTGAAGAGGTTCGTTTGCCCACCTTACTCTGGGCGCCACTCGTGGTCATCAGTGCCAGGCTTCACAGACAGCACCACATCACAAATTGAGTGCCCGCCCTCCATTGAAATGGCGTGTTTTCTGGCAATGAATAATTGATGAGGTGGGGGGGGTGGATTGGGACAAAACGGCGTGTCAAGTCACCATTGCAGCCGGCGGGTAAAATGTTCCTTTTTCTGCCCACAACTACAGTTAACCTGGGTGGTTCTGCTCTAATAAAAGTATCAGCTCAACTTCAGAGTGTGCGCTCTGATTCAGTTCAGGCTGCTTCTGCTTGACAGCTGTCTTCAAACCAACTGAACCCCAACAGCTTCCAAAACAAGCCCCTGTTTCTCTTCTTGTGTGTGTGTGACTGTGGGAGGGACCTGCCTCTCTAGCCCACTGTTGCTAAACAAAAGTCCAACTCTTCTACCCTTGTATGTTTACTTTCTCTTTAGCAGTTGTAGAACTCCTCATTAGAAATGCAAGCACCTTTTTAAAATGAAACTAAAACTACATTTGACCTTTCTCAACACACAGGTACAGAAATACAAATCAAACTTAAACAGTAAAGCTAAAACTCATTCCTGACACCAACAAATACCAATATAACTTAGTTTATTAGAGCCACACTCTTATTTTTTAACGCCCTCCCTTTGGAGGACAGAAAGCTTCATAACAATGAAGGTTTCTTTGCAAACGCTTTACATCCACCTCACACAAACTTAACATCATAAACCTCTAACAATAGCTTCTTACATACTATACAAATAAATGTTATCGTACGATTACAAAGATTTAAGCAAAACAAACTCAATCAATGTAAGAAAATTAGCAGAATTTGCACATCATAGCATTATCATAACTCAACTCTTATGTTTCCTTTTCCTCTTATTCCCAGTCTTTAACTCAGCAAAGAATGTTTCATTTAAGTCTACAGCCCAATCGCCCTTTTTGTTCGCTGCCGACTTAATTTCATCCTTAATTTTCTTTCCGAATTCAAATGTGATAAATTCTCATTCTGATTTAGCAAAGTGAAAATGCATTTTCATGAGTTAACGTCTCACTCCTTCTGTGATCAAAATCTCTTTTTGTCGTTTCAAGGATGTTGTTGAGATACTTTTTATGTTCGCACAATAGGGTTTCATGCTCCTGCTTGGTTTGACCCTTAAACTTCTTATGATATTGTTGTTCCTCATGACCCCATTTTGAACAGGTTTTTCCCACTTCTTTTTGAGCTGTGTCAATTATATTCTCCCTGTGCAGTTTCATAGTTCTTTCCAACCCTTCAATTCTTTTGCACAATTCACAAAACTATATCATCCCACCCCTTTATGGGTTTTGATGGTCTTTTGCAAACTGTCCACTTGCCTGGATTCCAACTGCTGTATTTTGTGTATTAGCACCGGCAATCACTTGTGAATCAGTGTCTCTGGGTCATTGACTTTTCTAGACCATTTTGCGCTTTTAGTCCTTTTTGTTGACGATTCTTGATTTCCAATTGTTGTGGTGTCTTTGATGAATGGACCACAGGAGACTTAGGGACAGGCTATAATCTTTTATTTGAGCAATTGCAAGGAGGGCACCATCTCTATGCAGCTTGAGACAGTACTCTGCTAAACTACAAGTGTTCACCATATTTATACATTATTGGTCACGTACAAGAACATCCTCCAGATTCTGATCATGTCAACATATAGGTTTACATTAAACAAACAAGTCTCTGGTACAAAGGTACATGCATCATCTGACCCTACTTTCACCCAGGCAGAGACCTGCCTTCCTATCGAAGCTGGGACCATCTGTCCTTCCCCTATCTGTTGAAGAGCACACTTAATCTATGTTATTGCCATTCTCTGACTCCATTCTAACTCCCGGGACCTTGCTGGTGATTGCAAACCCTGAAGGTGTGCAAAGTTTGAGAGTATATAATGTTCATCTGGTTTAACTGTTTAATTGTTGATGTACTGGTTTGTGCTGGCCTGCCTAAAGATTCTAATTTAAGTAATTAATTCCCTTATAATGAATTCTCCCTTACCATAAATTCTCATATACTTTCTTCCCCCTAACAGTTCCCCCTTTTGGCCCTTGGCCTAGCCTAAGGTAGCCAGCTATAGTGGTGCAGGTACAGGCTGACACGATCGGTCTGCCGGGGCAGTCCTGTTTGTGGATTTTGGGTAGGAGGTAGAAGCGGACTGTTCGAGGTTGGGCGACTATCAGGTTGGAAGCTGGTTCTGTTGAAGGGTCATGAGGACTGTGCTCTTCTCCGCCGATGCTGCCAGACCTGCTGAGTTTTTCCAGATAATTCTGTTTCTGTTTTTGTTTTGGATTTCCAGCATCCGTAGTTTTTTGCTTTTATCAGCTATAGTGGTACTGTCTGTCCCTTTACGCACCGCTGCCCTTTGATGCTGGCCTATCGTCCAGCTTTGGGTTGTAAAGGGTACGGTCAGACCATCTGTATCGACTAGCCCTTCAATTCAGGCCTGAAGCCTATTAAATTCCTTCTCTGCCTGTTAAAACTCCCCCAGCGCCTCCTTTTTTGAGATTTCCGGGTGCGATGAATCAAGTATGTTCAATACCAATTGAAGTATAACTAGGGCATGGGAAATAATCCGAATCCAGGGGTGTATCTGTACGTTTGAGCCCTAATTCCACAAATCCTCCCACCAGGTGGAAGCATCTATTTGTTCAATATCCGTCTTTAAGGCTCCAACCTGTTGCTGCAGTGTATAGTTCTGTATACCTGCTGAGCCTGTCTCCGAAGCGTGGTTAGGTGCTCTGGTAATAGAGGAATTTCAGAGGAGAACTGGTTCAAATACTGTGTCAGGTTATCCCTAAGGCTTCCCTTGACCTGAATAGTAGTCGTTCCTCTTTTGTATATTTCGACCAGTTCCACTTTCCCTTCCCTTGCTGGCACCTGTGGGTGTAGGCGCACTGAATGATTATGGATGGGTCATATCTGGTCACCCCCATACTGGATTCTTTCCTGCCACGTGGTGATACAATATCTCCCATTCCCTGTATATGCAACATGGGTCGGTTCTTTTACAGCTCATATAGTTTCCATTGTACAGTTTGCTGCTGCTTTAAATCCACACTTCGCTTCTTCTGTCTCACATATCGGATGTGCACATACTACTGCAGTGGCAGTACACTCTTCTAATGTGGTACTAACTATATTCCCTTCTATGTCTACGGCATATGGCGGAATATCGTGATACTTAATATAATAATCCCTCCGTATAACCCCAATATTTTCTACTCTATATACTGTCCTGCCGGGTGTTGACATAGGTATAACAGGTATTACTGATACAATGCCTGTTAGCATATTACTATTCACTATACATTCAACATTAATTCTATATACGCATGTTAAACCTCTGAGCTGACAACCGGTCAAGTCATGATCCTTGTGTCGTGAAAGATTAAATAAATGCTCATTAGTTACCCATAAAGGAACTACCCCTTCATTAATCGTTCTTAAATCCTCTCGGGCTTGTTCCAGTGCCCAAGATCCATAGGTGCTGTAAACATCATTTCTGCTCACTTTGTCTGAAATATTTTTCCCTATTTTGTTATGAATTCCCTGTCCCCGCTCTAGAATCTCCCTAAGTTTAAAGCTCAGGGTCCAGACCTTCTGGTCAACAGTTGCCAGGTTCTGAATTAACCACTGATGTCCCTGTATTGAATATCCTAGCAGCATCATTTATCAGGCAGCGCTTAACTCAGTTCCCTCCCAAACCTGATTGCATCTCTCCGTTGAACTGAGATGCTTCAGTCATCAGCTGGCCCATCAAGATGTATATGTTGCTCAAATATGGGTTGAGCACCACTGGGGTGGGGCAATTCCAGATACGTTCAAGACAACAGGTGCCAGCTCGTGGTGTTCATTATCATACAAAACTTCTGATTAACCAGTCGGTCCTGGATGCATAGTTGGACAAGGTGGGTCAGTCGGTGGAGTTTGAGGGGCTTCAATTATCTCTACTCGGACTGTGGAAGTAGCTGTGGGAGGTGGCTGGATAGTGGAGGACCTCCCACGCCTGATCTGAAGCAAACCCTTACTACAATTCGAAAGCACTTGTTCTCCTACTGTTACATTTATCATTCCCCATTGTGTGTCACATTTGGCGCTGTCCGTGCTGTACCAAAGTTCCTCCTGCGGTGCGGGACAAGCAGTGATGATCCCCGACCTTGTTGCCAGTACTGACACGCCCACGACCAGGATCGTAGGTCAGTGGAGGCATTAACATTGGCTCCCATTCTCCGGGTTACCGCTTGGTCAATTGTCATGTATCTTTAACTGTGTGGAATGTCTCCATTTTCTTCCCGTTCTCATATCTACAAATGCGCATGTATCACCTGTCATAATTACCTCAAATGGTCCATGCCTGTTCGCTCTGAGCTCACCTTGACCATCACTTTATTCCCCACTTGGTCCATTGTTGCTCTTTGGATTTGCCTGTTTCCATTTCCTTAATCACCTGTTGGTCTCTGACTTCCTTCCTTAATTCATGTAATTGCTGAATTATTTCCCTCACATTGTCTCGCACCCTTCCTTTTAGTGATCCTACATCTCCCTCTCCTACTATGATTTCCTCAGGTAACTACATTGCTCTCCTTGTCATTATTTCAAATGGGGAGAACCTGGTGGTCCTGCTTGGGCTAATCCTAAGGTGCATTAGAATATTGGGCTGTTCCCTGTCTCTTGAATTGCTTTTGTGATTGATGTTTTTTTTTTAAGTTCAGTTCATCCTTTCCACCATTCCCGAGCTCTGTGGCTGGTGAGGAATATGGAATTTCTGTTTAAATTTAACTTTATACATTTCTTTAATGACTCTTCCTGTGAAATGAGTTCCCTGATCTGAATCCATCTGGATAGGGTCCCTCCATTCCTTCCAGTCTACTGTCTCCTGCTGCTGTCCCACGTCGGACCTCAATTCCTTAAACTGCCAACACAACTCTACAATGCACCTTCTTATCCTGTTTTTCAATGGCTCAGTATCTTCACATCCAGTGGTAGTTCTCTCTGCAAGCCACTTAACTCTGTCTGTCATCGTAGTGTTAATCCTGTGGCCTTACTTTTTGTATCTCGCAGGTGCATTAATACAATGAGTAATACATCTATTTAACCTTTTTCCAGCTTTCCCTTTACCTGTATCCATCTTGTGGCAAATTGTTAAGTATTATTTCTCCTTACCTTTCAATTGCCTGAATTATAGATTCCACATAGCATCACCTCTAAGTTCTTTTCTGACCATGATCACCCTAAGATTCTCTTGAGTTCAGTTTCTCTATTGTCAGTGAGGATCTCTGTCTCTAGATCTTTGCTTATCTCACCCCGTGCATTTCCAGCTGATGGCCAGATTACCAAATTCACTTCCATTAAAATCTTTGTATATTGTGTCCTCTTGCTCTAACTCTTTCTCCTACTTGCCTCATACCATTTTACACATGCAACAGCTACCATATAACCTTGTTCAGGTTGCCTGGAGAGACTTTAAAATAAATAAATACTCTCATAACAGATTTAAAAACAGAAATCCAAGCATTGACATGTTCCTTATCTTCTTCTCAAACAACATTTTATTGTCTCAAAAGTAACCCACTAAATTGTGTCTGACCTGTTTCTTGCATTTCCTGCAATTTGGTCCAAAAATCTGGGTTGTTATGCCAAGGTTTAAGACTTGGCAATTCTTTTAGCAAAACCTGCTTCTCGCCCGGGCTGAATGGTATGTGCTTAACCTTCTCTATAACCCTCTCAAATTTCTCATCTCCTCCCCACCCCCTTACTCTCTTTGTCTTTTAATTCGCCTTTCCTGACGTTACTTTTCCTAGTGGTTATTGCCATAGGGGTCATGGAATTCAACAGGCACAGTGGGGCGGTTGGTTCGTATGAGGGCGGACCTGCCTCAGCTCCCCCATAGTTTTCTCCTTTGGAGCTTTCCTCCTCTTGATCAGTATCACTACAAGCTGCCGCCATTGCTCTGAACTGTCCTGGATCTGACTTTGTTTCTCTCTCTCTAATCAACTGGAATTTAGTATTAACCCTTCTGCCCAACTGTAGGTACAAGATAATAATAACCATCACCCCTTTTTTTTGCCTTATGCTTTTTTTTTGCACTAACCACCACTGTTTTTGTTCTGCGTGGGTCCCTGTGGGTTCCACTCCTCCTTCTGCATTTTAGTGATTATTTTGGCTGTTGTTCCGCTATGAACCTCGTAATGGAATCCGCGGTTCCACAGTCGTGTTCCATAGCACTACAGGGCTCTAATTCACAGTGCGGGTGCCAGTACGCAGTGTGGGATCTAATTTGCAGTGAGGGCTGTAGTTCGCAGTGCAGGCTGTAGTTCTCAGTGCGGGCTGTAGTTCTCAGTGTGGGCTGTAGTTCACAGGGTGGCCTGTAGTTCGCAGTACAGACTGTAGTTCGCAGTACAGACTGTAGTTCGCAGTACAGACTGTAGTTCGCAGTGCAGGCTGTAGTTCGCAGTACAGACTGTAGTTCGCAGTACAGACTGTAGTTCGCAGTGCAGGCTGTAGTTCGCAGTACGGGCTGTAGTTCGCAGTACAGACTGTAGTTCACAGTACGGGCTGTAGTTCGCAGTGTGGGCTGTAGTTCGCAGTACAGACTGTAGTTCGCAGTGCAGGCTGTAGTTCGCAGTACGGGCTGTAGTTCGCAGTGCGGGCTGTAGTTCGCAGTGCGGGCTGTAGTTCGCAGTGCGGGCTGTAGTTCGCAGTGCGGGCTGTAGTTCGCAGTGCGGGCTGTAGTTCGCAGTGCGGGCTGTAGTTCGCACTGCGGGCTGTAGTTCGCAGTACGACCTGAAGTTCGCAGTGCGGGCTGTAGTTCGCAGTGCGGGCTGTAGTTCGCAGTGCGGGCTGTAGTTCACAATGCGGGCTGTAGTTCGCTGTACGGGCTGTAATTCGCAGTGCGGTCTACAGTTCGCAGTGCGGGCTATAGTTCGCAGTGCGAGCTGTAGTTCGCAGTGCGGGCTGTAGTTCGCAGTGCGGGCTGTAGTTCGCAGTGCGGGCTGTAGTTCGCAGTGCGGGCTGTAGTTCGCAGTGCGGGCTGTAGTTCGCAGTGCGGGCTGTAGTTCGCAGTACGGTCCGTAGTTCGCAGTACGGTCCGTAGTTGGCAGTGCGGGCTGTAGTTCACAGTATAGTCTGTAGTTTGCGGACTGTAGTTTGCAATGCGGGTTGTAGTTCGCAGTACGGGCTGTAGTTTGCCATACGAACTCTAGTTCGCAGTGCGGGCTGTAGTTCGCTGTACGGGCTGTAGTTCGCAGTGCGGGCTGTAGTTCGCAGTACGGGTTGCAGTTCTTAGCATGGGCTGTAGTTCACAGTGCGGGCTGTAGTTCACAATGTGGGCTGTAGTTCGCAGTACGGGCTCTAGTTCTCAGAGTGGGCTGTAGTTCCCAGTGCGGGCTGTAGTTTGCAGTGTGGGCTGTAGTTCGCAGTGCGATATGTAGTTCGCAGTGTGGCTGTAGTTCCCAGTGCGGGCTGTAGTTCCCAGTGCGGGCTGTAGTTCCCAGTGCGGGCTGTAGTTCCCAGTGCGGGCTGTAGTTCCCAGTGTGGGCTGTAGTTTGCAGTGTGGGCTGTAGTTCGCAGTGCGATATGTAGTTCGCAGTGTGTGCTGTAGTTCGCAGTACGGGCTGCAGTTCTTAACGTGGGCTGTAGCTCGCAGTGCGGGCTGTAGTTCACAGTGTGAGCTGTAGTTCGCAGTGCGGGCTGTAGTTCGCAGTGCAGGCTGTAGTTCGCAGTGTGGGCTGTAGTTTGCAGTATGGGCTGTGGTTCACAATGTGGGCTCTAGTTCCAATGTGGGCTGTAGTTCGCAGTACGGGCTCTAGTTCTCAGTGTGGGCTTTAGTTCACAGTGCGGGCTGTAGTTTGCATTGCGGGCTGTAATTCGTAGTACGGGCTGTATTTCGTAGTGCGGGCTGTTGTTCGCAGTGTGGTCTGTAGTTCGCACTGTGGACTGTAGATCGCAGTGTTGGCTGCAGTTTGCAGTGCGGTCCGTAATTCGTAGTGCAGGCTGTAGTTCACAGTGCGGGTTCTTGTTCGCAGTATCGGCTGTAGTTCGCAGTGCGGCTGTAGTTCACAGTGCGGGCTGTAGTTCACAGTGCGGGCTGTAGTTCACAGTGCGGGCTGTAGTTAGCAGTGCGGGCTCTAGTTCGCAGTGCGAGTTCCAGATTGCAGTAACGTCTGTAGTTCTCAGTGCGGGCTGTAAATCGCAATGCTGGCTGTAATGCGTAGTGCGGGCTGTAGTTCACATTGCAGTCTGTAGTTCATAGTGCGGACTGTAGTTCGTAATGTGGGCTGTAGTCTGCAGTATGGGCTTAGTTCGCAATGTGGGCTCCAGTTCACATTGCGGGCTGTAGTTCGCCGTGTGGACTGTAGTTCGCAGTGCAGGCTTTAGTTCACCGTGTGGGCTGTAGTTCACAGTGCAGGCTGTAGTTCGCAGTGTGGACTGTAGTTCGCTGTATGGGCTGTAGTTCGCAGTACGGGCTGTAGTTCGTAGCACGGGCTGTAGTTCGCAGTATGGGCTGTAGTTCGCCGTGTGGGCTGTAATTCGCAGTGCAGGCTTTAGTTCACCATGTGGGCTGTTGTTCGCAGTGTGGACTGTAGTTCGCTGTATGGGCTGTAGTTCGCAGTACGGGCTGTAGTTCGTAGCGCGGGCTGTAGTTCGTAGCGCGGGCTGTAGTTCCCAGTACGGGCTGTAGTTTGCAATTTCTGCTGTAGTTCGCAGAGTGGGCTCCATTTCGCAGTGCGGGCTGTAGTTCGCAGTATGTCCTGTAGTTCGCAGTGTGGGCTGTAGTTCGCCGGATGTGCTGTCGTTCGCAGTGCGGCCTGTAGTTTGCAGTACGGGCTGTAGTTTGCGGATGGGCTGTAGTTCTCATTGTGGGCTGTAGTTCGCAGTACGGGCTGTAGTTCGCGATGCAGGCTGTAGTTTGCAGCGCGGGCTGTAGTTCACAGTACGGGCTGTGGTTCACAGTGTGGGCTCTAGTTCACAATGTGGGCTGTAGTTCGCAGTACGGGCTCTAGTTCTCAGTGCAGGCTGTAGTTCACAGTGCGGGCTTTAGTTTGCATTGCGGGCTGTAATTCGTAGTGTGGGCTGTATTTCGTAGTGCGGGCTGTAGTTCACAGTGCGGGCTTTAGTTTGCATTGCGGGCTGTAATTCGTAGTGTGGGTTGTATTTTGTAGTGCGGGCTGTAGTTCACAGTGTGGGCTGTAGTTCGCAATGTGGGCTGTAGATCGCAGTGTGGGCTGTAGTTCGCAGTGCGGGCTGTAATTCGTAGTGCGGACTGTTCACAGTGCGCGTTCTAGTTCGCAGTATGGGCTGTAGTTCGCAGTGCGATATGTAGTTCGCAGCGTGGGCTGTAGTTCGCAGTACGGGCTGTAGTTCACAGTGTGGGCTGTAGTTCGCATTGTGGGCTGTAGTTCGCAGTACGGGCTGTAGTTCACAGTGCGGGTTGTAGTTCGTAGTGCGTGCTGTAGTTCGCAGTGTGGGCTGCAGTTCGCAGTACGCGCTGTAGTTCGCATTGTGAGCTGTAGTTTGCAGTGTGGGCTGTAGTTCGCAGTGTGGGCTGTAGTTCGCATTGCGGGCTGTAATTCGTAGTGCGAGCTGTAGTTCACAGTGCGGTTTCTAGTTGGCAGTGCGGGCTGTAGTTGGCAGTGCGGCTGTATTTCACAGTGCGGGCTGCAGTTTACAGTGCGGGCTGTAGTTCACAGTGCGGGCTGTAATTCATAGTGTGTGCTGTAGTTCGCAATGTGGGCTGTAGTTCGCAGCGCGTGCTTTAGATCGCAGTACGGGCTGTAGTTCACAGTGTGGGCTGTAGTTCGCAGTGCGGGTTATAGTTCGTAGTGCGTGCTGTTGTTCGCAGTGTGGGCTGTAGTTCGCAGTACGCGCTGTAGTTCGCAGTGTGAGCTGTAGTTCGCAGTATGGGCTGTAGTTCGCAGTGTGGGCTGTAGTTCGCAGTGCGGGCTGTAGTTCACATTGTGGGCTGTAGTTCACAGTGCGGGCTGTAGTTCCCAGTGTGGGCTGTAGTTTGCGATTTGGGCTGTAGTTCGCTGTATGGGCTGTAGTTCACAGTGCGGTCAGTAGTTCGCAGTGTGTGGTGTAGTTCGCAGTACGGGTTCCAGTTCGTTGCGCGGGCTGTAGTTCGGAGCGCGAGCTATAGTTTGTTGTACTGGCTGTAGTTCGCACTGTGGACTGTCATTCGCTGTACGGGCTGTAGTTCTCAGTGGGGGCTGCAGTTTGCAGTGTTTGCTGTAGTATGCAGTGTGGTCTGTGGTTCACACTGCGGGCTGTAATTCGCATTGAGGGCTGTAGTTCACAGTGTGGGCTGTAGTTTACAGTGCGTTCTGTGGTTCGCAGTGTGGGCTGTAATTAGCAATGTGGGCTGTAGTTCACAGTGTGGGCTGTAGTCCGCAGTACGGGCTGCAGTTCGCAGTGTGGGCTGTAGTTCGCAGTGTGGACTGTAGTTCACAGTGTGGACTGTAGTTCACAGTGTGGACTGTAGTTCACCATGTGGGCTGTAGTTCGCAGTGTGGACTGTATTTCGCTGTACGGGCTGTAGTTCGCAGTACGTGCTCTAGTTCTCAGTGCGGGCTGTAGTTCACAGTGCGGGCTGTAGTTCACAGTGCGGGCTGTAGTTCACAGTGTGGGCTGTAGTTCACAGTGTGGGCTGTAGTTTGCAGTGCGGGTTGTAGTTCACAGTGCGGGTTGTAATTCGCAGTGCGAGTTGTAGTTCACAGTACGGGCTGTAGTTCACAGTTTGGGCTCCAGATCGCAGTGCGGGATATAGTTCGCAGTGCGGTTTGTATTTCGCAGTGTGGGCTCTAGTTCGCAGTACAGGCTGTAGTTCCCAATGTGGGCTGTAGTTTGCAATGTGGGCTGTAGTTCGCTGTATGAGCTGTAGTTCGCAGTGCGGTCTGTAGTTTGCAGTGTGGTCTGTAGTTCGCAGTACGGGCTCCAGTTCGTAGTGCGGGCTGTAGTTCAGAGCGCGGGCTATAGTTCGTTGTATGGGCTGTAGTTCGCAGTGTGGACTGTAGTTCGCTGTACGGGCTGTCGTTCTGCAGTGGGGGCTGTAGTTTGCAGTGTTTGCTGTAGTTTGCAGTGTGGTCTGTGGTTCACACTGCAGGCTGCAATTCGCATTGGGGGCTGTAGTTCACAGTGTGGGCTGTAGTTCGCAGTGCATTCTGTGGTTTGCAGTGCGGGCTGTAACTAGCAGTGTGGGCTGTAGTTCACAGTGTAGGCTGTAGTTCACAGTTCGGGCTGCAGTTTGCAGTGTGGGCTGTAGTTCGCAGTGTAGACTGTAGTTCGCAGTGTGCACTGTATTTCGCTTTATGGGCTGTAGTTCGCAGTATGGGCTGTAGTTCGTAGTGCGGGCTGTAGTTCGCAGTACGGGCTGTAGTTTACAATTTGTGCTGTAGTTCGCAGAGTGGGCTACATTTCGCAGTGTGGGCTGTAGTTCGCAGTATGTGCTGTAGTTCGCAGTGTGGGCTGTAGTTCGCAGTATGTGCTGTCATTCGCAGTGTGGGCTGTAGTTCGTAGTTCGCGGATGGGCTTTAGTTCACGTTGTGGGCTGTAGTTCGCAGTACGGGCTCTATTTCTCAGTGTGGGCTGTAGTTCGCTGTACGGGCTGTAGTTCACAGTGCGGGCTGTAGTTCACAGTGTGGGCTGTAGTTTGCAGTGCGGATTGTAGTTCACAGCGCGGGCTGTAGTTCACAGTTTGGACTCCAGATCGCAGTGCGGGAAGTAGTTCGCAGTGCGGTTTGTATTTCGCAGTGCGGGCTGTAGTTCTCAGTACGGGCTGTAGTTCGCAGTGCGGGCTGTAGTTCGCAGTACAGGCTGTAGTTCGCAGTACGGGCTGTAGTGCGCAGTGCGGGTTGTAGTTCGTAGTGCGTGCTGTAGTTCGCAGTGTGGGCTGTAGTTCGCAGTACGCGCTGTAGTTCACAGTGTGAGCTGTAGTTCACAGTATGGGCTGTACTTCGCATTGTGGGCTGTAGTTCACAGTGTGGGCTGTAGTTCGCAGTGCATTCTGTGGTTCGCAGTGTGGGCTGTAATTAGCAGTGTGGGCTGTAGTTCACAGTGTAGGCTGAAGTTCGCAGTACGGGCTGCAGTTCGCAGTGTGGGCTGTAGTTCGCAGTGTGGACTGTAGTTCACAGTGTGGACTGTAGTTCGCTGTAAGGGCTGTAGTTCGCCGTGTGGGCTGTTGTTTGCAGTGTGGGCTGTAGTTCGCCGTGTGGGCTGTAGTTCGCAGTGCAGTCTTTAGTTCACCATGTGGGCTGTAGTTCGCAGTGTGGGCTGTTGTTTGCAGTGTGGGCTGTAGTTCGCACTGCGAACTACAACCAGCACTGCGAACTACAACCCACACTGTGAACTACAACCAGCACTGCGAACTACGTCCCCACTGAGAAATACAGCCCGAACTGCGAACTAGAGCCCGCAGTGCGAACTACAGCCCGTACAGTGAACTACAGCCTGCAACTGTGAACTACAGCCCGCACTGCGAACAGGAGCCCACACTGCGAACTACAGCCCACACTGCGAACTAAATCCCGCGCTGCAAACTACAGCCCACGCTACGAACTGGAGCCCGTACTGCGAACTACAGCACAGACTGCGAACTACATATCGCACTGCGAACTACAGCCCATACAGCGAACTACAGCCCACACTGCAAACTACAGCCCACACTGCGATCTACAGCCCGCACTGTGAACTACAGCCGCACTGCGAACTACAGCCCACACTGCGAACTAGAACACGCACTGTGAACAGTCCGCACTACGAATTACAGCCCGCACTGTGAACTACAGCCCACACTGTGAACTACAGCCCGCACTGTGAACTACAGCCCACAATGCGAACTACAGCCCGCACTGCGAACTACAGCCCACACTGCAAACTACAGCCCACACTGCGAACTACAGCCCATACTGCGAACTACAGCTCACACTGTGAACTACAGCGCGTACAGCGAACTACAGCCCACACTGCGAACTACAGCACGCACTATGAACTACAACCCGCACTGCGCACTACAGCCCGTACTGCGAACTACAGCCCGTACTGCGAACTACAGCCCGCACTGCGAACTACAGCCCGTACTGAGAACTACAGCCCGCACTGCGAAATACAAACCGCACTGCGAACTACTTCCCGCACAGCGATGTGGAGCCCAAACTGTGAACTACAGCCCGCGCTGTGAACTACAACCCGCACTGCAAACTACAGCCCACACTGTGAACTACAGCCCGCACTGTGAACAAGAGCCCGTACTGTGAACTACAGCCCACACTGAGAAATAGAGCCCGTACTGCGAACTACAGCCCACAATGTGAACTACAGCCCGTCCGCGAACTACGAACTACAGCCCACACTGCGAATGACAGCACATACGGCGAACTACAGCACATAATGCGAACTACAGCCCGCACTGCGAACTGGAGGCCACTCAGCGAACTACAGCACAAATTGCAAACTACAGCCCACACTGCGAACTACAGCCCGTACTGCGAACTACAGCCTGTACAGCGAAATACAGTCCACACTGCGAACTACAGCCCACATGGTGAACTAAAGACTGCACTGCGAACTACAGCCCGTACAATAAACTATAACCCGCGCTTTAGTTCACCATGTGGGCTGTAGTTCGCAGTGTGCACTGTATTTCGCTGTACGGGCTGTAGTTTGCAGTACGGGCTGTAGTTCATAGTGCGGGCTGTAGTTCGCAGTACGGGCTGTAGTTTGCAATTTGTGCTGTAGTTCGCAGAGTGGGCTCCATTTCGCAGTGCGGGCTGTAGTTCGCAGTATGTGCTTTCGTTTGCAGTGTGGGCTGTCGTTTGTAGTTCGCGGACGGGCTGTAGTTCACATTGTGGGCTGTAGTTCGCAGTATGGGCTCTAGTTCTCAGTACAGGCTGTAGTTTACAGTGTGGGCTGTAGTTCGCAGTACGGGCTGTAGTTCGCAGTGTGGGCTGTAGTTCGCCGTGTGGGCTGTAGTTCGCAGTGCAGGCTTTAGTTCACCATGTGGGCTGTAGTTTGCTGTGTGGACTGTATTTCGCTGTACGGGCTGTAGTTCGCAGTACGGGCTGTAGTTCGAGCGCGGGCTGTAGTTCGCAGTACGGGCTCTAGTTTGCAATTTGTGCTGTAGTTCGCAGAGTGGGCTCCATTTTGCAGTGCAGGCTGTAGTTCGCAGTATGTCCTGTAGTTCACAGTGGGGGCTGTAGTTCGCCGTATGTGCTGTCGTTCGCAGTGTGGGCTGTAGTTCGCAGTACCGGCTGTAGTTCGCGGACGGGCTGTAGTTCACATTGTGGGCTGTAGTTCGCAGTACGGGCTCTAGTTCTCAGTGCGGGCTGTAGTTCACAGTGTGGGCTGTAGTTTGCAGTGCAGGTTGTAGTTCACAGTGCGGGTTGTAATTCACAGAGCGGGCTGTAGTTCGCAGTACAGGCTGTAGTTCGCAGTACGGGCTGTAGTTCACAGTGTGGGCTGCAGTTCGCCGTGTGGGCTGTACTTTGCAGTGCAGGCTTTAGTTCACCATTTGGGCTGTAGTTCGCAGTGTGGACTGTATTTCGCTGTACGGGCTGTAGTTCGCAGTACGGGCTGTAGTTTGTAGTGCGGGCTGTAGTTCGCAGTGCGGGCTGTAGTTTGCAATTTGTGCTGCAGTTCGCAGAGTGGGCTCCATTTCGCAGTGCGGGCTGTAGGTTACAGTATGTCCTGTAGTTCACAGTCTGGGCTGTAGTTCGCCGTATGTGATGTCGTTCGCAGTGTGGGCTGTAGTTCGCAGTACGGGCTGTAGTTCGCAGATGGGCTGTAGTTCACATTGTGGGTTGTAGTTCACAGTACGGGCTCTAGTTCTCAGTGTGGGCTGTAGTTCACAGTGCGTGCTGTAGTTCACAGTGTGGGCTGTAGTTTGCAGTGCGGGTTGTAGTTCACAGTGCGGGTTGTAATTCTCAGTGCGGGTTGTAGGTCACAGTGCGGGCTGTAGTTCGCAGTTTGGGCTCCAGATCGCAGTGCGGGATATAGTTCGCAGTGCGGTTTGTATTTCGCAGTGTGAGCTGTAGTTCGCCGTGTGGGCTGTAGTTCGCAGTGCAGGCTTTAGTTCACCATGTGGGCTGTAGTTTGCAGTGTGGACTGTATTTCGCTGTACGGGCTGTAGTTCGCAGTACGGGCTGTAGTTCGAACGCGGGCTGTAGTTCGCAGTACGGGGTCTAGTTTGCAATTTGTGCTGTAGTTCGCAGAGTGGGCTCCATTTCGCAGTGCGGGCTGTAGTTCGCAGTATGTCCTGTAGTTCACAGTGGGGGCTGTAGTTCGCCGTATGTGCTGTCGTTCGCAGTGTGGGCTGTAGTTCGCAGTACCGGCTGTAGTTCACATTGTGGGCTGTAGTTCGCAGTACGGGCTCTAGTTCTCAGTGCGGGCTGTTGTTCACAGTGCGGGCTGTAGTTCACAGTGTGGGCTGTAGTTTGCAGTGCAGGTTGTAGTTCACAGTGCGGGTTGTAATTCGCAGAGCGGGCTGTAGTTCGCAGTACAGGCTGTAGTTCGCAGTACGGGCTGTAGTTTACAGTACGGGCTGTAGTTCGCAGTGTGGGCTGCAGTTCGCCGTGTGGGCTGTACTTCGCAGTGCAGTCTTTAGTTCACCATTTGGGCTGTAGTTCGCAGTGTGGACTGTATTTCGCTGTACGGGCTGTAGTTCGCAGTACGGGCTGTAGTTTGTAGCGCGGGCTGTAGTTCGCAGTGCGGGCTGTAGTTTGCAATTTGTGCTGCAGTTCGCAGAGTGGGCTCCATTTCGCAGTGCGGGCTGTAGGTCACAGTATGTCCTGTAGTTCACAGTCTGGGCTGTAGTTCGCCGTATGTGATGTCGTTCGCAGTGTGGGCTGTAGTTCGCAGTACGGGCTGTAGTTCACAGTGTGGGCTGTAGTTTGTAGCGCGGGTTGTAGTTCACAGTGCGGGTTGTAATTCTCAGTGCGGGTTGTAGGTCACAGTGCGAGCTGTAGTTCGCAGTTTGGGCTCCAGATCGCAGTGCGGGATATAGTTCGCAGTGCGGTTTGTATTTCGCAGTGTGCGCTGTAGTTCGCAGTACGGGCTGTAGTTCGCAGTGCGGGTTGTAGTTCGTAGTGCGTGCTGTAGTTCGCAGTGTGGGCTGTAGTTCGCAGTATGCGCTGTAGTTCGCAGTGTGAGCTGTAGTTCGCAGTATGGGCTGTAGTGTTCAGTGCGGTCTGCAGTTCGCAGTGTTTGGTGTAGTTCGCAGTACGGGTTCCAGTTCGTAGCGCGGGCTGTAGTTTGGAGTGCGGGCTATAGTTCGTTGTATGGGCTGTAGTTCGCAATGTGGACTGTAGTTCGCTGTACGGGCTGTAGTTCTCAGTGGGGGCTGTAGTTTGCAGTGTTTGCTGTAGTTTGCAGTGTGGTTTGTGGTTCACACTGCGGGCTGTAATTCGCATTGTGGGCTGTAGTTCACAGTGTGGGCTGTAGTTCGCAGTGCGTACTGTGGTTCGCAGTGTGGGCTGTAATTAGCAATGTGGGCTGTAGTTCACAGTGTGGGCTATAGTCCGCAGTACGGGCTGCAGTTCACAGTGTGGGCTGTAGTTCACAGTGTGGACTGTAGTTCACTGTACGGGCTGTAGTTCGCAGTACGGGCTGTAGTTCGCAGTGCAGGCTTTAGTTCACCATGTGGGCTGTAGTTCGCAGTGTGGACTGTATTTCACTGTACGGGCTGTAGTTCGCAGTACGGGCTGTAGTTCATAGCGCGGGCTGTAGTTTGCAGTACGGGCTGTAGTTTGCATGATGGGTTGTAGTTCACATTGTGGGCTGTAGTTCGCAGTACGGGCTCTAGTTCTCAGTGCGGGCTGTAGTTCACAGTGTGGGCTGTAGTTCACAGTGTTGTCTGTAGTTTGCAGTGCGGGTTGTAGTTCACAGTGCGGGTTGCAATTCGCAGTGCGAGTTGTAGTTCACAGTGCGGGCTGTAGTTCGCAGTTTGGGCTCTAGATCGCAGTGCGGCATATAGTTCGCAGTGCGGTTTGTATTTCGCAGTGTGGGCTGTAGTTCGCAGTACGGGCTGTAGTTCGCAGTACGGGCTGTAGTTCGCAGTGCGGGCTGTAGTTCGCAGCACAGCCTGTAGTTTGCAGTACGGGCTGTAGTTCGCAATGCAGGCTGTAGTTCGCAGCACGGGCTGTAGTTCGCAGTACGGGCTGTAGTTCACAGTGTGGGTTGTAGTTCGCAGTGTGGGCTGCAGTTTGCAATGTGGGCTGTAGTTCGCTGTATGGGCTGTAGTTCCCAGTGCGGCCTGTAGTGCGCAGTGTGTGGTGTAGTGCGCAGTACGGGCTCCAGTTCGTAGCGAGGGCTGTAGTTCGGACCACGGGCTATAGTTCGTTGTACGGGCTGTAGTTCGCAGTGTGGACTGTAGTTCGCTGTACGGGTTGTAGTTCTCAGTGGGGGCTGTAGTTTGCAGTGTTGCTGTTGTTTGCAGTGTGGTCTGTTGTTCACACTGCGGGCTGTAATTCACATTGTGGGCTGTTGTTCACAGTGTGGGCTGTAGTTCGCAGTGCGTTCTGTGGTTCGCAGTGTGGGCTGTAATTAGCAGGGCGGGCTGTAGTTCACAGTGTAGGCTGTAGTTCACAGTACGGGCTGCAGTTCGCAGTGTGGGCTGTAGTTCGCAGTGTGGACTGTAGTTCACAGTGTGGACTGTAGTTCGCTGTACGGGCTGTAGTTCGCAGTCCGGGCTGTAGTTCGCAGTGTGGGCTGTAGTTCGCCGTGTGGGCTGTAGTTCGCAGTGCAGACTTTAGTTCACCATGTGGGCTGTAGTTCGCAGTGTGGACTGCATTTCGCTGTACGGGCTGTAGTTCGCAGCACGGGCTGTAGTTCGCAGTGCGGTCTGTAGTTCGCAGTACAGGCTGTAGTTCACAGTACGAGCTGTAGTTCGCAATGCAGGCTGTAGTTCGCAGCGCGGGCTGTAGTTTGCAGTACGGGCTCTATTTCTCAGTGTGGGCTGTAGTTCGCAGTACGGGCTCTAGTTCTCAGTGCAGGCTGTAGTTCGCAATGCAGGCTGTAATTCGCAGTGTGGGTTGTAGTTCGCAGTGTGGGCTGTAGTTCGCAGTGTGGGCTGTAGTTCGCAGTGTGTGCTATAGTTCGCAGTACGGGCTCCAGTTTGTAGCGCGGGCTGTAGTTCGGAGCACGGGCTATAGTTCGTTGTACGGGCTGTAGTTCGCAGTGTGGACTGTAGTTCGCTGTACGGGCTGTAGTTCTCAGTGGGGGCTGTAGTTGCAGTGTTTGCTGTAGTTTGCAGTGTGGTCTGTGGTTCACACTGCGGGCTGTAATTTGCATTGTGGGCTGTAGTTCACAGTGTGGGCTGTAGTTCGCAGTGCATTCTGTGGTTCGCAGTGCGGGCTGTAATTAGCAGTGTGGGCTGTAGTTCACAGTGTAGGCTGTAGTTCGCAGTACGGGCTGCAGTTCGCAGTGCAGTCTTTAGTTCACCATGTGGGCTGTAGTTCGCAGTGTGGACTGTATTTCGCTGTACGGGCTGTAGTTCGCAGTACGGGCTGTTGTTCGTAGTACGGGCTGTAGTTCGTAGTGCGGGCTGTAGTTCGCAGTACGGGCTGTAGTTTGCAATTTGTGCTGTCGTTCGCAGAGTGGCCTCCAGTTCGCAGTGCGGGCTGTAGTTCGCAGTATGTGCTGTAGTTCGCAGTGTGGGCTGTAGTTCGCCGTATGTGCTGTCGTTCGCAGTGTAGGCTGTAGTTCGCGGACGGGCTGTAGTTCACATTGTGGGCTGTAGTTCGCAGTACGGGCTCTAGTTCTCAGTGTGGGCTGTAGTTCGCAGTACGGGCTCTAGTTCTCAGTGCAGGCTGTAGTTCGCAGTACGGGCTGCAGTTCGCAGTGTGGGCTGTAGTTCGCAGTGTGGACTGTAGTTCACAGTGTGGACTGTAGTTCGCTGTACGGGCTGTAGTTCGCAGTCCGGGCTGTAGTTCACAGTGTGGGCTGTAGTTTGCCATGTGGGCTGTAGTTCGCAGTGCAGAATTTAGTTCACCATGTGGGCTGTAGTTCGCAGTGTGGACTGTATTTTGCTGTACGGGCTGTAGTTTGCAGTATGGCTGTAGTTCGTAGCGCGGGCTGTAGTTCGCAGTACGGGCTGTAGTTTGCAATTTGTGCTGCAGTTCGCAGAGTGGGCTCCATTTTGCAGTGCGGGCTCTAGTTCGCAGTATGTCCTGTAGTTCGCAGTGTGGGCTGTAGTTCGCCGTATGTGCTGTCGTTCGCAGTGTGGGCTGTAGTTTGCAGTACGGGCTGTAGTTTGCGGACGGGCTGTAGTTGACATTGTGGGCTGTAATTCACAGTACGGACTCTAGTTCTCAGTGCGGGCTGTAGTTCACAGTGCGGGCTGTAGTTCACAGTGCGGGCTGTAGTTCGCAGTGTGGGCTGCAGTTTGCAATGTGGGCTGTAGTTCGCTGTATGGGCTGTAGTTCCCAGTGCGGCCTGTAGTGCGCAGTGTGTGGTGTAGTGCGCAGTACGGGCTCCAGTTCGTAGCGAGGGCTGTAGTTCGGACCACGGGCTATAGTTCGTTGTACGGGCTGTAGTTCGCAGTGTGGACTGTAGTTCGCTGTACGGGTTGTAGTTCTCAGTGGGGGCTGTAGTTTGCAGTGTTGCTGTTGTTTGCAGTGTGGTCTGTTGTTCACACTGCGGGCTGTAATTCACATTGTGGGCTGTTGTTCACAGTGTGGGCTGTAGTTCGCAGTGCGTTCTGTGGTTCGCAGTGTGGGCTGTAATTAGCAGTGTGGGCTGTAGTTCACAGTGTAGGCTGTAGTTCGCAGTACGGGCTGCAGTTCGCAGTGTGGGCTGTAGTTCGCAGTGTGGACTGTAGTTCACAGTGTGGACTGTAGTTCGCTGTACGGGCTGTAGTTCGCAGTCCGGGCTGTAGTTCGCAGTGTGGGCTGTAGTTCGCCGTGTGGGCTGTAGTTCGCAGTGCAGACTTTAGTTCACCATGTGGGCTGTAGTTCGCAGTGTGGACTGCATTTCGCTGTACGGGCTGTAGTTCGCAGCACGGGCTGTAGTTCGCAGTGCGGGCTGTAGTTCGCAGTACAGGCTGTAGTTCACAGTACGGGCTGTAGTTCGCAATGCAGGCTGTAGTTCGCAGCGCGGGCTGTAGTTTGCAGTATGGGCTCTAGTTCTCAGTGCGGGCTGAAGTTCACAGTGCGGGCTGTAGTTTGCATTGCGGGCTGTAATTCGCAGTGTGGGCTGTAGTTCGCAGTGTGGGCTGTAGTTCGCAGTGTGGGCTGTAGTTCGCAGTGTGTGCTATAGTTCGCAGTACGGGCTCCAGTTTGTAGCGCGGGCTGTAGTTCGGAGCACGGGCTATAGTTCATTGTACGGGCTGTAGTTCGCAGTGTGGACTGTAGTTCGCTGTACGGGCTGTAGTTCTCAGTGGGGGCTGTAGTTGCAGTGTTTGCTGTAGTTTGCAGTGTGGTCTGTGGTTCACACTGCGGGCTGTAATTCGCATTGTGGGCTGTAGTTCACAGTGTGGGCTGTAGTTCGCAGTGCATTCTGTGGTTCGCAGTGCGGGCTGTAATTAGCAGTGTGGGCTGTAGTTCACAGTGTAGGCTGTAGTTCGCAGTACGGGCTGCAGTTCGCAGTGCAGTCTTTAGTTCACCATGTGGGCTGTAGTTCGCAGTGTGGACTGCATTTCGCTGTACGGGCTGTAGTTCGCAGTATGGGCTGTTGTTCGTAGTACGGGCTGTAGTTCGTAGTGCGGGCTGTAGTTCGCAGTACGGGCTGTAGTTTGCAATTTGTGCTGTCGTTCGCAGAGTGGCCTCCAGTTCGCAGTGCGGGCTGTAGTTCGCAGTATGTGCTGTAGTTCGCAGTGTGGGCTGTAGTTCGCCGTATGTGCTGTCGTTCGCAGTGTAGGCTGTAGTTCGCGGACGGGCTGTAGTTCACATTGTGGGCTGTAGTTCGCAGTACGGGCTCTAGTTCTCAGTGTGGGCTGTAGTTCGCAGTATGGGCTCTAGTTCTCAGTGCGGGCTGTAGTTCACAGTATGTGCTGTCGTTCCCAGTGTGGGCTGTAGTTCGCAGTACGGGCTGCAGTTCGCAGTGTGGGCTGTAGTTCACAGTGCGGGTTGTAATTCGCAGTGTGGACTGTAGTTCGCTGTACGGGCTGTAGTTCGCAGTCCGGGCTCCAGATCGCAGTGCGGGAAGTAGTTCGCAGTGCGGTTTGTATTTTGCAGTGCATTCTGTGGTTCGCAGTGCGTGCTGTAATTAGCAGTGTGGGCTGTAGTTCACAGTGTAGGCTGTAGTTCGCAGTACGGGCTGCAGTTCGCAGTGCAGTCTTTAGTTCACCATGTGGGCTGTAGTTCGCATTGTGGACTGTATTTCGCTGTACGGGCTGTCGTTCGCAGTACGGGCTGTAGTTCGTAGTACGGGCTGTAGTTCGTAGTGCGGGCTGTAGTTCGCAGTACGGGCTGTAGTTCGTAGTATGTGCTGTAGTTCGCAGTGTGGGCTGTAGTTCGTAGTTCGCGGACGGGCTGTAGTTCACATTGTGGGCTGTAGTTCGCAGTACGGGCTCTATTTCTCAGTGTGGGCTGTAGTTCGCAGTACGGGCTCTAGTTCTCAGGGCAGGCTGTAGTTCACAGTGCGGGCTGTAGTTCACAGTGTGGGCTGTAGTTCGCAGTACGGGCTGCAGTTCGCAGTGTGGGCTGTAGTTCGCAGTGTGGACTGTAGTTCACAGTGTGGGCTGTAGTTCGCCGTATGTGCTGTCGTTCGCAGTGTGGGCTGTAGTTTGCAGTATGGGCTGTAGTTTGCGGACGGGCTGTAGTTGACATTGTGGGCTGTAATTTACAGTACGGACTCTAGTTCTCAGTGCGGGCTGTAGTTCACAGTGCGGGCTGTAGTTCACAGTGCGGGCTGTAGTTCACAGTGTGGGCTGTAGTTTTCAGTGCGGGTTGTAGTTCACAGTGCGGGTTGTAATTCTCTGTGCGGGTAGTAGTTCACAGTGTGGGCTGTAGTTCGCATTTTGGGCTCCAGATCGCAGTGCGGGATATAGTTCGCAGTGCGGTTTGTATTTCGCAGTGTGGGCTGTAGTTCGCAGCGCGGGCTGTAGTTCGCAGTGCGGGCTGTAGTTCGCAGTACAGGCTGTAGTTCACAGTACGGGCTGTAGTTCGCAATGCAGGCTGTAATTCGCAGTGTGGGTTGTAGTTCGCAGTGTGGGCTGTAGTTCGCAGTGTGTGCTATAGTTCGCAGTACGGGCTCCAGTTTGTAGCGCGGGCTGTAGTTCGGAGCACGGGCTATAGTTCGTTGTACGGGCTGTAGTTCGCAGTGTGGACTGTAGTTCGCTGTACGGGCTGTAGTTCTCAGTGGGGGCTGTAGTTGCAGTGTTTGCTGTAGTTTGCAGTGTGGTCTGTGGTTCACACTGCGGGCTGTAATTCGCATTGTGGGCTGTAGTTCACAGTGTGGGCTGTAGTTCGCAGTGCATTCTGTGGTTCGCAGTGCGGGCTGTAATTAGCAGTGTGGGCTGTAGTTCACAGTGTAGGCTGTAGTTCGCAGTACGGGCTGCAGTTCGCAGTGCAGTCTTTAGTTCACCATGTGGGCTGTAGTTCGCAGTGTGGACTGCATTTCGCTGTACGGGCTGTAGTTCGCAGTACGGGCTGTTGTTCGTAGTACGGGCTGTAGTTCGTAGTGCGGGCTGTAGTTCGCAGTACGGGCTGTAGTTTGCAATTTGTGCTGTCGTTCGCAGAGTGGCCTCCAGTTCGCAGTGCGGGCTGTAGTTCGCAGTATGTGCTGTAGTTCGCAGTGTGGGCTGTAGTTCGCCGTATGTGCTGTCGTTCGCAGTGTAGGCTGTAGTTCGCGGACGGGCTGTAGTTCACATTGTGGGCTGTAGTTCGCAGTACGGGCTCTAGTTCTCAGTGTGGGCTGTAGTTCGCAGTACGGGCTCTAGTTCTCAGTGCAGGCTGTAGTTCGCAGTACGGGCTGCAGTTCGCAGTGTGGGCTGTAGTTCGCAGTGTGGACTGTAGTTCGCTGTACGGGCTGTAGTTCGCAGTCCGGGCTGTAGTTCACAGTGTGGGCTGTAGTTTGCCATGTGGGCTGTAGTTCGCAGTGCAGACTTTAGTTCACCATGTGGGCTGTAGTTCGCAGTGTGGACTGTATTTTGCTGTACGGGCTGTAGTTTGCAGTATGGCTGTAGTTCGTAGCGCGGGCTGTAGTTCGCAGTACGGGCTGTAGTTTGCAATTTGTGCTGCAGTTCGCAGAGTGGGCTCCATTTTGCAGTGCGGGCTCTAGTTCGCAGTATGTCCTGTAGTTCGCAGTGTGGGCTGTAGTTCGCCGTATGTGCTGTCGTTCGCAGTGTGGGCTGTAGTTTGCAGTACGGGCTGTAGTTTGCGGACGGGCTGTAGTTGACATTGTGGGCTGTAATTCACAGTACGGACTCTAGTTCTCAGTGCGGGCTGTAGTTCACAGTGCGGGCTGTAGTTCACAGTGCGGGCTGTAGTTCGCAGTGTGGGCTGCAGTTTGCAATGTGGGCTGTAGTTCGCTGTATGGGCTGTAGTTCCCAGTGCGGCCTGTAGTGCGCAGTGTGTGGTGTAGTGCGCAGTACGGGCTCCAGTTCGTAGCGAGGGCTGTAGTTCGGACCACGGGCTATAGTTCGTTGTACGGGCTGTAGTTCGCAGTGTGGACTGTAGTTCGCTGTACGGGTTGTAGTTCTCAGTGGGGGCTGTAGTTTGCAGTGTTGCTGTTGTTTGCAGTGTGGTCTGTTGTTCACACTGCGGGCTGTAATTCACATTGTGGGCTGTTGTTCACAGTGTGGGCTGTAGTTCGCAGTGCGTTCTGTGGTTCGCAGTGTGGGCTGTAATTAGCAGGGCGGGCTGTAGTTCACAGTGTAGGCTGTAGTTCGCAGTACGGGCTGCAGTTCGCAGTGTGGGCTGTAGTTCGCAGTGTGGACTGTAGTTCACAGTGTGGACTGTAGTTCGCTGTACGGGCTGTAGTTCGCAGTCCGGGCTGTAGTTCGCAGTGTGGGCTGTAGTTCGCCGTGTGGGCTGTAGTTCGCAGTGCAGACTTTAGTTCACCATGTGGGCTGTAGTTCGCAGTGTGGACTGCATTTCGCTGTACGGGCTGTAGTTCGCAGCACGGGCTGTAGTTCGCAGTGCGGGCTGTAGTTCGCAGTACAGGCTGTAGTTCACAGTACGGGCTGTAGTTCACAGTGCGGGCTGTAGTTTGCAGTACGGGCTGTAATTCGCAGTGTGGGCTGTAGTTCGCAGTGTGGGCTGTAGTTCGCAGTGTGGGCTGTAGTTCGCAGTGTGTGCTATAGTTCGCAGTACGGGCTCCAGTTTGTAGCGCGGGCTGTAGTTCGGAGCACGGGCTATAGTTCATTGTACGGGCTGTAGTTCGCAGTGTGGACTGTAGTTCGCTGTACGGGCTGTAGTTCTCAGTGGGGGCTGTAGTTGCAGTGTTTGCTGTAGTTTGCAGTGTGGTCTGTGGTTCACACTGCGGGCTGTAATTCGCATTGTGGGCTGTAGTTCACAGTGTGGGCTGTAGTTCGCAGTGCATTCTGTGGTTCGCAGTGCGGGCTGTAATTAGCAGTGTGGGCTGTAGTTCACAGTGTAGGCTGTAGTTCGCAGTACGGGCTGCAGTTCGCAGTGCAGTCTTTAGTTCACCATGTGGGCTGTAGTTCGCAGTGTGGACTGCATTTCGCTGTACGGGCTGTAGTTCGCAGTACGGGCTGTTGTTCGTAGTACGGGCTGTAGTTCGTAGTGCGGGCTGTAGTTCGCAGTACGGGCTGTAGTTTGCAATTTGTGCTGTCGTTCGCAGAGTGGCCTCCAGTTCGCAGTGCGGGCTGTAGTTCGCAGTATGTGCTGTAGTTCGCAGTGTGGGCTGTAGTTCGCCGTATGTGCTGTCGTTCGCAGTGTAGGCTGTAGTTCGCGGACGGGCTGTAGTTCACATTGTGGGCTGTAGTTCGCAGTACGGGCTCTAGTTCTCAGTGTGGGCTGTAGTTCGCAGTATGGGCTCTAGTTCTCAGTGCGGGCTGTAGTTCACAGTATGTGCTGTCGTTCACAGTGTGGGCTGTAGTTCGCAGTACGGGCTGCAGTTCGCAGTGTGGGCTGTAGTTCACAGTGCGGGTTGTAATTCGCAGTGTGGACTGTAGTTCGCTGTACGGGCTGTAGTTCGCAGTCCGGGCTCCAGATCGCAGTGCGGGAAGTAGTTCGCAGTGCGGTTTGTATTTTGCAGTGCATTCTGTGGTTCGCAGTGCGTGCTGTAATTAGCAGTGTGGGCTGTAGTTCACAGTGTAGGCTGTAGTTCGCAGTACGGGCTGCAGTTCGCAGTGCAGTCTTTAGTTCACCATGTGGGCTGTAGTTCGCATTGTGGAATGTATTTCGCTGTACGGGCTGTCGTTCGCAGTACGGGCTGTAGTTCGTAGTACGGGCTGTAGTTCGTAGTGCGGGCTGTAGTTCGCAGTACGGGCTGTAGTTCGTAGTATGTGCTGTAGTTCGCAGTGTGGGCTGTAGTTCGTAGTTCGCGGACGGGCTGTAGTTCACATTGTGGGCTGTAGTTCGCAGTACGGGCTCTATTTCTCAGTGTGGGCTGTAGTTCGCAGTACGGGCTCTAGTTCTCAGGGCAGGCTGTAGTTCACAGTGCGGGCTGTAGTTCACAGTGTGGGCTGTAGTTCGCAGTACGGGCTGCAGTTCGCAGTGTGGGCTGTAGTTCGCAGTGTGGACTGTAGTTCACAGTGTGGGCTGTAGTTCGCCGTATGTGCTGTCGTTCGCAGTGTGGGCTGTAGTTTGCAGTACGGGCTGTAGTTTGCGGACGGGCTGTAGTTGACATTGTGGGCTGTAATTTACAGTACGGACTCTAGTTCTCAGTGCGGGCTGTAGTTCACAGTGCGGGCTGTAGTTCACAGTGCGGGCTGTAGTTCACAGTGTGGGCTGTAGTTTTCAGTGCGGGTTGTAGTTCACAGTGCGGGTTGTAATTCTCTGTGCGGGTAGTAGTTCACAGTGTGGGCTGTAGTTCGCATTTTGGGCTCCAGATCGCAGTGCGGGATATAGTTCGCAGTGCGGTTTGTATTTCGCAGTGTGGGCTGTAGTTCGCAGCGCGGGCTGTAGTTCGCAGTGCGGGCTGTAGTTCGCAGTACAGGCTGTAGTTCACAGTACGGGCTGTAGTTCGCAATGCAGGCTGTAATTCGCAGTGTGGGTTGTAGTTCGCAGTGTGGGCTGTAGTTCGCAGTGTGGGCTGTAGTTCGCAGTGTGTGCTATAGTTCGCAGTACGGGCTCCAGTTTGTAGCGCGGGCTGTAGTTCGGAGCACGGGCTATAGTTCGTTGTACGGGCTGTAGTTCGCAGTGTGGACTGTAGTTCGCTGTACGGGCTGTAGTTCTCAGTGGGGGCTGTAGTTGCAGTGTTTGCTGTAGTTTGCAGTGTGGTCTGTGGTTCACACTGCGGGCTGTAATTCGCATTGTGGGCTGTAGTTCACAGTGTGGGCTGTAGTTCGCAGTGCATTCTGTGGTTCGCAGTGCGGGCTGTAATTAGCAGTGTGGGCTGTAGTTCACAGTGTAGGCTGTAGTTCGCAGTACGGGCTGCAGTTCGCAGTGCAGTCTTTAGTTCACCATGTGGGCTGTAGTTCGCAGTGTGGACTGCATTTCGCTGTACGGGCTGTAGTTCGCAGTACGGGCTGTTGTTCGTAGTACGGGCTGTAGTTCGTAGTGCGGGCTGTAGTTCGCAGTACGGGCTGTAGTTTGCAATTTGTGCTGTCGTTCGCAGAGTGGCCTCCAGTTCGCAGTGCGGGCTGTAGTTCGCAGTATGTGCTGTAGTTCGCAGTGTGGGCTGTAGTTCGCCGTATGTGCTGTCGTTCGCAGTGTAGGCTGTAGTTCGCGGACGGGCTGTAGTTCACATTGTGGGCTGTAGTTCGCAGTACGGGCTCTAGTTCTCAGTGTGGGCTGTAGTTCGCAGTACGGGCTCTAGTTCTCAGTGCAGGCTGTAGTTCGCAGTACGGGCTGCAGTTCGCAGTGTGGGCTGTAGTTCGCAGTGTGGACTGTAGTTCGCTGTACGGGCTGTAGTTCGCAGTCCGGGCTGTAGTTCACAGTGTGGGCTGTAGTTTGCCATGTGGGCTGTAGTTCGCAGTGCAGACTTTAGTTCACCATGTGGGCTGTAGTTCGCAGTGTGGACTGTATTTTGCTGTACGGGCTGTAGTTTGCAGTATGGCTGTAGTTCGTAGCGCGGGCTGTAGTTCGCAGTACGGGCTGTAGTTTGCAATTTGTGCTGCAGTTCGCAGAGTGGGCTCCATTTTGCAGTGCGGGCTCTAGTTCGCAGTATGTCCTGTAGTTCACAGTGTGGGCTGTAGTTCGCCGTATGTGCTGTCGTTCGCAGTGTGGGCTGTAGTTTGCAGTACGGGCTGTAGTTTGCGGACGGGCTGTAGTTGACATTGTGGGCTGTAATTCACAGTACGGACTCTAGTTCTCAGTGCGGGCTGTAGTTCACAGTGCGGGCTGTAGTTCACAGTGCGGGCTGTAGTTCACAGTGTGGGCTGTAGTTTTCAGTGCGGGTTGTAGTTCACAGTGCGGGTTGTAATTCTCTGTGCGGGTAGTAGTTCACAGTGTGGGCTGTAGTTCGCATTTTGGGCTCCAGATCGCAGTGCGGTCTGTAGTTTGCAGTCTGTGCTGTAGTTCGCAGTACGGGCTCCAGTTCGTAGCGTGGGCTGTAGTTTGCAGCGCGGGCTTTAGTTTGCAGTGTGGGCTGTAGTTCGCAGTGTGTGCTATAGTTCGCAGTACGGGCTCCAGTTTGCAGCGCGGGCTGTAGTTCGGAGCACGGGCTATAGTTCGTTGTACGGGCTGTAGTTCGCAGTGTGGACTGTAGTTCGCTGTACGGGCTGTAGTTCTCAGTGGGGGCTGTAGTTGCAGTGTTTGCTGTAGTTTGCAGTGTGGTCTGTGGTTCACACTGTGGGCTGTAATTCGCATTGTGGGCTGTAGTTCACAGTGTGGGCTGTAGTTCGCAGTGCATTCTGTGGTTCGCAGTGCGGGCTGTAATTAGCAGTGTGGGCTGTAGTTCACAGTGTAGGCTGTAGTTCGCAGTACGGGCTGCAGTTCGCAGTGCAGTCTTTAGTTCACCATGTGGGCTGTAGTTCACAGTGTAGGCTGTAGTTCGCAGTACGGGCTGCAGTTCGCAGTGCAGTCTTTAGTTCACCATGTGGGCTGTAGTTCGCAGTGTGGACTGTATTTCGCTGTACGGGCTGTAGTTCGCAGTACGGGCTGTTGTTCGTAGTACGGGCTGTTGTTCGTAGTACGGGCTGTAGTTCGTAGTGCGGGCTGTAGTTCGCAGTACGGGCTGTAGTTTGCAATTTGTGCTGTCGTTCGCAGAGTGGCCTCCAGTTCGCAGTGCGGGCTGTAGTTCGCAGTATATGCTGTAGTTCGCAGTGTGGGCTGCAGTTCGCCGTATGTGCTGTCGTTCGCAGTGTAGGCTGTAGTTCGCGGACGGGCTGTAGTTCACATTGTGGGCTGTAGTTCACAGTACGGGCTCTAGTTCTCAGTGTGGGCTGTAGTTCGCAGTATGGGCTCTAGTTCTCAGTGCGGGCTGTAGTTCACAGTATGTGCTGTCGTTCCCAGTGTAGGCTGTAGTTCGCAGTACGGGCTGCAGTTCGCAGTGTGGGCTGTAGTTCACAGTGCGGGTTGTAATTCGCAGTGTGGACTGTAGTTCGCTTAACGGGCTGTAGTTCGCAGTCCGGGCTCCAGATCGCAGTGCGGGAAGTAGTTCGCAGTGCGGTTTGTATTTCGCAGTGCGGGCTGTACTTCGCAGTACGGGCTGTAGTTTGCAGTGCGGGCTGTAGTTCGCAGTATGGGCTGTAGTTCGCAGTACGGGCTGTAGTTCACAATGCAGGCTGTAGTTCGCAGCGCGGGCTGTAGTTCGCAGTACGGGCTGTAGTTCATAGTGTGGGCTGTAGTTCGCATTGCTGGCTGTAGTTCGCGGTACGGGCTGTAGTTTGCAGTGCGGGTTGTAGTTCGTAGTGCGTGCTGTAGTTCGCAGTGTGGGCTCTAGTTTGCAGTGTGGGCTGTAGTTCGCAGTACGCGCTGTAGTTCGCAGTATGGGCTGTAGTTCGCAGTGTGGGCTGTAGTTCGCAGTATGGGCTGTGGTTCACAGTGTGGGCTCTAGTTCACATTGTGGGCTGTAGTTCGCAGTACGGGCTCTAGTTCTCAGTGCGGGCTGAAGTTCACAGTGCGGACTGTAGTTTGCATTGCGGGCTGTAATTCGCAGTGTAGGCTGTAGTTCGCAGTGTGGGCTGTAGTTCACAGTGTGTGCTACAGTTCGCAGTACGGGCTCCAGTTCGTAGCGCGGGCTGTAGTTCGGAACGTGGGCTATAGTTCGTTGTACGGGCTGTAGTTCGCAGTGTGGACTGTAGTTCACTGTACGGGCTGTAGTTCTCAGTGGGGGCTGTAGTTGCAGTGTTTGCTGTAGTTTGCAGTGTGGTCTGTGGTTCACACTGCGGGCTGTACTTTGCATTGTGGTCTGTAGTTCACAGTGTTGGCTGTAGTTCGCAGTGCATTCTGTGGTTCGCAGTGCGGGCTGTAATTAGCAGTGTGGGCTGTAGTTCACAGTGTAGGCTGTAGTTCACAGTGTGGGCTGCAGTTCGCAGTGCAGTCTTTAGTTCACCATGTGGGCTGTAGTTCGCAGTGTTGACTGTATTTCGCTGTACGGGCTGTAGTTCGCAGTACGGGCTGTCGTTCGTAGTACGGGCTGTAGTTCGTAGTGCGGGCTGTAGTTCGCAGTACGGGCTGTAGTTTGCAATTTGTGCTGTAGTTCGCAGAGTGGCCTCCAGTTTGCAGTGCGGGCTGTAGTTCGCAGTATGTGCTGTAGTTCGCAGTGTGGGCTGTAGTTCGCCGTATGTGCTGTCGTTCGCAGTGTGGGCTGTAGTTCGTAGTTCGCGGACGGGCTGTAGTTCACATTGTGGGCTGTAGTTCGCAGTATGGGCTCTATTTCTCAGTGTGGGCTGTAGTTCGCAGTACGGGCTCTAGTTCTCAGTGCGGGCTGTAGTTCACAGTGCGGGCTGTAGTTCACAGTGTGGGCTGTAGTTCGCAGTACGGGCTGCAGTTCACAGTGTGGGCTGTAGTTCGCAGTGTGGACTGTAGTTCACAGTGTGGACTGTAGTTCGCTGTACGGGCTGTAGTTCGCAGTCCGGGCTGTAGTTCACAGTGTGGGCTGTAGTTCGCCATGTGGGCTGTGGTTCACAGTGTGGGCTCTAGTTGACAATGTGGGCTGTAGTTCACAGTACGGGCTCCAATTCTCAGTACGGGCTGTAGTTCACAGTGCGGGCTGTAGTTCACAGTGCGGGCTGTAGTTTGCATTGCGGGCTGTAATTCATAGTGTGGGCTGTATTTCGTATTTCGGGCTGTAGTTCGCAGTGTGGGCTGTAGTTCGCAGTGTGGGCTGTGGTTCACAGTGTGGGCTCTAGTTGACAATGTGGGCTGTAGTTCACAGTACGGGCTCCAATTCTCAGTACGGGCTGTAGTTCACAGTGCGGGCTGTAGTTCACAGTGCGGGCTGTAGTTTGCATTGCGGGCTGTAATTCATAGTGTGGGCTGTATTTTGTATTTCGGGCTGTAGTTCGCAGTGTGGGCTGTAGTTCGCAGTGTGGGCTGTAGTTCGCAGTGTGGGCTGTAGTTCGCAGTGTGGGCTGTAGATCGCAGTGTGGGCTGTAGTTCGCAGTGTGGGCTGTAATTCGTAGTGCGGACTGTAGTTCACAGTGCGGGTTCTAGTTCGCAGTGTGGGCTGTAGTTCGCAGTGCGGCTGTAGTTCACAGTGCGGGCTGTAGTTCCCAGTGTGGGCTGTAGTTTGCAGTGTGGGCTGTAGTTCGCTGTATGGGCTGTAGTTCACAGTGCGATTTGTAGTTCGCAGTCTGTGCGTAGTTCGCAGTACGGGCTCCAGTTCGTAGCGTGGGCTGTAGTTTGCAGCGCGGGCTTTAGTTCGCAGTGTGGGCTGTAGTTCGAGTGTGGGCTCCTGTTCACAGTGCGGGCTGTAGTTCACAGTTCGGGCTGTATTTCTCAGTGGGGCTGTAGTTCGCAGTGCTGGTTGTAGTTCGCAGTGTGGGCTCCTGTTCGCAGTGCGGGCTGTAGTTCACAGTTCGGGCTGTATTTCTCTGTGGGGCTGTACTTCGCAGTGTTTGCTGTAGTTTGCTGTGCGGTCTGTGGTTCATGCTGAAGGCTGTAGTTTGCAGTGTGGGCTGCAGTTCACAGTGTGGGCTGTGGTTTGCAGTGCGGGCTGTAATTCGCAGTGTGTGCTGTAGTTCACAGTGTGGGCTGTAGTTCGCAGTACGAGCTGTAGTTCATTGTGTGGGCTCTAGTTCGCAATGTGGACTGTAGTTCACTGTACGGGCTGTTGTTCGCAGTACGAGCTGCAGTTCGCTGTGTGGGCTGTAGTTCGCAGTGTGGACTGTAGTTCACAGTGTTGACTGAAGTTCGTTGTATGGGCTGTAGTTCGCAGTACAGGCTGTAGTTCGCAGTACAGGCTGTAGTTTGCAATGTGGGCTGTAGTTCGCCGTTTGGGCTGTAGTTCACAGTATGTGCTGTCGTTCGCAGTGCAGGCTGTAGTTCGCAGTAGGTGCTGTAGTTCGCGGACGGGCTGTAGTTCACATTACGGTCTGTAGTTCGCAGTACGGGCTGTAGTTCGCAGTGTGGGTTGTAGTTCGCAGTGCGGGCTGTAGTTCGCAGTGTGGGCTGTAGTTTGCAGTGTGGGCTCCAGTTCGCAGTGTGGGCTTTAGTTCGCAGTACGGGCTGTAGTTCGCACTGCGGGCTGTAGTTTGCAGTATGGGCTGTAGTTCGCAGTGTGGGCTCCAGTTCGCTGTACGGGCTGTTGTTCGCAAAACGGGCTCCAGTTTGCAGTGTGGGCTCCAGTTCACAGTACGTGGTGTAGTTCGCAGTGCGGGCTGTAGTTCGCAGTGAGGGCTGTAGTTTGCAGTACGGGCTGCAGTTCGCAATGCGGGCTGTAGTTTGCGGCGCGAGTTGTAGTTCGCAGTGTGAGCTGTAGTTCGCAGTACAGGCTGTAGTTCACAGTGCGGGCTGTAGTTCGCAGTGTGGGCTGTAGTTCGCAGTGTGGGCTGTAGATTACAGTGTGGGCTGTAGTTCGCAGTGCGGGCTGTAATTCGTAGTGCGGGCTGTAGTTCACAGTGCGGGTTCTAGTTCGCAGTGTGGGCTGTAGTTCGCAGTGCGGCTGTAGTTCACAGTGCAGGCTGTAGTTCCCAGTCTGGGCTGTAGTTTGCAGTGTGGGCTGTAGTTCGCTGTATGGGCTGTAGTTCGTAGTGCGATATGTAGTTCGCAGTGTGTGCTGTAGTTCGCAGTATGGGCTCCAGTTCGTAGCGCGGGCTGTAGTTCACAGCGCGGGCTGTAGTTCGCAGTGTGTGCTGTAGTTCGCAGTGTGGGCTCCTGTTCGCAGTGCAGGCTGTAGTTCGCAGTGCGGGCTGTTGTTCACTGTACGGGCTGTAGTTCGCAGTGCGGGCTCCAGTTCGCAGTTCGGGCTGTATTTATCTGTGGGGCTGTAGTTCGCAGTGTTTGCTGTAGTTTGCAGTGCGGTCTGTGGTTCACACTGCGGGCTGTAGTTTGCAGTGTGGGCTGCAGTTCACAGTGTGGGCTGTAGTTCGCAGTGCGGTCTGTGGTTTGCAGTGCGGGCTGTAATTCGCAGTGTGGGCTGTAGTTCATAGTGTGGGCTGTAGTTCACAGTACAAGCTGTAGTTCACTGTGTGGGTTCTAGTTCACAGTGTGGACTGAAGTTCGCTGTACAGGCTGTAGTTTACAGTACAGGCTGTAGTTCGCAATGTGGGCTGTAGTTCGCCGTGTGGGCTGTAGTTCGCAGTGTGGGCTGTAGATTACAGTGTGGGCTGTAGTTCGCAGTACAAGCTGTAGTTCACTGTGTGGGTTCTAGTTCACAGTGTGGACTGAAGTTCGCTGTATGGGCTGTAGTTTACAGTACAGGCTGTAGTTCACAGTGCGGGCTGTAGTTCGCAGTGTGGGCTGTAGTTCGCAGTGTGGGCTGTAGTTCGCAGTGTGGGCTGTAGATTACAGTGTGGGCTGTAGTTCGCAGTGCGGGCTGTAATTCGTAGTGCGGGCTGTAGTTCACAGTGCGGGTTCTAGTTCGCAGTGTGGGCTGTAGTTCGCAGTGCGGCTGTAGTTCACAGTGCGGGCTGTAGTTCCCAGTCTGGGCTGTAGTTTGCAGTGTGGGCTGTAGTTCGCTGTATGGGCTGTAGTTCGTAGTGCGATATGTAGTTCGCAGTGTGTGCTGTAGTTCGCAGTATGGGCTCCAGTTCGTAGCGCGGGCTGTAGTTCACAGCGCGGGCTGTAGTTCGCAGTGTGGGCTCCTGTTCACAGTGCAGGCTGTAGTTCGCAGTGCGGGCTGTTGTTCGCTGTACGGGCTGTAGTTCGCAGTGCGGGCTCCAGTTCGCAGTTCGGGCTGTATTTATCTGTGGGGCTGTAGTTCGCAGTGTTTGCTGTAGTTTGCAGTGCGGTCTGTGGTTCACACTGCGGGCTGTAGTTCGCAGTGTGGGCTGCAGTTCACAGTGTGGGCTGTAGTTCGCAGTGCGGTCTGTGGTTTGCAGTGCGGGCTGTAATTCGCAGTGTGGGCTGTAGTTCATAGTGTGGGCTGTAGTTCGCAGTACAAGCTGTAGTTCACTGTGTGGGTTCTAGTTCACAGTGTGGACTGAAGTTCGCTGTACGGGCTGTAGTTTACAGTACAGGCTGTAGTTCGCAATGTGGGCTGTAGTTCGCCGTGTGTGCTGTAGTTCACAGTATGTGCTGTCGTTCGCAGTGCAGGCTGTAGTTCGCAGTGTGGGCTGTAGTTCGCAGTGCGGGTTGTAGTTCGCAGTGTGAGCTCTAGTTCGCAGTACAGGCTGTAGTTCACAATGCGGGCTGTAGTTCGCAGTGTGGGCTGTAGTTCGCAGTGTGGGCTGTAGATTAAAGTGTGAGCTGTAGTTCGCAGTGCGGGCTGTAATTCGTAGTGCGGGCTGTAGTTCACATTGCAGGTTCTAGTTCGCAGTGTGGGCTGTAGTTCGCAGTGCGGCTGTAGTTCACAGTGCGGGCTGTAGTTCCCAGTCTGGGCTGTAGCTTGCTGTGTGGGCTGTAGTTTGCTGAATGGGCTGTAGTTCGTAGTGCGATATGTAGTTCGCAGTGTGTGCTGTAGTTCGCAGTATGGGCTCCAGTTCGTAGCGCGGGCTGTAGTTCACAGCGCGGGCTGTAGTTTGCAGTGTGTGCTGTAGTTCGCAGTGTGGGCTCCTGTTCGCAGTGCAGGCTGTAGTTCACGGTGCGGGCTGTAGTTCGCAGTTTGGGCTCCAGATCGCAGTGCGGGATATAGTTCGCAGTGCGGTTTGTATTTCGCAGTGCGGGCTGTAGTTCGCAGTACGGGCTGTAGTTCGCAGTGCGGGCTGTTGTTCGCAGTACAGGCTGTAGTTCTCACTACGTGCTCTAGTTCGCAATGCAGGATTTAGTTCACAGCGCGAGCTGTAGTTCGCAGTACGGGCTGTAGTTCACAGTGTGGGCTGTAGTTCGCATTGCAGTCTGTAGGTTGCGGTACGGGCTGTAGTTCGCAGTGTGGGTTGTAGTTCGCAGTGCGGGCTGTAGTTCACAGTTCGGGCTGTATTTCTCTGTGGGGCTGTACTTCGCAGTGTTTGCTGTAGTTTGCTGTGCGGTCTGTGGTTCATGTTGAAGGCTGTAGTTCGCAGTGTGGGCTGCAGTTCACAGTGTGAGCTGTGGTTTGCAGTGCGGGCTGTAATTCGCAGTGTGTGCTGTAGTTCACAGTGTGGGCTGTAGTTCGCAGTACGAGCTGTAGTTCATTGTGTGGGCTCTAGTTCGCAATGTGGACTGTAGTTCACTGTACGGGCTGTTGTTCGCAGTACGAGCTGCAGTTCGCTGTGTGGGCTGTAGTTCGCAGTGTGGACTGTAGTTCACAGTGTTGACTGAAGTTCGTTGTATGGGCTGTAGTTCGCAGTACAGGCTGTAGTTCGCCGTTTGGGCTGTAGTTCACAGTATGTGCTGTCGTTCGCAGTGCAGGCTGTAGTTCGCAGTAGGTGCTGTAGTTCGCGGACGGGCTGTAGTTCACATTACGGTCTGTAGTTCGCAGTACGGGCTGTAGTTCGCAGTGTGGGTTGTAGTTCGCAGTGCGGGCTGTAGTTCGCAGTGTGGGCTGTAGTTTGCAGTGTGGGCTCCAGTTCGCAGTGTGGGCTTTAGTTCGCAGTGCGGGCTGTAGTTCGCAGTACTGTCTGTAGTTCACAGTATGGGCTGTAGTTCGCACTGCGGGCTGTAGTTTGCAGTATGGCCTGTCGTTCGCAGTGTGGGCTCCAGTTCGCAATACGGGCTCCAGTTCGCAGTGTGGGATACAGTTCACAGTACGTGCTGTAGTTCGCAGTGTGGGCTGTAGTTCGCAGTGTGGGCTGTAGTTCGCAGTGAGGGCTGTAGTTTGCTGTGCGGGTTGTAGTTCACAGTGCGGGTTGTAGTTCGCAGTGCGGGTTGTAGTTCGCAGTGCAGTTTGTAGATTGCAGTGCGGGCTGTAGTTTGCAGTACGGGCTGTAGTTCGCAGTACGGGCTGTAGTTCGCAATGCGGGCTCTTGTTCGCAGCGCGGACTGTAGTTCGCAGTACGGGCTGTAGTTCGCAGTGTGGGCTGTAGTTCACTGTGTGGGCTGTAGTTCGCAGTGCAGGCTGTATTTCGCAGTGCAGGCTGTAGTTCGCAGTACTGTCTGTAGTTCGCACTGCGGGCCGTAGTTTGCAGTATGGGCTGTAGTTCGCAGTGTGGGCTCCAGTTCGCTGTACGGGCTGTTGTTCGCAAAACGGGCTCCAGTTCGCAGTGTGGGCTCCAGTTCACAGTACGTGGTGTAGTTCGCAGTGCGGGCTGTAGTTCGCAGTGAGGGCTGTAGTTTGCAGTACGGGCTGCAGTTCGCAGTGCGGGCTGTAGTTTGCGGCGTGGGCTGTAGTTCGCAGTACAGGCTGTAGTTCACAGTGTGGGCTGTAGTTCGCATTGCGGGCTGTAGTTCGCAGTGTGGGCTGTAGTTCTCAGTGCGGGTTGTAGTTCGCAGCGTGAGCTGTAGTTCGCAGTACAGGCTGTCGTTCACAGTGCGGGCTGTAGTTCGCAGTGTGGGCTGTAGTTCGCAGTGTGGGCTGTAGATTACAGTGTGGGCTGTAATTCGTAGTGCGGGCTGTAGTTCACAGTGCGGGTTCTAGTTCGCAGTGTGGGCTGTAGTTCGCAGTGCGGCTGTAGTTCACAGTGCGAGCTGTAGTTCCCAGTCTGGACTGTAGCTTGCAGTGTGGGCATTAGTTCGCTGTATGGGCTGTAGTTCGTAGTGCGATATGTAGTTCGCAGTGTGTGCTGTAGTTCGCAGTATGGGCTCCAGTTCGTAGCGCGGGCTGTAGTTCACAGCGCGGGCTGTAGTTCGCAGTGTGTGCTGTAGTTCGCAGTGTGGGCTCCTGTTCGCAGTTCAGGCTGTAGTTCGCAGTGCGGGCTGTAGTTCGCTGTACGGGCTGTAGTTCGCAGTGTGGGCTCCAGTTCGCAGTTCGGGCTGTATTTATCTGTGGGGCTGTAGTTCGCAGTGTTTGCTGTAGTTTGCAGTGCGGTCTGTGGTTCACACTGCGGGCTGTAGTTCGCAGTGTGGGCTGCAGTTCACAGTGTGGGCTGTAGTTCGCAGTGCGGTCTGTGGTTCGCAGTGCGGGCTGTAATTCGCAGTGCGGGCTGTAGTTCATAGTGTGGGCTGTAGTTCGCAGTACAAGCTGTAGTTCACTGTGTGGGTTCTAGTTCACAGTGTGGACTGAAGTTCGCTGTACAGGCTGTAGTTTACAGTACAGGCTGTAGTTCGCAATGTGGGCTGTAGTTCACCGTGTGTGCTGTAGTTCACAGTATGTGCTGTCGTTCGCAGTGCAGGCTGTAGTTCACAGTACGGGCTGTAGTTCTCAGTGCGGGCTGTCCTTCACAGTGCGAGCTTTAGTTCACAGTGTGGACTGTTGTTCTCAGTGTGGTCTGTAGTTCACAGTTTGGGCAATAGTTCGCATTACGGGCTGCAGTTCGCAGTACGGCTGTAGTTCACAGTGTGGGTTGTAGTTCGCAGTGCGGGCTGTAGTTTGCAGTATGGGCTGTAGTTCACAGTGTGGGCTCCAGTTCGCAGTACGGGCTGTTGTTCGCAGTACGGGCTCCAGTTCGCAGTGTGGGATCCAGTTCACAGTGTGGACTGTAGTTCGCTGTACGGGCTGTAGTTCTCAGTGGGGGCTGTAGTTTGCAGTTTTTGCTGTAGTTTGCAGTGTGGTCTGTGGTTCACACTGCGGGCTCTAATTCGCATTGTGGGCTGTAGTTCACAGTGTGGGCTGTAGTTCACAGTGTGGGCTTAGTT
Source organism: Isurus oxyrinchus (assembly GCA_026770705.1). Lineage (NCBI taxonomy): Eukaryota > Metazoa > Chordata > Chondrichthyes > Lamniformes > Lamnidae > Isurus > Isurus oxyrinchus. The sequence continues at coordinate 3,271,549 of JANJGN010000058.1, read as the reverse complement.
CACAGTGTGGGCTGTAGTTCACAGTATGTGTTGTCGTTCGGAGTGCAGGCTGTAGTTCGCAGTACGGGCTGCAGTTCGCAGTGCAGTCTTTAGTTCACCATGTGGGCTGTAGTTCGCAGTGTGGACTGTATTTCACTGTACGGGCTGTAGTTCGCAGTACGGGCTGTCGTTCGTAGTACGGGCTGTAGTTCGTAGTTCGCGGACGGGCTGTAGTTCACATTGTGGGCTGTAGTCGCAGTACGGGCTCTATTTCTCAGTGTGGGCTGTAGTTCGCAGTACGGGCTCTAGTTCTCAGTGCGGGCTGTAGTTCACAGTGCGGGCTGTAGTTCGCAGTGTGGACTGTAGTTCACAGTGTGGACTGTAGTTCGCTGTACGGGCTGTAGTTCGCAGTCCAGGCTGTAGTTCACAGTGTGGGCTGTAGTTCGCCATGTGGGCTATAGTTCGCAGTGCAGACTTTAGTTCACCATGTGGGCTGTAGTTCGCAGTGTGGACTGTATTTCGCTGTACGGGCTGTAGTTCGCAGTACGGGCTGTCGTTCGTAGTACGGGCTGTAGTTCGTAGTGCGGGCTGTAGTTCGCAGTACGGGCTGTAGTTTGCAATTTGTGCTGTAGTTCACAGAGTGGCCTCCAGTTTGCAGTGCGGGCTGTAGTTCGCAGTATGTGCTGTAGTTCGCAGTGTGGGCTGTAGTTCGCCGTATGTGCTGTCGTTCGCAGTGTGGGCTGTAGTTCGTAGTTCGCGGACGGGCTGTAGTTCACATTGTGGGCTGTAGTTCGCAGTATGGGCTCTATTTCTCAGTGTGGGCTGTAGTTCGCAGTACGGGCTCTAGTTCTCAGTGCGGGCTGTAGTTCACAGTGCGGGCTGTAGTTCACAGTGTGGGCTGTAGTTCGCAGTACGGGCTGCAGTTCGCAGTGTGGGCTGTAGTTCGCAGTGTGGACTGTAGTTCACAGTGTGGACTGTAGTTCGCTGTACGGGCTGTAGTTCGCAGTCCGGGCTGTAGTTCACAGTGTGGGCTGTAGTTCGCCATGTGGGCTGTGGTTCACAGTGTGGGCTCTAGTTGACAATGTGGGCTGTAGTTCACAGTACGGGCTCCAATTCTCAGTACGGGCTGTAGTTCACAGTGCGGGCTGTAGTTCACAGTGCGGGCTGTAGTTTGCATTGCGGGCTGTAATTCATAGTGTGGGCTGTATTTTGTATTTCGGGCTGTAGTTCGCAGTGTGGGCTGTAGTTCGCAGTGTGGGCTGTGGTTCACAGTGTGGGCTCTAGTTGACAATGTGGGCTGTAGTTCACAGTACGGGCTCCAATTCTCAGTACGGGCTGTAGTTCACAGTGCGGGCTGTAGTTCACAGTGCGGGCTGTAGTTTGCATTGCGGGCTGTAATTCATAGTGTGGGCTGTATTTTGTATTTCGGGCTGTAGTTCGCAGTGTGGGCTGTAGTTCGCAGTGTGGGCTGTAGTTAGCAGTGTGGGCTGTAGTTCGCAGTGTGGGCTGTAGATCGCAGTGTGGGCTGTAGTTCGCAGTGTGGGCTGTAATTCGTAGTGCGGACTGTAGTTCACAGTGCGGGTTCTAGTTCGCAGTGTGGGCTGTAGTTCGCAGTGCGGCTGTAGTTCACAGTGCGGGCTGTAGTTCCCAGTGTGGGCTGTAGTTTGCAGTGTGGGCTGTAGTTCGCTGTATGGGCTGTAGTTCACAGTGCGATTTGTAGTTCGCAGTCTGTGCGTAGTTCGTAGTACGGGCTCCAGTTCGTAGCGTGGGCTGTAGTTTGCAGCGCGGGCTTTAGTTCGCAGTGTGGGCTGTAGTTCGCAGTGTGGGCTCCTGTTCACAGTGTGGGCTGTAGTTCACAGTTCGGGCTGTATTTCTCAGTGGGGCTGTAGTTCGCAGTGCTGGTTGTAGTTCGCAGTGTGGGCTCCTGTTCGCAGTGCGGGCTGTAGTTCACAGTTCGGGCTGTATTTCTCTGTGGGGCTGTACTTCGCAGTGTTTGCTGTAGTTTGCTGTGCGGTCTGTGGTTCATGCTGAAGGCTGTAGTTTGCAGTGTGGGCTGCAGTTCGCAGTGTGGGCTGTGGTTTGCAGTGCGGGCTGTAATTCGCAGTGTGTGCTGTAGTTCACAGTGTGGGCTGTAGTTCGCAGTACGAGCTGTAGTTCATTGTGTGGGCTCTAGTTCGCAATGTGGACTGTAGTTCACTGTACGGGCTGTTGTTCGCAGTACGAGCTGCAGTTCGCTGTGTGGGCTGTAGTTCGCAGTGTGGACTGTAGTTCACAGTGTTGACTGAAGTTCGTTGTACGGGCTGTAGTTCGCAGTACAGGCTGTAGTTCGCAGTACAGGCTGTAGTTTGCAATGTGGGCTGTAGTTCGCCGTTTGGGCTGTAGTTCACAGTATGTGCTGTCGTTCGCAGTGCAGGCTGTAGTTCGCAGTAGGTGCTGTAGTTCGCGGACGGGCTGTAGTTCACATTACGGTCTGTAGTTCGCAGTACGGGCTGTAGTTCGCAGTGTGGGTTGTAGTTCGCAGTGCGGGCTGTAGTTCGCAGTGTGGGCTGTAGTTTGCAGTGTGGGCTCCAGTTCGCAGTGTGGGCTTTAGTTCGCAGTACGGGCTGTAGTTCGCACTGCGGGCTGTAGTTTGCAGTATGGGCTGTAGTTCGCAGTGTGGGCTCCAGTTCGCTGTACGGGCTGTTGTTCGCAAAACGGGCTCCAGTTTGCAGTGTGGGCTCCAGTTCACAGTACGTGGTGTAGTTCGCAGTGCGGGCTGTAGTTCGCAGTGAGGGCTGTAGTTTGCAGTACGGGCTGCAGTTCGCAATGTGGGCTGTAGTTTGCGGCGCGAGTTGTAGTTCGCAGTGTGAGCTGTAGTTCGCAGTACAGGCTGTAGTTCACAGTGCGGGCTGTAGTTCGCAGTGTGGGCTGTAGTTCGCAGTGTGGGCTGTAGATTACAGTGTGGGCTGTAGTTCGCAGTGCGGGCTGTAATTCGTAGTGCGGGCTGTAGTTCACAGTGCGGGTTCTAGTTCGCAGTGTGGGCTGTAGTTCGCAGTGCGGCTGTAGTTCACAGTGCAGGCTGTAGTTCCCAGTCTGGGCTGTAGTTTGCAGTGTGGGCTGTAGTTCGCTGTATGGGCTGTAGTTCGTAGTGCGATATGTAGTTCGCAGTGTGTGCTGTAGTTCGCAGTATGGGCTCCAGTTCGTAGCGCGGGCTGTAGTTCACAGCGCGGGCTGTAGTTCGCAGTGTGTGCTGTAGTTCGCAGTGTGGGCTCCTGTTCGCAGTGCAGGCTGTAGTTCGCAGTGCGGGCTGTTGTTCACTGTACGGGCTGTAGTTCGCAGTGCGGGCTCCAGTTCGCAGTTCAGGCTGTATTTATCTGTGGGGCTGTAGTTCGCAGTGTTTGCTGTAGTTTGCAGTGCGGTCTGTGGTTCACACTGCGGGCTGTAGTTCGCAGTGTGGGCTGCAGTTCACAGTGTGGGCTGTAGTTCGCAGTGCGGTCTGTGGTTTGCAGTGCGGGCTGTAATTCGCAGTGTGGGCTGTAGTTCATAGTGTGGGCTGTAGTTCACAGTACAAGCTGTAGTTCACTGTGTGGGTTCTAGTTCACAGTGTGGACTGAAGTTCGCTGTACAGGCTGTAGTTTACAGTACAGGCTGTAGTTCGCAATGTGGGCTGTAGTTCGCCGTGTGGGCTGTAGTTCGCAGTGTGGGCTGTAGATTACAGTGTGGGCTGTAGTTCGCAGTACAAGCTGTAGTTCACTGTGTGGGTTCTAGTTCACAGTGTGGACTGAAGTTCGCTGTATGGGCTGTAGTTTACAGTACAGGCTGTAGTTCACAGTGCGGGCTGTAGTTCGCAGTGTGGGCTGTAGTTTGCAGTGTGGGCTGTAGATTACAGTGTGGGCTGTAGTTCGCAGTGTGGGCTGTAATTCGTAGTGCGGGCTGTAGTTCACAGTGCGGGTTCTAGTTCGCAGTGTGGGCTGTAGTTCGCAGTGCGGCTGTAGTTCACAGTGCGGGCTGTAGTTCCCAGTCTGGGCTGTAGTTTGCAGTGTGGGCTGTAGTTCGCTGTATGGGCTGTAGTTCGTAGTGCGATATGTAGTTCGCAGTGTGTGCTGTAGTTCGCAGTATGGGCTCCAGTTCGTAGCGCGGGCTGTAGTTCACAGCGCGGGCTGTAGTTCGCAGTGTGTGCTGTAGTTCGCAGTGTGGGCTCCTGTTCACAGTGCAGGCTGTAGTTCGCAGTGCGGGCTGTTGTTCGCTGTACGGGCTGTAGTTCGCAGTGCGGGCTCCAGTTCGCAGTTCGGGCTGTATTTATCTGTGGGGCTGTAGTTCGCAGTGTTTGCTGTAGTTTGCAGTGCGGTCTGTGGTTCACACTGCGGGCTGTAGTTCGCAGTGTGGGCTGCAGTTCACAGTGTGGGCTGTAGTTCGCAGTGCGGTCTGTGGTTTGCAGTGCGGGCTGTAATTCGCAGTGTGGGCTGTAGTTCATAGTGTGGGCTGTAGTTCGCAGTACAAGCTGTAGTTCACTGTGTGGGTTCTAGTTCACAGTGTGGACTGAAGTTCGCTGTACGGGCTGTAGTTTACAGTACAGGCTGTAGTTCGCAATGTGGGCTGTAGTTCGCCGTGTGTGCTGTAGTTCACAGTATGTGCTGTCGTTCGCAGTGCAGGCTGTAGTTCGCAGTGTGGGCTGTAGTTCGCAGTGCGGGTTGTAGTTCGCAGTGTGAGCTCTAGTTCGCAGTACAGGCTGTAGTTCACAGTGCGGGCTGTAGTTCGCAGTGTAGGCTGTAGTTCGCAATGTGGGCTGTAGATTACAGTGTGGGCTGTAGTTCGCAGTGCGGGCTGTAATTCGTAGTGTGGGCTGTAGTTCACAGTGCGGGTTCTAGTTCACAGTGTGGGCTGTAGTTCGCAGTGCGGCTGTAGTTCACAGTGCGGGCTGTAGTTCCCAGTCTGGGCTGTAGCTTGCTGTGTGGGCTGTAGTTTGCTGAATGGGCTGTAGTTCGTAGTGCGATATGTAGTTCGCAGTGTGTGCTGTAGTTCGCAGTATGGGCTCCAGTTCGTAGCGCGGGCTGTAGTTCACAGCGCGGGCTGTAGTTCGCAGTGTGTGCTGTAGTTCGCAGTGTGGGCTCCTGTTCGCAGTGCAGGCTGTAGTTCACGGTGCGGGCTGTAGTTCGCAGTTTGGGCTCCAGATCGCAGTGCGGGATATAGTTCGCAGTGCGGTTTGTATTTCGCAGTGCGGGCTGTAGTTCGCAGTACGGGCTGTAGTTCGCAGTGCGGGCTGTTGTTCGCAGTACAGGCTGTAGTTCTCACTACGTGCTCTAGTTCGCAATGCAGGATTTAGTTCACAGCGCGAGCTGTAGTTCGCAGTACGGGCTGTAGTTCACAGTGTGGGCTGTAGTTCGCATTGCAGTCTGTAGGTTGCGGTACGGGCTGTAGTTCGCAGTGTGGGTTGTAGTTCGCAGTGCGGGCTGTAGTTCACAGTTCGGGCTGTATTTCTCTGTGGGGCTGTACTTCGCAGTGTTTGCTGTAGTTTGCTGTGTGGTCTGTGGTTCATGCTGAAGGCTGTAGTTCGCAGTGTGGGCTGCAGTTCACAGTGTGAGCTGTGGTTTGCAGTGCGGGCTGTAATTCGCAGTGTGTGCTGTAGTTCACAGTGTGGGCTGTAGTTCGCAGTACGAGCTGTAGTTCATTGTGTGGGCTCTAGTTCGCAATGTGGACTGTAGTTCACTGTACGGGCTGTTGTTCGCAGTACGAGCTGCAGTTCGCTGTGTGGGCTGTAGTTCGCAGTGTGGACTGTAGTTCACAGTGTTGACTGAAGTTCGTTGTATGGGCTGTAGTTCGCAGTACAGGCTGTAGTTCGCAATGTGGGCTGTAGTTCGCCGTTTGGGCTGTAGTTCACAGTATGTGCTGTCGTTCGCAGTGCAGGCTGTAGTTCGCAGTAGGTGCTGTAGTTCGCGGACGGGCTGTAGTTCACATTACGGTCTGTAGTTCGCAGTACGGGCTGTAGTTCGCAGTGTGGGTTGTAGTTCGCAGTGCGGGCTGTAGTTCGCAGTGTGGGCTGTAGTTTGCAGTGTGGGCTCCAGTTCGCAGTGTGGGCTTTAGTTCGCAGTGCGGGCTGTAGTTCGCAGTACTGTCTGTAGTTCACAGTATGGGCTGTAGTTCGCACTGCGGGCTGTAGTTTGCAGTATGGCCTGTCGTTCGCAGTGTGGGCTCCAGTTCGCAATACGGGCTCCAGTTCGCAGTGTGGGATACAGTTCACAGTACGTGCTGTAGTTCGCAGTGTGGGCTGTAGTTCGCAGTGTGGGCTGTAGTTCGCAGTGAGGGCTGTAGTTTGCTGTGCGGGTTGTAGTTCACAGTGCGGGTTGTAGTTCGCAGTGCGGGTTGTAGTTCGCAGTGCAGTTTGTAGATTGCAGTGCGGGCTGTAGTTTGCAGTACGGGCTGTAGTTCGCAGTACGGGCTGTAGTTCGCAATGCGGGCTCTTGTTCGCAGCGCGGACTGTAGTTCGCAGTACGGGCTGTAGTTCGCAGTGTGGGCTGTAGTTCACTGTGTGGGCTGTAGTTCGCAGTGCAGGCTGTATTTCGCAGTGCAGGCTGTAGTTCGCAGTACTGTCTGTAGTTCGCACTGCGGGCCGTAGTTTGCAGTATGGGCTGTAGTTCGCAGTGTGGGCTCCAGTTCGCTGTACGGGCTGTTGTTCGCAAAACGGGCTCCAGTTCGCAGTGTGGGCTCCAGTTCACAGTACGTGGTGTAGTTCGCAGTGCGGGCTGTAGTTCGCAGTGAGGGCTGTAGTTTGCAGTACGGGCTGCAGTTCGCAGTGCGGGCTGTAGTTTGCGGCGTGGGCTGTAGTTCGCAGTACAGGCTGTAGTTCACAGTGTGGGCTGTAGTTCGCATTGCGGGCTGTAGTTCGCAGTGTGGGCTGTAGTTCGCAGTGCGGGTTGTAGTTCGCAGCGTGAGCTGTAGTTCGCAGTACAGGCTGTCGTTCACAGTGCGGGCTGTAGTTCGCAGTGTGGGCTGTAGTTCGCAGTGTGGGCTGTAGATTACAGTGTGGGCTGTAATTCGTAGTGCGGGCTGTAGTTCACAGTGCGGGTTCTAGTTCGCAGTGTGGGCTGTAGTTCGCAGTGCGGCTGTAGTTCACAGTGCGAGCTGTAGTTCCCAGTCTGGGCTGTAGCTTGCAGTGTGGGCATTAGTTCGCTGTATGGGCTGTAGTTCGTAGTGCGATATGTAGTTCGCAGTGTGTGCTGTAGTTCGCAGTATGGGCTCCAGTTCGTAGCGCGGGCTGTAGTTCACAGCGCGGGCTGTAGTTCGCAGTGTGTGCTGTAGTTCGCAGTGTGGGCTCCTGTTCGCAGTTCAGGCTGTAGTTCGCAGTGCGGGCTGTAGTTCGCTGTACGGGCTGTAGTTCGCAGTGTGGGCTCCAGTTCGCAGTTCGGGCTGTATTTATCTGTGGGGCTGTAGTTCGCAGTGTTTGCTGTAGTTTGCAGTGCGGTCTGTGGTTCACACTGTGGGCTGTAGTTCGCAGTGTGGGCTGCAGTTCACAGTGTGGGCTGTAGTTCGCAGTGCGGTCTGTGGTTCGCAGTGCGGGCTGTAATTCGCAGTGCGGGCTGTAGTTCATAGTGTGGGCTGTAGTTCGCAGTACAAGCTGTAGTTCACTGTGTGGGTTCTAGTTCACAGTGTGGACTGAAGTTCGCTGTACAGGCTGTAGTTTACAGTACAGGCTGTAGTTCGCAATGTGGGCTGTAGTTCACCGTGTGTGCTGTAGTTCACAGTATGTGCTGTCGTTCGCACTGTAGGCTGTAGTTCACAGTACGGGCTGTAGTTCTCAGTGCGGGCTGTCCTTCACAGTGCGAGCTTTAGTTCACAGTGTGGACTGTTGTTCTCAGTGTGGTCTGTAGTTCACAGTTTGGGCAATAGTTCGCATTACGGGCTGCAGTTCGCAGTACGGCTGTAGTTCACAGTGTGGGTTGTAGTTCGCAGTGCGGGCTGTAGTTTGCAGTATGGGCTGTAGTTCACAGTGTGGGCTCCAGTTCGCAGTACGGGCTGTTGTTCGCAGTACGGGCTCCAGTTCGCAGTGTGGGATCCAGTTCACAGTGTGGACTGTAGTTCGCTGTACGGGCTGTAGTTCTCAGTGGGGGCTGTAGTTTGCAGTTTTTGCTGTAGTTTGCAGTGTGGTCTGTGGTTCACACTGCGGGCTCTAATTCGCATTGTGGGCTGTAGTTCACAGTGTGGGCTGTAGTTCACAGTGTGGGCTTAGTTCACAGTGTGGGCTGTAGTTCACAGTATGTGTTGTCGTTCGGAGTGCAGGCTGTAGTTCGCAGTACGGGCTGCAGTTCGCAGTGCAGTCTTTAGTTCACCATGTGGGCTGTAGTTCGCAGTGTGGACTGTATTTCACTGTGCGGGCTGTAGTTCGCAGTACGGGCTGTCGTTCGTAGTACGGGCTGTAGTTCGTAGTTCGCGGACGGGCTGTAGTTCACATTGTGGGCTGTAGTCGCAGTACGGGCTCTATTTCTCAGTGTGGGCTGTAGTTCGCAGTACGGGCTCTAGTTCTCAGTGTGGGCTGTAGTTCACAGTGCGGGCTGTAGTTCGCAGTGTGGACTGTAGTTCACAGTGTGGACTGTAGTTCGCTGTACGGGCTGTAGTTCGCAGTCCAGGCTGTAGTTCACAGTGTGGGCTGTAGTTCGCCATGTGGGCTATAGTTCGCAGTGCAGACTTTAGTTCACCATGTGGGCTGTAGTTCGCAGTGTGGACTGTATTTCGCTGTACGGGCTGTAGTTCGCAGTACGGGCTGTCGTTCGTAGTACGGGCTGTAGTTCGTAGTGCGGGCTGTAGTTCGCAGTACGGGCTGTAGTTTGCAATTTGTGCTGTAGTTCACAGAGTGGCCTCCAGTTTGCAGTGCGGGCTGTAGTTCGCAGTATGTGCTGTAGTTCGCAGTGTGGGCTGTAGTTCGCCGTATGTGCTGTCGTTCGCAGTGTGGGCTGTAGTTCGTAGTTCGCGGACGGGCTGTAGTTCACATTGTGGGCTGTAGTTCGCAGTACGGGCTCTATTTCTCAGTGTGGGCTGTAGTTCGCAGTACGGGCTCTAGTTCTCAGTGCGGGCTGTAGTTCACAGTGCGGGCTGTAGTTCACAGTGTGGGCTGTAGTTCACAGTACGGGCTGCAGTTCGCAGTGTGGGCTGTAGTTCGCAGTGTGGACTGTAGTTCACAGTGTGGACTGTAGTTCGCTGTACGGGCTGTAGTTCGCAGTCCGGGCTGTAGTTCACAGTGTGGGCTGTAGTTCGCCATGTGGGCTGTGGTTCACAGTGTGGGCTCCAGTTGACAATGTGGGCTGTAGTTCACAGTACGGGCTCCAATTCTCAGTACGGGCTGTAGTTCACAGTGCGGGCTGTAGTTCACAGTGCGGGCTGTAGTTTGCATTGCGGGCTGTAATTCATAGTGTGGGCTGTATTTCGTATTTCGGGCTGTAGTTCGCAGTGTGGGCTGTAGTTCGCAGTGTGGGCTGTGGTTCACAGTGTGGGCTCTAGTTGACAATGTGGGCTGTAGTTCACAGTACGGGCTCCAATTCTCAGTACAGGCTGTAGTTCACAGTGCGGGCTGTAGTTCACAGTGCGGGCTGTAGTTTGCATTGCGGGCTGTAATTCATAGTGTGGGCTGTATTTCGTATTTCGGGCTGTAGTTCGCAGTGTGGGCTGTAGTTCGCAGTGTGGGCTGTAGTTCGCAGTGTGGGCTGTAGATCGCAGTGTGGGCTGTAGTTCGCAGTGTGGGCTGTAATTCGTAGTGCGGACTGTAGTTCACAGTGCGGGTTCTAGTTCGCAGTGTGGGCTGTAGTTCGCTGTACGGGCTGTAGTTCGCAGTCCAGGCTGTAGTTCACAGTGTGGGCTGTAGTTCGCCATGTGGGCTGTGGTTCACAGTGTGGGCTCTAGTTGACAATGTGGGCTGTAGTTCACAGTACGGGCTCCAATTCTCAGTACGGGCTGTAGTTCACAGTGCGGGCTGTAGTTCACAGTGCCGGCTGTAGTTTGCATTGCGGGCTGTAATTCATAGTGTGGGCTGTATTTCGTATTTCGGGCTGTAGTTCGCAGTGTGGGCTGTAGTTCGCAGTGTGGACTGTAGTTCACAGTGTGGACTGTAGTTCGCTGTACGGGCTGTAGTTCGCAGTCTGGGCTGTAGTTCACAGTGTGGGCTGTAGTTCGCCATGTGGGCTGTGGTTCACAGTGTGGGCTCTAGTTGACAATGTGGGCTGTAGTTCACAGTACGGGCTCCAATTCTCAGTACGGGCTGTAGTTCACAGTGCGGGCTGTAGTTCACAGTGCGGGCTGTAGTTCACAGTGCGGGCTGTAGTTTGCATTGCGGGCTGTAATTCATAGTGTGGGCTGTATTTCGTATTTCGGGCTGTAGTTCGCAGTGTGGGCTGTAGTTCGCAGTGTGGGCTGTGGTTCACAGTGTGGGCTCTAGTTGACAATGTGGGCTGTAGTTCACAGTACGGGCTGTAGTTCACAGTGCGGGCTGTAGTTCACAGTGCGGGCTGTAGTTTGCATTGCGGGCTGTAATTCATAGTGTGGGCTGTATTTCGTATTTCGGGCTGTAGTTCGCAGTGTGGGCTGTAGTTCGCAGTGTGGGCTGTAGTTCGCAGTGTGGGCTGTAGATCGCAGTGTGGGCTGTAGTTCGCAGTGTGGGCTGTAATTCGTAGTGCGGACTGTAGTTCACAGTGCGGGTTCTAGTTCGCAGTGTGGGCTGTAGTTCGCTGTACGGGCTGTAGTTCGCAGTCCGGGCTGTAGTTCACAGTGTGGGCTGTAGTTCGCCATGTGGGCTGTGGTTCACAGTGTGGGCTCTAGTTGACAATGTGGGCTGTAGTTCACAGTACGGGCTCCAATTCTCAGTACGGGCTGTAGTTCACAGTGCGGGCTGTAGTTCACAGTGCGGGCTGTAGTTTGCATTGCGGGCTGTAATTCATAGTGTGGGCTGTATTTCGTATTTCGGGCTGTAGTTCGCAGTGTGGGCTGTAGTTCGCAGTGTGGACTGTAGTTCACAGTGTGGACTGTAGTTCGCTGTACGGGCTGTAGTTCGCAGTCCGGGCTGTAGTTCACAGTGTGGGCTGTAGTTCGCCATGTGGGCTGTGGTTCACAGTGTGGGCTCTAGTTGACAATGTGGGCTGTAGTTCACAGTACGGGCTCCAATTCTCAGTACGGGCTGTAGTTCACAGTGCGGGCTGTAGTTCACAGTGCGGGCTGTAGTTCACAGTGCGGGCTGTAGTTTGCATTGCGGGCTGTAATTCATAGTGTGGGCTGTATTTCGTATTTCGGGCTGTAGTTCGCAGTGTGGGCTGTAGTTCGCAGTGTGGGCTGTGGTTCACAGTGTGGGCTCTAGTTGACAATGTGGGCTGTAGTTCCCAGTGTGGGCTGTAGTTCACAGTGCGGGCTGTAGTTCACAGTGCGGGCTGTAGTTTGCATTGCGGGCTGTAATTCATAGTGTGGGCTGTATTTCGTATTTCGGGCTGTAGTTCGCAGTGTGGGCTGTAGTTCGCAGTGTGGGCTGTAGTTCGCAGTGTGGGCTGTAAATCGCAGTGTGGGCTGTAGTTCGCAGTGTGGGCTGTAATTCGTAGTGCGGACTGTAGTTCACAGTGCGGGTTCTAGTTCGCAGTGTGGGCTGTAGTTCGCTGTACGGGCTGTAGTTCGCAGTCCGGGCTGTAGTTCACAGTGTGGGCTGTAGTTCGCCATGTGGGCTGTGGTTCACAGTGTGGGCTCTAGTTGACAATGTGGGCTGTAGTTCACAGTACGGGCTCCAATTCTCAGTACAGGCTGTAGTTCACAGTGCGGGCTGTAGTTCACAGTGCGGGCTGTAGTTTGCATTGCGGGCTGTAATTCATAGTGTGGGCTGTATTTCGTATTTCGGGCTGTAGTTCGCAGTGTGGGCTGTAGTTCGCAGTGTGGGCTGTGGTTCACAGTGTGGGCTCTAGTTGACAATGTGGGCTGTAGTTCACAGTACGGGCTCCAATTCTCAGTACGGGCTGTAGTTCACAGTGCGAGCTGTAGTTCACAGTGCGGGCTGTAGTTTGCATTGCGGGCTGTAATTCATAGTGTGGGCTGTATTTTGTATTTCGGGCTGTAGTTCGCAGTGTGGGCTGTAGTTCGCAGTGTGGGCTGCAGTTCGCAGTGTGGGCTGTAGATCGCAGTGTGGGCTGTAGTTCGCAGTGTGGGCTGTAATTCGTAGTGCGGACTGTAGTTCACAGTGCGGGTTCTAGTTCGCAGTGTGGGCTGTAGTTCGCAGTGTGGCTGTAGTTCCCAGTGCGGGCTGTAGTTCCCAGTGTGGGCTGTAGTTTGCAGTGTGGGCTGTAGTTCGCTGTATGGGCTGTAGTTCACAGTGCGATTTGTAGTTCGCAGTCTGTGCGTAGTTCGCAGTACGGGCTCCAGTTCGTAGCGTGGGCTGTAGTTTGCAGCGCGGGCTTTAGTTCGCAGTGTGGGCTGTAGTTCGCAGTGTGGGCTCCTGTTCACAGTGCGGGCTGTAGTTCACAGTTCGGGCTGTATTTCTCAGTGGGGCTGTAGTTCGCAGTGCTGGTTGTAGTTCGCAGTGTGGGCTCCTGTTCGCAGTGTGGGCTGTAGTTCACAGTTCGGGCTGTATTTCTCTGTGGGGCTGTACTTCGCAGTGTTTGCTGTAGTTTGCTGTGCGGTCTGTGGTTCATGCTGAAGGCTGTAGTTTGCAGTGTGGGCTGCAGTTCACAGTGTGGGCTGTGGTTTGCAGTGCGGGCTGTAATTCGCAGTGTGTGCTGTAGTTCACAGTGTGGGCTGTAGTTCGCAGTACGAGCTGTAGTTCATTGTGTGGGCTCTAGTTCGCAATGTGGACTGTAGTTCACTGTACGGGCTGTTGTTGGCAGTACGAGCTGCAGTTCGCTGTGTGGGCTGTAGTTCGCAGTGTGGACTGTAGTTCACAGTGTTGACTGAAGTTCGTTGTACGGGCTGTAGTTCGCAGTACAGGCTGTAGTTCTCAATGTGGGCTGTAGTTCGCCGTTTGGGCTGTAGTTCACAGTATGTGCTGTCGTTCGCAGTGCAGGCTGTAGTTCGCTGTAGGTGCTGTAGTTCGCGGACGGGCTGTAGTTCACATTACGGTCTGTAGTTCGCAGTACGGGCTGTAGTTCGCAGTGTGGGTTGTAGTTCGCAGTGCGGGCTGTAGTTCGCAGTGTGGGCTGTAGTTTGCAGTGTGGGCTCCAGTTCGCAGTGCGGGCTTTAGTTCGCAGTGCGGGCTGTAGTTCGCAGTACTGTCTGTAGTTCGCAGTATGGGCTGTAGTTCGCACTGCGGGCTGTAGTCTGCAGTATGGGCTGTCGTTTGCAGTGTGGGCTCCAGTTCGCAGTACGGGCTCCAGTTCGCAGTGTGGGATACAGTTCACAGTACGTGCTGTAGTTCGCAGTGTGGGCTGTAGTTTGCAGTGTGGGCTGTAGTTCGCAGTGAGGGCTGTAGTTTGCTGTGCGGGTTGTAGTTCACAGTGCGGGTTGTAGTTCGCAGTGCGGGTTGTAGTTCGCAGTGCGGGTTGTAGTTCGCAGTGCGGTTTGTAGATCGCAGTGCAGGCTGTAGTTCTCAGTGCAGGCTGTAGTTCGCAGTACTGTCTGTAGTTCGCAGTACGGGCTGTAGTTCGCAGTACGGGCTGTAGTTTGCAGTATGGGCTGTAGTTCGCAGTGAGGGCTGTAGTTTGCAGTACGGGCTGCAGTTCGCAATGCGGGCTGTAGTTTGCGGCGCGAGTTGTAGTTCGCAGTGTGAGCTGTAGTTCGCAGTACAGGCTGTAGTTCACAGTGCGGGCTGTAGTTCGCAGTGTGGGCTGTAGTTCGCAGTGTGGGCTGTAGATTACAGTGTGGGCTGTAGTTCGCAGTGCGGGCTGTAATTCGTAGTGCGGGCTGTAGTTCACAGTGCGGGTTCTAGTTCACAGTGTGGGCTGTAGTTCGCAGTGCGGCTGTAGTTCACAGTGCGGGCTGTAGTTCCCAGTCTGGGCTGTAGTTTGCAGTGTGGGCTGTAGTTCGCTGTATGGGCTGTAGTTCGTAGTGCGATATGTAGTTCGCAGTGTGTGCTGTAGTTCGCAGTATGGGCTCCAGTTCGTAGCGCGGGCTGTAGTTCACAGCGCGGGCTGTAGTTCGCAGTGTGTGCTGTAGTTCGCAGTGTGGGCTCCTGTTCGCAGTGCAGGCTGTAGTTCGCAGTGCGGGCTGTTGTTCGCTGTACGGGCTGTAGTTCGCAGTGTGGGCTCCAGTTCGCAGTTCGGGCTGTATTTATCTGTGGGGCTGTAGTTCGCAGTGTTTGCTGTAGTTTGCAGTGCGGTCTGTGGTTCACACTGCGGGCTGTAGTTCGCAGTGTGGGCTGCAGTTCACAGTGTGGGCTGTAGTTCGCAGTGCGGTCTGTGGTTCGCAGTGCGGGCTGTAATTCGCAGTGTGGGCTGTAGTTCATAGTGTGGGCTGTAGTTCGCAGTACAAGCTGTAGTTCACTGTGTGGGTTCTAGTTCACAGTGTGGACTGAAGTTCGCTGTATGGGCTGTAGTTTACAGTACAGGCTGTAGTTCGCAATGTGGGCTGTAGTTCGCCGTGTGTGCTGTAGTTCACAGTATGTGCTGTCGTTCGCAGTGAGGGCTGTAGTTCGCAGTGTGGGCTGTAGTTCGCAGTGCGGGTTGTAGTTCGCAGTGTGAGCTCTAGTTCGCAGTACAGGCTGTAGTTCACAGTGCGGGCTGTAGTTCGCAGTGTAGGCTGTAGTTCGCAATGTGGGCTGTAGATTACAGTGTGGGCTGTAGTTCGCAGTGCGGGCTGTAATTCGTAGTGTGGGCTGTAGTTCACAGTGCGGGTTCTAGTTCACAGTGTGGGCTGTAGTTCGCAGTGCGGCTGTAGTTCACAGTGCGGGCTGTAGTTCCCAGTCTGGGCTGTAGCTTGCAGTGTGGGCTGTAGTTCGCTGTATGGGCTGTAGTTCGTAGTGCGATATGTAGTTCGCAGTGTGTGCTGTAGTTCGCAGTATGGGCTCCAGTTCGTAGCGCGGGCTGTAGTTCACAGCGCGGGCTGTAGTTCGCAGTGTGTGCTGTAGTTCGCAGTGTGGGCTCCTGTTCGCAGTGCAGGCTGTAGTTCACGGTGCGGGCTGTAGTTCGCAGTTTGGGCTCCAGATCGCAGTGCGGGATATAGTTCGCAGTGCGATTTGTATTTCGCAGTGCGGGCTGTCGTTCGCAGTACGGGCTGTAGTTCGCAGTGCGGGCTGTTGTTCGCAGTACAGGCTGTAGTTCTCACTACGTGCTCTAGTTCGCAATGCAGGATTTAGTTCACAGCACGAGCTTAGTTCGCAGTACAGGCTGTAGTTCACAGTGTGGGCTGTAGTTCGCATTGCAGTCTGTAGGTTGCGGTACGGGCTGTAGTTTGCAGTGTGGGTTGTAGTTCGCAGTGCGGGCTGTAGTTCACAGTTCGGGCTGTATTTCTCTGTGGGGCTGTACTTCGCAGTGTTTGCTGTAGTTTGCTGTGCGGTCTGTGGTTCATGCTGAAGGCTGTAGTTCGCAGTGTGGGCTGCAGTTCACAGTGTGAGCTGTGGTTTGCAGTGCGGGCTGTAATTCGCAGTGTGTGCTGTAGTTCACAGTGTGGGCTGTAGTTCGCAGTACGAGCTGTAGTTCATTGTGTGGGCTCTAGTTCGCAATGTGGACTGTAGTTCACTGTACGGGCTGTTGTTCGCAGTACGAGCTGCAGTTCGCTGTGTGGGCTGTAGTTCGCAGTGTGGACTGTAGTTCACAGTGTTGACTGAAGTTCGTTGTATGGGCTGTAGTTCGCAGTACAGGCTGTAGTTCGCAATGTGGGCTGTAGTTCGCCGTTTGGGCTGTAGTTCACAGTATGTGCTGTCGTTCGCAGTGCAGGCTGTAGTTCGCAATGTGGGCTGTAGTTCGCCGTTTGGGCTGTAGTTCACAGTATGTGCTGTCGTTCGCAGTGCAGGCTGTAGTTCACATTACGGTCTGTAGTTCGCAGTACGGGCTGTAGTTCGCAGTGTGGGTTGTAGTTCGCAGTGCGGGCTGTAGTTCGCAGTATGGGCTGTAGTTTGCAGTGTGGGCTCCAGTTCGCAGTGTGGGCTTTAGTTCGCAGTGCGGGCTGTAGTTCGCAGTACTGTCTGTAGTTCACAGTATGGGCTGTAGTTCGCACTGCGGGCTGTAGTTTGCAGTATGGGCTGTCGTTCGCAGTGTGGGCTCCAGTTCGCAGTACGGGCTCCAGTTCGCAGTGTGGGATACAGTTCACAGTACGTGCTGTAGTTCGCAGTGTGGGCTGTAGTTCGCAGTGTGGGCTGTAGTTCGCAGTGAGGGCTGTAGTTTGCTGTGCGGGTTGTAGTTCACAGTGCGGGTTGTAGTTCGCAGTGCGGGTTGTAGTTCGCAGTGCGGTTTGTAGATTGCAGTGCGGGCTGTAGTTTGCAGTAGGGGCTGTAGTTCGCAGTACGGGCTGTAGTTCACTGTGTGGGCTGTAGTTCGCAGTGCAGGCTGTATTTCGCAGTGCAGGCTGTAGTTCGCAGTACTGTCTGTAGTTCGCACTGCGGGCTGTAGTTTGCAGTATGGGCTGTAGTTCGCAGTGTGGGCTCCAGTTCGCTGTACGGGCTGTTGTTCGCAAAACGGGCTCCAGTTCGCAGTGTGGGCTCCAGTTCACAGTACGTGGTGTAGTTCGCAGTGCGGGCTGTAGTTCGCAGTGAGGGCTGTAGTTTGCAGTACGGGCTGCAGTTCGCAGTGCGGGCTGTAGTTTGCGGCGCGGGCTGTAGTTCGCAGTACAGGCTGTAGTTCACAGTGTGGGCTGTAGTTCACATTGCGGGCTGTAGTTCGCAGTGTGGGCTGTAGTTCGCAGTGCGGGTTGTAGTTCGCAGTGTGAGCTGTAGTTCGCAGTACAGGCTGTCGTTCACAGTGCGGGCTGTAGTTCGCAGTGTGGGCTGTAGTTCGCAGTGTGGGCTGTAGATTACAGTGTGGGCTGTAGTCCGCAGTGCGGGCTGTAATTCATAGTGCGGGCTGTAGTTCACAGTGCGGGTTCTAATTCGCAGTGTGGGCTGTAGTTCGCAGTGCGGCTGTAGTTCACAGTGCGAGCTGTAGTTCCCAGTCTGGGCTGTAGCTTGCAGTGTGGGCTGTAGTTCGCTGTATGGGCTGTAGTTCGTAGTGCGATATGTAGTTCGCAGTGTGTGCTGTAGTTCGCAGTATGGGCTCCAGTTCGTAGCGCGGGCTGTAGTTCACAGCGCGGGCTGTAGTTCGCAGTGTGTGCTGTAGTTCGCAGTGTGGGCTCCTGTTCGCAGTTCAGGCTGTAGTTCGCAGTGCGGGCTGTAGTTCGCGGTACGGGCTGTAGTTCGCAGTGCGGGCTCCAGTTCGCAGTTCGGGCTGTATTTATCTGTGGGGCTGTAGTTCGCAGTGTTTGCTGTAGTTTGCAGTGCGGTCTGTGGTTCACACTGCGGGCTGTAGTTCGCAGTGTGGGCTGCAGTTCACAGTGTGGGCTGTAGTTCGCAGTGCGGTCTGTGGTTCGCAGTGCGGGCTGTAATTCGCAGTGTGGGCTGTAGTTCACAGTGTGGGCTGTAGTTTGCAGTACAAGCTGTAATTCACTGTGTGGGTTCTAGTTCACAGTGTGGACTGAAGTTCGCTGTACGGGCTGTAGTTTACAGTACAGGCTGTAGTTCGCAATGTGGGCTGTAGTTCACCGTGTGTGCTGTAGTTCACAGTATGTGCTGTCGTTCGCAGTGCAGGCTGTAGTTCACAGTACGGGCTGTAGTTCTCAGTGCAGGCTGTCCTTCACAGTGCGAGCTTTAGTTCACAGTGTGGACTGTTGTTCGCAGTGTGGTCTGTAGTTCACAGTTTGGGCAATAGTTCGCATTACGGGCTGCAGTTCGCAGTACGGCTGTAGTTCACAGTGTGGGTTGTAGTTCGCAGTGCGGGCTGTAGTTTGCAGTATGGGCTGTAGTTCACAGTGTGGGCTCCAGTTCGCAGTACGGGCTGTTGTTCGCAGTACGGGCTCCAGTTCGCAGTGTGGACTGTAGTTCGCTGTACGGGCTGTAGTTCTCAGTGGGGGCTGTAGTTTGCAGTTTTTGCTGTAGTTTGCAGTGTGGTCTGTGGTTCACACTGCGGGCTCTAATTCGCATTGTGGGCTGTAGTTCACAGTGTGGGCTGTAGTTCACAGTGTGGGCTTAGTTCACAGTGTGGGCTGTAGTTCACAGTATGTGTTGTCGTTCGAAGTGCAGGCTGTAGTTCGCAGTACGGGCTGCAGTTCGCAGTGCAGTCTTTAGTTCACCATGTGGGCTGTAGTTCGCAGTGTGGACTGTATTTCGCTGTACGGGCTGTAGTTCGCAGTACGGGCTGTCATTCATAGTACGGGCTGTAGTTCGTAGTTCGTGGACGGGCTGTAGTTCACATTGTGGGCTGTAGTCGCAGTACGGGCTCTATTTCTCAGTGTGGGCTGTAGTTCGCAGTACGGGCTCTAGTTCTCAGTGCGGGCTGTAGTTCACAGTGCGGGCTGTAGTTCACAGTGTGGGCTGTAGTTCGCAGTACGGGCTGCAGTTCGCAGTGTGGGCTGTAGTTCGCAGTGTGGACTGTAGTTCACAGTGTGGACTGTAGTTCGCTGTACGGGCTGTAGTTCGCAGTCCAGGCTGTAGTTCACAGTGTGGGCTGTAGTTCGCCATGTGGGCTATAGTTCGCAGTGCAGACTTTAGTTCACCATGTGGGCTGTAGTTCGCAGTGTGGACTGTATTTCGCTGTACAGGCTGTAGTTTGCAGTACGGCTGTAGTTCGTAGCGCGGGCTGTAGTTCGCAGTACGGGCTGTAGTTTGCAATTTGTGCTGCAGTTCGCAGAGTGGGCTCCATTTTGCAGTGCGGGCTCTAGTTCGCAGTATGTCCTGTAGTTCGCAGTGTGGGCTGTAGTTCGCCATATGTGCTGTCGTTCACAGTGTGGGCTGTAGTTTGCAGTACGGGCTGTAGTTTGCGGACGGGCTGTAGTTGACATTGTGGGCTGTAATTCACAGTACGGGCTCTAGTTCTCAGTGCGGGCTGTAGTTCACAGTGCGGGCTGTAGTTCACAGTGTGGGCTGTAGTTTTCAGTGCGGGTTGTAGTTCACAGTGCGGGTTGTAATTCTCTGTGCGGGTTGTAGTTCACAGTGTGGGCTGTAGTTCACATTTTGGGCTCCAGATCGCAGTGCGGGATATAGTTTGCAGTGCGGTTTGTATTTCGCAGTGCGGGCTGTAGTTCTCTTTGCGGGCTGTAGTTCGCAGTACAGGCTGTAGTTCGCAGCGCGGGCTGTAGTTCGCAGGACGGGCTGTAGTTCTCAGTGCGGGCTGAAGTTCACAGTGCGGGCTGTAGTTTGCATTGCGGGCTGTAATTCGCAGTGTGGGCTGTAGTTCGCAGTGTGGGCTGTAGTTCGCAGTGTGGGCTGTAGTTCGCAGTGTGTGCTATAGTTCGCAGTATGGGCTCCAGTTCATAGCGTGGGCTGTAGTTTGGAGCGCGGGCTATAGTTCGTTGTACGGGCTGTAGTTCGCAGTGTGGACTGTAGTTCGCTGTACGGGCTGTAGTTCTCAGTGGGGGCTGTAGTTGCAGTGTTTGCTGTAGTTTGCAGTGTGGTCTGTGGTTCACACTGCGGGCTGTACTTCACATTGTGGGCTGTAGTTCACAGTGTGGGCTGTAGTTCGCAGTGCATTCTGTGGTTCGCAGTGTGGGCTGTAATTAGCAGTGTGGGCTGTAGTTCACAGTGTAGGCTGTAGTTCGCAGTACGGGCTGCAGTTCGCAGTGTGGGCTGTAGTTCGCAGTGTGGACTGTAGTTCACAGTGTGGACTATAGTTCGCTGTACGGGCTGTAGTTCGCAGTACGGGCTGTTGTTTGCAGTGTGGGCTGTAGTTCGCAGTGCAGTCTTTAGTTCACCATGTGGGCTGTAGTTCGCAGTGTGGACTGTATTTCGCTGTACGGGCTGTAGTTCACAGTACGGGCTGTAGTTCGTCGTACGGGCTGTAGTTCGTAGTGCGGGCTGTAGATCGCAGTACGGGCTGTAGTTTGCAATTTGTGCTGTAGTTCGCAGAGTGGCCTCCAGTTCGCAGTGCGGGCTGTAGTTTGCAGTATGTGCTCTATTTCTCAGTGTGGGCTGTAGTTCGCCGTATGTGCTGTCGTTCGCAGTGTGGGCTGTAGTTCGTAGTTCGCGGTGGGCTGTAGTTCACATTGTGGGCTGTAGTTCGCAGTACGGGCTCTATTTCTCAGTGTGGGCTGTAGTTCGCAGTACGGGCTCTAGTTCTCAGTGCGGGCTGTAGTTCACAGTGTGGGCTGTAGTTCACAGTGTGGGCTGTAGTTTGC
The DNA here is from genome assembly GCA_026770705.1 of Isurus oxyrinchus. NCBI lineage: Eukaryota > Metazoa > Chordata > Chondrichthyes > Lamniformes > Lamnidae > Isurus > Isurus oxyrinchus. Next base: position 3,251,350 of record JANJGN010000058.1, on the reverse strand, counting down.
AGTGCGGGTTGTAGTTCACAGTGCGGGTTGTAATTCGCAGTGCGGGTTGTAGTTCACAGTGCGGGCTGTAGTTCGCAGTTTGGGCTCCAGATCGCAGTGCGGGAAGTAGTTCGCAGTGCGGTTTGTATTTCGCAGTGCGGGCTGTAGTTCGCAGTACGGGCTGTAGTTTGCAGTGCGGGCTGTAGTTCGCAGTACGGGCTGTAGTTCGCAGTACCGGGCTGTAGTTCACAATGCAGGCTGTAGTTCGCAGTGCGGGTTGTAGTTCGTAGTGCATGCTGTAGTTCGCCGTGTGGGCTGTAGTTCGCAGTACGCACTGTAGTTCACAGTGTGAGCTGTAGTTCGCAGTATGGGCTGTAGTTCGCAGTGTGGCCTGTAGTTCGCAGTGTGGCCTGTAGTTCGCAGTGCGGGCTGTAGTTCGCATTGTGGGCTGTAGTTCACAGTGCGGGCTGTAGTTCCCAGTGTGGGCTGTAGTTTGTGATGTGGAGTCTAGTTTGCTGTATGGGCTGTAGTTCGCAGTGCGGTCTGTAGTTCGCAGTGTGTGGTGTAGTTCGCAGTACGGGCTTCAGTTCGTAGCGCGGGCTGTAGTTCGGAGCGCGGGCTATAGTTCGTTGTACGGGCTGTAGTTAGCAGTGTGGACTGTAGTTCGCTGTACGGGCTGTAGTTCTCAGTGGGGGCTGTAGTTTGCAGTGTTTGCTGTAGTTTGCAGTGTGGTCTGTGGTTCACACTGCGGGCTGTAATTCGCTTTGTGGGCTGTAGTTCACTGTGTGGGTTGTAGTTTACAGTGCGTTCTGTATTTCGCAGTGTGGGCTGTAATTAGCAGTGTGGGTTGTAGTTCACAGTGTGGGCTGTAGTTCGCAGTACGGGCTGCAGTTCGCAGTACGGGCTGCAGTTCGCAGTGTGGGCTGCAGTTCGCAGTGTGGGCTGTAGTTCGCAGTGTGGGCTGTAGTTCGCAGTGTGGACTGTAGTTCACAGTATGGACTGTAGTTCACTGTACGGGCTGTATTTCGCTGTACGGGCTGCCGTTCACAGTACGGGCTGTAGTTCGTAGCGCGGGCTGTAGTTCGCAGTGCGGGCTGTAGTTTGCAATTTGTGCTGCAGTTCGCAGAGTGGGCTCCATTTCGCAGTGCGGGCTGTCGGTCGCTGTATGTCCTGTAGTTCGCAGTGTGGGCTGTAGTTCGCCGTATGTGATGTCGTTCGCAGTGTGGGCTGTAGTTCACAGTACGGGCTGTAGTTCACAGTGTGGGCTGTAGTTCGCATTGCGGGCTGTAGTTTGCAGTACGGGCTCTAGTTCACAGTGCGTGTTGTAGTTCGTAGTGCGTGCTGTAGTTCGCAGTGTGGGCTGCAGTTCGCAGTATGCGCTGTAGTTCGCAGTGTGAGCTGTAGTTCGCAGTATGGGCTGTAGTTCGCAGTGTGGTCTGTAGTTCGCAGTGCGCGCTGTATTTCACAGTGCGGGCTGTAGTTCCTATTGTGGGCTGTAGTTCGCAATGTGGACTGTAGTTCACTGTATGGGCTGTAGTTCGCAGTGCGGTCTGTAGTTCGCACTGTGTGGTGTAGCTCGCAGTACAGGCTTCAGTTCGTAGCGCGGGCTGTAGTTCGGAGCGCGGGCTATAGTTCGTTGTACGGGCTGTAGTTCGCAGTGTGGACTGTAGTTCGCTGTACGGGCTGTAGTTCTCAGTGGGGGCTGTAGTTTGCAGTGTTTGCTGTAGTTTGCAGTGTGGTCTGTGGTTCACACTGCGGGCTGTAATTCGCTTTGTGGGCTGTAGTTCACTGTGTGGGCTGTAGTTTACAGTGCGTTCTGTGGTTCGCAGTGTGGGCTGTAATTAGCAGTGTGGGCTGTAGTTCAGTGTGGGCTGTAGTTCGCAGTACGGGCTGCAGTTCGCAGTGTGGGCTGCAGTTCGCAGTGTGGGCTGTAGTTCGCAGTGTGGACTGTAGTTCACAGTGTGGACTGTAGTTCACTGTATGGGCTGTAGTTCGCAGTACGGGCTGTAGTTGGCCGTGTGGGCTGTAGTTCGCCGTGTGGGCTGTAGTTCGCAGTGCAGGCTTTAGTTCACCATGTGGGCTGTAGTTTGCAGTGTGGACTGTATTTCGCTGTACGGGCTGCCGTTCACTGTACTGGCTGTAGTTCGTAGCGCGGGCTGTAGTTCGCAGTGCGGGCTGTAGTTTGCAATTTGTGCTGCAGTTCGCAGAGTGGGCTCCATTTCGCAGTGCGGGCTGTCGGTCGCTGTATGTCCTGTAGTTCGCAGTGTGGGCTGTAGTTCGCCGTATGTGATGTCGTTCGCAGTGTGGGCTGTAGTTCACAGTATGGGCTGTAGTTCACAGTGTGGGCTGTAGTTCGCATTGCGGGCTGTAGTTCGCAGTACAGGCTGTAGTTCACAGTGCGTGTTGTAGTTCATAGTGCGTGCTGTAGTTCGCAGTGTGGGCTGCAGTTCGCAGTATGCGCTGTAGTTCGCAGTGTGAGCTGTAGTTCGCAGTATGGGCTGTAGTTCGCAGTGTGGTCTGTAGTTCGTAGTGCGCGCTGTATTTCACAGTGCGGGCTGTAGTTCCTATTGTGGGCAGTAGTTCGCAATGTGGACTGTAGTTCACTGTATGGGCTGTAGTTCGCAGTGCGGTCTGTAGTTCGCAGTGTGTGGTGTAGTTCACAGTACGGGCTCCAGTTCGTAGCACAGGCTATAGTTCGGAGCACGGGCTATAGTTCGTTGTACGGGCTGTAGTTCGCAGTGTGGACTGTAGTTCGCTGTACGGGCTGTAGTTCACAGTGGGGGCTGTAGTTTGCAGTGTTTGCTGTAGTTTGCAGTGTGGTCTGTGGTTCACACTGCGGGCTGTAATTCGCATTGTGGGCTGTAGTTCACAGTGTGGGCTGTAGTTCACAGTGTGGGCTGTAGTTCACAGTGTGGGCTGTAGTTCGCAGTATGGGCAGCAGTTCGCAGTGTGGGCTGTTGTTCGCAGTGTGGACTGTAGTTCGCAGTGTGGACTGTATTTTGCTGTACGGGCTGTAGTTCATTACGCGGGCTGTCGTTCGCACTGCGGGCTGTAGTTTGCAATTTGTGCTGCAGTGTGGGCTGTAGTTTGCAGCGCGGGTTGTAGTTCACAGTTCGGGTTGTAATTCGCAGTGCGGGTTGTAGTTCACAGTGCGGGCTGTAGTTCGCAGTTTGGGCTCCAGATCGCAGTGCGGGATATAGTTCGCAGTGCGGGCTGTAGTTCGCAGTGCGGGCTGTAGTTCGCAGTGCGGGCTGTAGTTCGCAGTACGGGCTGTAGTTCGCAGTACGGGCTGTAGTTCGCAGTACGGGCTGTAGTTCGCAGTACGGGCTGTAGTTCACAGTGCGGGCTGTAGTTCGCAGTACAGGCTGTAGTTCACACTACGTGCTCTAGTTCGCAATGCAGGATGTAGTTCCCAGCGCGAGCTGTAGTTCGCAGTACGGGCTGTAGTTCACAGTGTGGGCTGTAGTTCGCATTGCAGTCTGTAGTTTGCGGTACGTGCTGTAGTTCGCAGTGCGGGTTGTAGTTCGCAGTACACGCTGTAGTTCGCAGTGTGAGCTGTAGTTCGCAGTATGGGCTGTAGTTCGCAGTGTGGGCTGTAGTTCGCAGTACGGGCTGTGGTTCACAGTGTGGGCTCTAGTTGACAATGTGGGCTGTAGTTCGCAGTACGGGCTCCAATTCTCAGTGCGGGCTGTAGTTCACAGTGCGGGCTGTAGTTTGCATTGCCGGCTGTAATTCGTAGTGTGGGCTGTATTTCGTATTACGGGCTGTAGTTCGCAGTGTGGGCTGTAGTTCGCAGTGTGGGCTGTGGTTCACAATGTGGGCTCTAGTTGACAATGTGGGCTGTAGTTCGCAGTACGGGCTCCAATTCTCAGTGCGGGCTGTAGATCACAGTGCGGGCTGTAGTTTGCATTGCGGGCTGTAATTCGTAGTGTGGGCTGTATTTCGTATTTCGGACTGTAGTTCGCAGTGTGGGCTGCAGTTCGCAGTGTGGGCTGTAGTTCGCAGTGTGGGCTGTAGATCGCAGTGTGGGCTGTAGTTCGCAGTGCGGGCTGTAATTCGTAGTGCGGACTGTAGTTCACAGTGCGGGTTCTAGTTCGCAGTGTGGGCTGTAGTTCGCAGTGCGGCTGTAGTTCACAGTGCGGGCTGTAATTCCCAGTGTGGGCTGTAGTTTGTAGTGTGGGCTGTAGTTCGCTGTATGGGCTGTAGTTCGCAGTGCGATTTGAAGTTCGCAGTCTGTGCTGTAGTTCGCAGTACGGGCTCCAGTTTGTAGCGTGGGCTGTAGTTTGCAGCGCGGGCTTTAGTTCGCAGTGTGGGCTGTAGTTCGCAGTGTGGGCTCCTGTTCGCAGTGCGGGCTGTAGTTCACAGTTCGGGCTGTATTTCTCAGTGGGGCTGTAGTTCGCAGTGCTGGTTGTAGTTTGCAGTGTGGGCTCCTGTTCGCAGTGCGGGCTGTAGTTCACAGTTCGGGCTGTATTTCTCTGTGGGGCTGTACTTCGCAGTGTATGCTGTAGTTTGCTGTGCGGTCTGTGGTTCATGCTGAAGGCTGTAGTTCGCAGTGTGGGCTGCATTTCACAGTGTGGGCTGTGGTTTGCAGTGCGGGCTGTAATTCGCAGTGTGTGCTGTAGTTCACAGTGTGGGCTGTAGTTCGCAGTACGAGCTGTAGTTCATTGTGTGGGCTCTAGTTCGCAATGTGGACTGTAGTTCACTGTACGGGCTGTTGTTCGCAGTACGAGCTGCAGTTCGCTGTGTGGGCTGTAGTTCGCAGTGTGGACTGTAGTTCACAGTGTTGACTGAAGTTCGTTGTACGGGCTGTAGTTCGCAGTACAGGCTGTAGTTCGCAATGTGGGCTGTAGTTCGCCGTTTGGGCTGTAGTTCACAGTATGTGCTGTCATTCGCAGTGCAGGCTGTAGTTCGCAGTAGGTGCTGTAGTTCGCGGACGGGCTGTAGTTCACATTACGGTCTGTAGTTCGCAGTACGGGCTGTAGTTCGCAGTGTGGGTTGTAGTTCGCAGTGCGGGCTGTAGTTCGCAGTGTGGGCTGTAGTTTGCAGTGTGGGCTCCAGTTCGCAGTGTGGGCTTTAGTTCGCAGTGCGGGCTGTAGTTCGCAGTACTGTCTGTAGTTCGCAGTATGGGCTGTAGTTCGCACTGCGGGCTGTAGTTTGCAGTATGGGCTGTCGTTCGCAGTGTGGGCTCCAGTTCGCAGTACGGGCTCCAGTTCGCAGTGTGGGATACAGTTCACAGTACGTGCTGTAGTTCGCAGTGTGGGCTGTAGTTCGCAGTGTGGGCTGTAGTTCGCAGTGAGGGCTGTAGATCGCAGTGCGGGCTGTAGGTTGCAGTACAGGCTGTAGTTCGCAGTACGGGCTGTAGTTCGCAATGCGGGCTCTTGTTCACAGCGCGGACTGTAGTTCGCAGTACGGGCTGTAGATCGCAGTGTGGGCTGTAGTTCACTGTGTGGGCTGTAGTTCGCAGTGCCGGCTGTAATTCGCAGTACTGTCTGTAGTTCGCAGTACGGGCTGTAGTTCGCACTGCGGGCTTTAGTTTGCAGTATGGGCTGTAGTTCGCAGTATGGGCTCCAGTTCGCTGTACGGGCTGTTGTTTGGAAAACGGGCTCCAGTTCGCAGTGTGGGCTCCAGTTCACTGTACGTGGTGTAGTTCGCAGTGCGGGCTGTAGTTCGCAGTGTGGGCTGTAGTTTGCAGTACGGGCTGCAGTTCGCAATGCGGGCTGTAGTTTGCGGCGCGGGCTGTAGTTCGCAGTACAGGCTGTAGTTCACAGTGTGGTCTGTAGTTCGCAGTATGGGCTGTAGTTCGCAGTGCGGGTTGTAGTTCGCAGTGTGAGCTGTAGTTCGCAGTACAGGCTGTAGTTCACAGTGCGGGCTGTAGTTCGCAGTGTGGGCTGTAGTTCGCAGTGTGGGCTGTAGATCACAGTGTGGGCTATAGTTCGCAGTGCGGGCTGTAATTCGCAGTGTGGGCTGTAGTTCGCAGTGTGGACTGTAGTTCACAGTGTGGACTGTAGTTCACTGTATGGGCTGTAGTTCGCAGTACGGGCTGTAGTTGGCCGTGTGGGCTGTAGTTCGCCGTGTGGGCTGTAGTTCGCAGTGCAGGCTTTAGTTCACCATGTGGGCTGTAGTTTGCAGTGTGGACTGTATTTCGCTGTACGGGCTGCCGTTCACTGTACGGGCTGTAGTTCGTAGCGCGGGCTGTAGTTCGCAGTGCGGGCTGTAGTTTGCAATTTGTGCTGCAGTTCGCAGAGTGGGCTCCATTTCGCAGTGCGGGCTGTCGGTCGCTGTATGTCCTGTAGTTCGCAGTGTGGGCTGTAGTTCGCCGTATGTGATGTCGTTCGCAGTGTGGGCTGTAGTTCACAGTACGGGCTGTAGTTCACAGTGTGGGCTGTAGTTCGCATTGCGGGCTGTAGTTCGCAGTACAGGCTGTAGTTCACAGTGCGTGTTGTAGTTCATAGTGCGTGCTGTAGTTCGCAGTGTGGGCTGCAGTTCGCAGTATGCGCTGTAGTTCGCAGTGTGAGCTGTAGTTCGCAGTATGGGCTGTAGTTCGCAGTGTGGTCTGTAGTTCGTAGTGCGCGCTGTATTTCACAGTGCGGGCTGTAGTTCGCAGTACGGGCTGTAGTTCGCAGTACGGGCTGTAGTTCGCAGTACGGGCTGTAGTTCGCAGTACGGGCTGTAGTTCACAGTGCGGGCTGTAGTTCGCAGTACAGGCTGTAGTTCACACTACGTGCTCTAGTTCGCAATGCAGGATGTAGTTCCCAGCGCGAGCTGTAGTTCGCAGTACGGGCTGTAGTTCACAGTGTGGGCTGTAGTTCGCATTGCAGTCTGTAGTTTGCGGTACGGGCTGTAGTTCGCAGTGCGGGTTGTAGTTCGCAGTACACGCTGTAGTTCGCAGTGTGAGCTGTAGTTCGCAGTATGGGCTGTAGTTCGCAGTGTGGGCTGTAGTTCGCAGTACGGGCTGTGGTTCACAGTGTGGGCTCTAGTTGACAATGTGGGCTGTAGTTCGCAGTACGGGCTCCAATTCTCAGTGCGGGCTGTAGTTCACAGTGCGGGCTGTAGTTTGCATTGCGGGCTGTAATTCGTAGTGTGGGCTGTATTTCGTATTACGGGCTGTAGTTCGCAGTGTGGGCTGTAGTTCGCAGTGTGGGCTGTGGTTCACAATGTGGGCTCTAGTTGACAATGTGGGCTGTAGTTCGCAGTACGGGCTCCAATTCTCAGTGCGGGCTGTAGATCACAGTGCGGGCTGTAGTTTGCATTGCGGGCTGTAATTCGTAGTGTGGGCTGTATTTCGTATTTCGGGCTGTAGTTCGCAGTGTGGGCTGCAGTTCGCAGTGTGGGCTGTAGTTCGCAGTGTGGGCTGTAGATCGCAGTGTGGGCTGTAGTTCGCAGTGCGGGCTGTAATTCGTAGTGCGGACTGTAGTTCACAGTGCGGGTTCTAGTTCGCAGTGTGGGCTGTAGTTCGCAGTGCGGCTGTAGTTCACAGTGCGGGCTGTAATTCCCAGTGTGGGCTGTAGTTTGTAGTGTGGGCTGTAGTTCGCTGTATGGGCTGTAGTTCGCAGTGCGATTTGAAGTTCGCAGTCTGTGCTGTGGTTCGCCAGTTCGTAGCGTGGGCTGTAGTTTGCAGCGCGGGCTTTAGTTTGCAGTGTGGGCTGTAGTTCGCAGTGTGGGCTCCTGTTCGCAGTGCGGGCTGTAGTTCACAGTTCGGGCTGTATTTCTCAGTGGGGCTGTAGTTCGCAGTGCTGGTTGTAGTTTGCAGTGTGGGCTCCTGTTCGCAGTGCGGGCTGTAGTTCACAGTTCGGGCTGTATTTCTCTGTGGGGCTGTACTTCGCAGTGTATGCTGTAGTTTGCTGTGCGGTCTGTGGTTCATGCTGAAGGCTGTAGTTCGCAGTGTGGGCTGCATTTCACAGTGTGGGCTGTGGTTTGCAGTGCGGGCTGTAATTCGCAGTGTGTGCTGTAGTTCACAGTGTGGGCTGTAGTTCGCAGTACGAGCTGTAGTTCATTGTGTGGGCTCTAGTTCGCAATGTGGACTGTAGTTCACTGTACGGGCTGTTGTTCGCAGTACGAGCTGCAGTTCGCTGTGTGGGCTGTAGTTCGCAGTGTGGACTGTAGTTCACAGTGTTGACTGAAGTTCGTTGTACGGGCTGTAGTTCGCAGTACAGGCTGTAGTTCGCAATGTGGGCTGTAGTTCGCCGTTTGGGCTGTAGTTCACAGTATGTGCTGTCATTCGCAGTGCAGGCTGTAGTTCGCAGTAGGTGCTGTAGTTCGCGGACGGGCTGTAGTTCACATTACGGTCTGTAGTTCGCAGTACGGGCTGTAGTTCGCAGTGTGGGTTGTAGTTCGCAGTGCGGGCTGTAGTTCGCAGTGTGGGCTGTAGTTTGCAGTGTGGGCTCTAGTTCGCAGTGTGGGCTTTAGTTCGCAGTGCGGGCTGTAGTTCGCAGTACTGTCTGTAGTTCGCAGTATGGGCTGTAGTTCGCCCTGCGGGCTGTAGTTTGCAGTATGGGCTGTCGTTCGCAGTGTGGGCTCCAGTTCGCAGTACGGGCTCCAGTTCGCAGTGTGGGATACAGTTCACAGTACGTGCTGTAGTTCGCAGTGTGGGCTGTAGTTCGCAGTGTGGGCTGTAGTTCGCAGTGAGGGCTGTAGATCGCAGTGCGGGCTGTAGGTCGCAGTACAGGCTGTAGTTCGCAGTACGGGCTGTAGTTCGCAATGCGGGCTCTTGTTCACAGCGCGGACTGTAGTTCGCAGTACGGGCTGTAGATCGCAGTGTGGGCTGTAGTTCACTGTGTGGGCTGTAGTTCGCAGTGCCGGCTGTAATTCGCAGTACTGTCTGTAGTTCGCAGTACGGGCTGTAGTTCGCACTGCGGGCTTTAGTTTGCAGTATGGGCTGTAGTTCGCAGTATGGGCTCCAGTTCGCTGTACGGGCTGTTGTTTGGAAAACGGGCTCCAGTTCACAGTGTGGGCTCCAGTTCACTGTACGTGGTGTAGTTCGCAGTGCGGGCTGTAGTTCGCAGTGTGGGCTGTAGTTTGCAGTACGGGCTGCAGTTCGCAATGCGGGCTGTAGTTTGCGGCGCGGGCTGTAGTTCGCAGTACAGGCTGTAGTTCACAGTGTGGTCTGTAGTTCGCAGTATGGGCTGTAGTTCGCAGTGCGGGTTGTAGTTCGCAGTGTGAGCTGTAGTTCGCAGTACAGGCTGTAGTTCACAGTGCGGGCTGTAGTTCGCAGTGTGGGCTGTAGTTCGCAGTGTGGGCTGTAGATCACAGTGTGGGCTATAGTTCGCAGTGCGGGCTGTAATTCGCAGTGTGGGCTGTAGTTCGCAGTGTGGACTGTAGTTCATAGTGTGGACTGTAGTTCACTGTATGGGCTGTAGTTCGCAGTACGGGCTGTAGTTGGCCGTGTGGGCTGTAGTTCGCCGTGTGGGCTGTAGTTCGCAGTGCAGGCTTTAGTTCACCATGTGGGCTGTAGTTTGCAGTGTGGACTGTATTTCGCTGTACGGGCTGCCGTTCACTGTACGGGCTGTAGTTCGTAGCGCGGGCTGTAGTTCGCAGTGCGGGCTGTAGTTTGCAATTTGTGCTGCAGTTCGCAGAGTGGGCTCCATTTCGCAGTGCGGGCTGTCGGTCGCTGTATGTCCTGTAGTTCACAGTGTGGGCTGTAGTTCGCCGTATGTGATGTCGTTCGCAGTGTGGGCTGTAGTTCACAGTACGGGCTGTAGTTCACAGTGTGGGCTGTAGTTCGCATTGCGGGCTGTAGTTCGCAGTACAGGCTGTAGTTCACAGTGCGTGTTGTAGTTCATAGTGCGTGCTGTAGTTCGCAGTGTGGGCTGCAGTTCGCAGTATGCGCTGTAGTTCGCAGTGTGAGCTGTAGTTCGCAGTATGGGCTGTAGTTCGCAGTGTGGTCTGTAGTTCGTAGTGCGCGCTGTATTTCACAGTGCGGGCTGTAGTTCCTATTGTGGGCAGTAGTTCGCAATGTGGACTGTAGTTCACTGTATGGGCTGTAGTTCGCAGTGCGGTCTGTAGTTCGCAGTGTGTGGTGTAGTTCACAGTACGGGCTCCAGTTTGTAGCACAGGCTGTAGTTCGGAGCGCGGGCTATAGTTCGTTGTACGGGCTGTAGTTCGCAGTGTGGACTGTAGTTCGCTGTACGGGCTGTAGTTCACAGTGGGGGCTGTAGTTTGCAGTGTTTGCTGTAGTTTGCAGTGTGGTCTGTGGTTCACACTGCGGGCTGTAATTCGCATTGTGGGCTGTAGTTCACAGTGTGGGCTGTAGTTCACAGTGTGGGCTGTAGTTCACAGTGTGGGCTGTAGTTCGCAGTATGGGCAGCAGTTCGCAGTGTGGGCTGTTGTTCGCAGTGTGGACTGTAGTTCGCAGTGTGGACTGTATTTTGCTGTACGGGCTGTAGTTCATTACGCGGGCTGTCGTTCGCACTGCGGGCTGTAGTTTGCAATTTGTGCTGCAGTGTGGGCTGTAGTTTGCAGCGCGGGTTGTAGTTCACAGTTCGGGTTGTAATTCGCAGTGCGGGTTGTAGTTCACAGTGCGGGCTGTAGTTCGCAGTTTGGGCTCCAGATCGCAGTGCGGGATATAGTTCGCAGTGCGGTTTGTATTTCGCAGTGCGGGCTGTAGTTCGCAGTGCGGGCTGTAGTTCGCAGTACGGGCTGTAGTTCACAGTACGGGCTGTAGTTCGCAGTACGGGCTGTAGTTCACAGTGCGGGCTGTAGTTCGCAGTACAGGCTGTAGTTCACACTACGTGCTCTAGTTCGCAATGCAGGATGTAGTTCCCAGCGCGAGCTGTAGTTCGCAGTACGGGCTGTAGTTCACAGTGTGGGCTGTAGTTCGCATTGCAGTCTGTAGTTTGCGGTACGGGCTGTAGTTCGCAGTGCGGGTTGTAGTTCGCAGTACACGCTGTAGTTCGCAGTGTGAGCTGTAGTTCGCAGTATGGGCTGTAGTTCGCAGTGTGGGCTGTAGTTCGCAGTACGGGCTGTGGTTCACAGTGTGGGCTCTAGTTGACAATGTGGGCTGTAGTTCGCAGTACAGGCTCCAATTCTCAGTGCGGGCTGTAGTTCACAGTGCGGGCTGTAGTTTGCATTGCGGGCTGTAATTCGTAGTGTGGGCTGTATTTCGTATTACGGGCTGTAGTTCGCAGTGTGGGCTGTAGTTCGCAGTGTGGGCTGTGGTTCACAATGTGGGCTCTAGTTGACAATGTGGGCTGTAGTTCGCAGTACGGGCTCCAATTCTCAGTGCGGGCTGTAGATCACAGTGCGGGCTGTAGTTTGCATTGCGGGCTGTAATTCGTAGTGTGGGCTGTATTTCGTATTACGGGCTGTAGTTCGCAGTGTGGGCTGTAGTTCGCAGTGTGGGCTGTGGTTCACAATGTGGGCTCTAGTTGACAATGTGGGCTGTAGTTCGCAGTACGGGCTCCAATTCTCAGTGCGGGCTGTAGATCACAGTGCGGGCTGTAGTTTGCATTGCGGGCTGTAATTCGTAGTGTGGGCTGTATTTCGTATTTCGGGCTGTAGTTCGCAGTGTGGGCTGCAGTTCGCAGTGTGGGCTGTAGTTCGCAGTGTGGGCTGTAGATCGCAGTGTGGGCTGTAGTTCGCAGTGCGGGCTGTAATTCGTAGTGCGGACTGTAGTTCACAGTGCGGGTTCTAGTTCGCAGTGTGGGCTGTAGTTCGCAGTGCGGCTGTAGTTCACAGTGCGGGCTGTAATTCCCAGTGTGGGCTGTAGTTTGTAGTGTGGGCTGTAGTTCGCTGTATGGGCTGTAGTTCGCAGTGCGATTTGAAGTTCGCAGTCTGTGCTGTGGTTCGCAGTACGGGCTCCAGTTCGTAGCGTGGGCTGTAGTTTGCAGCGCGGGCTTTAGTTTGCAGTGTGGGCTGTAGTTCGCAGTGTGGGCTCCTGTTCGCAGTGCGGGCTGTAGTTCACAGTTCGGGCTGTATTTCTCAGTGGGGCTGTAGTTCGCAGTGCTGGTTGTAGTTTGCAGTGTGGGCTCCTGTTCGCAGTGCGGGCTGTAGTTCACAGTTCGGGCTGTATTTCTCTGTGGGGCTGTACTTCGCAGTGTATGCTGTAGTTTGCTGTGCGGTCTGTGGTTCATGCTGAAGGCTGTAGTTCGCAGTGTGGGCTGCATTTCACAGTGTGGGCTGTGGTTTGCAGTGCGGGCTGTAATTCGCAGTGTGTGCTGTAGTTCACAGTGTGGGCTGTAGTTCGCAGTACGAGCTGTAGTTCATTGTGTGGGCTCTAGTTCGCAATGTGGACTGTAGTTCACTGTACGGGCTGTTGTTCGCAGTACGAGCTGCAGTTCGCTGTGTGGGCTGTAGTTCGCAGTGTGGACTGTAGTTCACAGTGTTGACTGAAGTTCGTTGTACGGGCTGTAGTTCGCAGTACAGGCTGTAGTTCGCAATGTGGGCTGTAGTTCGCCGTTTGGGCTGTAGTTCACAGTATGTGCTGTCATTCGCAGTGCAGGCTGTAGTTCGCAGTAGGTGCTGTAGTTCGCGGACGGGCTGTAGTTCACATTACGGTCTGTAGTTCGCAGTACGGGCTGTAGTTCGCAGTGTGGGTTGTAGTTCGCAGTGCGGGCTGTAGTTCGCAGTGTGGGCTGTAGTTTGCAGTGTGGGCTCTAGTTCGCAGTGTGGGCTTTAGTTCGCAGTGCGGGCTGTAGTTCGCAGTACTGTCTGTAGTTCGCAGTATGGGCTGTAGTTCGCCCTGCGGGCTGTAGTTTGCAGTATGGGCTGTCGTTCGCAGTGTGGGCTCCAGTTCGCAGTACGGGCTCCAGTTCGCAGTGTGGGATACAGTTCACAGTACGTGCTGTAGTTCGCAGTGTGGGCTGTAGTTCGCAGTGTGGGCTGTAGTTCGCAGTGAGGGCTGTAGATCGCAGTGCGGGCTGTAGGTCGCAGTACAGGCTGTAGTTCGCAGTACGGGCTGTAGTTCGCAATGCGGGCTCTTGTTCACAGCGCGGACTGTAGTTCGCAGTACGGGCTGTAGATCGCAGTGTGGGCTGTAGTTCACTGTGTGGGCTGTAGTTCGCAGTGCCGGCTGTAATTCGCAGTACTGTCTGTAGTTCGCAGTACGGGCTGTAGTTCGCACTGCGGGCTTTAGTTTGCAGTATGGGCTGTAGTTCGCAGTATGGGCTCCAGTTCGCTGTACGGGCTGTTGTTTGGAAAACGGGCTCCAGTTCGCAGTGTGGGCTCCAGTTCACTGTACGTGGTGTAGTTCGCAGTGCGGGCTGTAGTTCGCAGTGTGGGCTGTAGTTTGCAGTACGGGCTGCAGTTCGCAATGCGGGCTGTAGTTTGCGGCGCGGGCTGTAGTTCGCAGTACAGGCTGTAGTTCACAGTGTGGTCTGTAGTTCGCAGTATGGGCTGTAGTTCGCAGTGCGGGTTGTAGTTCGCAGTGTGAGCTGTAGTTCGCAGTACAGGCTGTAGTTCACAGTGCGGGCTGTAGTTCGCAGTGTGGGCTGTAGTTCGCAGTGTGGGCTGTAGATCACAGTGTGGGCTATAGTTCGCAGTGCGGGCTGTAATTCGCAGTGTGGGCTGTAGTTCGCAGTGTGGACTGTAGTTCATAGTGTGGACTGTAGTTCACTGTATGGGCTGTAGTTCGCAGTACGGGCTGTAGTTGGCCGTGTGGGCTGTAGTTCGCCGTGTGGGCTGTAGTTCGCAGTGCAGGCTTAGTTCACCATGTGGGCTGTAGTTTGCAGTGTGGACTGTATTTCGCTGTACGGGCTGCCGTTCACTGTACGGGCTGTAGTTCGTAGCGCGGGCTGTAGTTCGCAGTGCGGGCTGTAGTTTGCAATTTGTGCTGCAGTTCGCAGAGTGGGCTCCATTTCGCAGTGCGGGCTGTCGGTCGCTGTATGTCCTGTAGTTCACAGTGTGGGCTGTAGTTCGCCGTATGTGATGTCGTTCGCAGTGTGGGCTGTAGTTCACAGTACGGGCTGTAGTTCACAGTGTGGGCTGTAGTTCGCATTGCGGGCTGTAGTTCGCAGTACAGGCTGTAGTTCACAGTGCGTGTTGTAGTTCATAGTGCGTGCTGTAGTTCGCAGTGTGGGCTGCAGTTCGCAGTATGCGCTGTAGTTCGCAGTGTGAGCTGTAGTTCGCAGTATGGGCTGTAGTTCGCAGTGTGGTCTGTAGTTCGTAGTGCGTGCTGTATTTCACAGTGCGGGCTGTAGTTCCTATTGTGGGCAGTAGTTCGCAATGTGGACTGTAGTTCACTGTATGGGCTGTAGTTCGCAGTGTGGTCTGTAGTTCGCAGTGTGTGGTGTAGTTCACAGTACGGGCTCCAGTTTGTAGCACAGGCTGTAGTTCGGAGCGCGGGCTATAGTTCGTTGTACGGGCTGTAGTTCGCAGTGTGGACTGTAGTTCGCTGTACGGGCTGTAGTTCACAGTGGGGGCTGTAGTTTGCAGTGTTTGCTGTAGTTTGCAGTGTGGTCTGTGGTTCACACTGCGGGCTGTAATTCGCATTGTGGGCTGTAGTTCACAGTGTGGGCTGTAGTTCACAGTGTGGGCTGTAGTTCACAGTGTGGGCTGTAGTTCGCAGTATGGGCAGCAGTTCGCAGTGTGGGCTGTTGTTCGCAGTGTGGACTGTAGTTCGCAGTGTGGACTGTATTTTGCTGTACGGGCTGTAGTTCATTACGCGGGCTGTCGTTCGCACTGCGGGCTGTAGTTTGCAATTTGTGCTGCAGTGTGGGCTGTAGTTTGCAGCGCGGGTTGTAGTTCACAGTTCGGGTTGTAATTCGCAGTGCGGGTTGTAGTTCACAGTGCGGGCTGTAGTTCGCAGTTTGGGCTCCAGATCGCAGTGCGGGATATAGTTCGCAGTGCGGTTTGTATTTCGCAGTGCGGGCTGTAGTTCGCAGTACGGGCTGTAGTTCACAGTACGGGCTGTAGTTCGCAGTACGGGCTGTAGTTCACAGTGCGGGCTGTAGTTCGCAGTACAGGCTGTAGTTCACACTACGTGCTCTAGTTCGCAATGCAGGATGTAGTTCCCAGCGCGAGCTGTAGTTCGCAGTACGGGCTGTAGTTCACAGTGTGGGCTGTAGTTCGCATTGCAGTCTGTAGTTTGCGGTACGGGCTGTAGTTCGCAGTGCGGGTTGTAGTTCGCAGTACACGCTGTAGTTCGCAGTGTGAGCTGTAGTTCGCAGTATGGGCTGTAGTTCGCAGTGTGGGCTGTAGTTCGCAGTACGGGCTGTGGTTCACAGTGTGGGCTCTAGTTGACAATGTGGGCTGTAGTTCGCAGTACAGGCTCCAATTCTCAGTGCGGGCTGTAGTTCACAGTGCGGGCTGTAGTTTGCATTGCGGGCTGTAATTCGTAGTGTGGGCTGTATTTCGTATTACGGGCTGTAGTTCGCAGTGTGGGCTGTAGTTCGCAGTGTGGGCTGTGGTTCACAATGTGGGCTCTAGTTGACAATGTGGGCTGTAGTTCGCAGTACGGGCTCCAATTCTCAGTGCGGGCTGTAGATCACAGTGCGGGCTGTAGTTTGCATTGCGGGCTGTAATTCGTAGTGTGGGCTGTATTTCGTATTTCGGGCTGTAGTTCGCAGTGTGGGCTGCAGTTCGCAGTGTGGGCTGTAGTTCGCAGTGTGGGCTGTAGATCGCAGTGTGGGCTGTAGTTCGCAGTGCGGGCTGTAATTCGTAGTGCGGACTGTAGTTCACAGTGCGGGTTCTAGTTCGCAGTGTGGGCTGTAGTTCGCAGTGCGGCTGTAGTTCACAGTGCGGGCTGTAATTCCCAGTGTGGGCTGTAGTTTGTAGTGTGGGCTGTAGTTCGCTGTATGGGCTGTAGTTCGCAGTGCGATTTGAAGTTCGCAGTCTGTGCTGTGGTTCGCAGTACGGGCTCCAGTTTGTAGCGTGGGCTGTAGTTTGCAGCGCGGGCTTTAGTTTGCAGTGTGGGCTGTAGTTCGCAGTGTGGGCTCCTGTTCGCAGTGCGGGCTGTAGTTCACAGTTCGGGCTGTATTTCTCAGTGGGGCTGTAGTTCGCAGTGCTGGTTGTAGTTTGCAGTGTGGGCTCCTGTTCGCAGTGCGGGCTGTAGTTCACAGTTCGGGCTGTATTTCTCTGTGGGGCTGTACTTCGCAGTGTATGCTGTAGTTTGCTGTGCGGTCTGTGGTTCATGCAGAAGGCTCTAGTTCGCAGTGTGGGCTGCATTTCACAGTGTGGGCTGTGGTTTGCAGTGTGGGCTGTAATTCGCAGTGTGTGCTGTAGTTCACAGTGTGGGCTGTAGTTTGCAGTACGAGCTGTAGTTCATTGTGTGGGCTCTAGTTCGCAATGTGGACTGTAGTTCGCTGTACGGGCTGTTGTTCGCAGTACGAGCTGCAGTTCGCTGTGTGGGCTGTAGTTCGCAGTGTGGACTGTAGTTCACAGTGTTGACTGAAGTTCGTTGTACGGGCTGTAGTTCGCAGTACAGGCTGTAGTTCGCAATGTGGGCTGTAGTTCGCCGTTTGGGCTGTAGTTCACAGTATGTGCTGTCATTCGCAGTGCAGGCTGTAGTTCGCAGTAGGTGCTGTAGTTCGCGGACGGGCTGTAGTTCACATTACGGTCTGTAGTTCGCAGTACGGGCTGTAGTTCGCAGTGTGGGTTGTAGTTCGCAGTGCGGGCTGTAGTTCGCAGTGTGGGCTGTAGTTTGCAGTGTGGGCTCCAGTTTGCAGTGTGGGCTTTAGTTCGCAGTGCGGGCTGTAGTTCGCAGTACTGTCTGTAGTTCGCAGTATGGGCTGTAGTTCGCACTGCGGGCTGTAGTTTGCAGTATGGGCTGTCGTTCGCAGTGTGGGCTCCAGTTCGCAGTACGGGCTCCAGTTCGCAGTGTGGGATACAGTTCACAGTACGTGCTGTAGTTCGCAGTGTGGGCTGTAGTTCGCAGTGTGGGCTGTAGTTCGCAGTGAGGGCTGTAGATCGCAGTGCGGGCTGTAGGTCGCAGTACAGGCTGTAGTTCGCAGTACGGGCTGTAGTTCGCAATGCGGGCTCTTGTTCACAGCGCGGACTGTAGTTCGCAGTACGGGCTGTAGATCGCAGTGTGGGCTGTAGTTCACTGTGTGGGCTGTAGTTCGCAGTGCCGGCTGTAATTCGCAGTACTGTCTGTAGTTCGCAGTACGGGCTGTAGTTCGCACTGCGGGCTTTAGTTTGCAGTATGGGCTGTAGTTCGCAGTATGGGCTCCAGTTCGCTGTACGGGCTGTTGTTTGGAAAACGGGCTCCAGTTCGCAGTGTGGGCTCCAGTTCACTGTACGTGGTGTAGTTCGCAGTGCGGGCTGTAGTTCGCAGTGTGGGCTGTAGTTTGCAGTACGGGCTGCAGTTCGCAATGCGGGCTGTAGTTTGCGGCGCGGGCTGTAGTTCGCAGTACAGGCTGTAGTTCACAGTGTGGTCTGTAGTTCGCAGTATGGGCTGTAGTTCGCAGTGCGGGTTGTAGTTCGCAGTGTGAGCTGTAGTTCGCAGTACAGGCTGTAGTTCACAGTGCGGGCTGTAGTTCGCAGTGTGGGCTGTAGTTCGCAGTGTGGGCTGTAGATCACAGTGTGGGCTATAGTTCGCAGTGCGGGCTGTAATTCGTAGTGCGGGCTGTAGTTCACAGTGCGGGTTCTAGTTCGCAGTGTGGGCTGTAGTTCGCAGTGCGGCTGTAGTTCACAGTGCGGGCTATAGTTCCCAGTCTGGGCTGTAGCTTGCAGTGTGGGCTGTAGTTCGCTGTATGGGCTGTAGTTCGTAGTGCGATATGTAGTTCGCAGTGTGTGCTGTAGTTCGCAGTACGGGCTCCAGTTCGTAGCGTGGGCTGTAGTTCACAGCGCGGGCTGTAGTTCGCAGTGTGTGCTGTAGTTCGCAGTGTGGGCTGCTGTTCGCAGTGCAGGCTGTAGTTCGCAGTGCGGGCTGTAGTTCGCTGTACGGGCTGTAGTTCGCAGTGCGGGCTCCAGTTCGCAGTTCTGGCTGTATTTATCTGTCGGGCTGTAGTTCACAGTGTTTGCTGTAGTTTGCAGTGCGGTCTGTGGTTCACACTGCGGGCTGTAGTTCGCAGTGTGGGCTGCAGTTCACAGTGTGGGCTGTAGTTCTCAGTGCGGTCTGTGGTTCGCATTGCGGGCTGTAATTCGCAGTGTGGGCTGTAGTTCATAGTGTGGGCTGTAGTTCGCAGTACAAGCTGTAGTTCACTGTGTGAGGTCTAGTTCACAGTGTGGACTGAAGTTCGCTGTACGGGCTGTAGTTTACAGTACAGGCTGTAGTTCGCAATGTGGGCTGTAGTTCACCGTGTGTGCTGTAGTTCACAGTATGTGCTGTCGTTCACAGTGCAGGCTGTAGTTCACAGTACGGGCTGTAGTTCGCGGATGGGCTGTAGTTCACATTGTGGGCTGTAGTTTGCAGTGTGGGCTGTAGTTCTCAGTGCGGGCTGTCCTTCACAGTGCGGGCTTTAGTTCACAGTGTGAACTGTCATTCGCAGTGTGAACTGTAGTTCACAGTTTGGGCAATAGTTCGCATTACGGGCTGTAGTTCGCAGTACGGGCTGTAGTTCGCAGTGTGGGTTGTAGTTCGCAGTGCGGGCTTTAGTTCGCAGTGTGGGCTGTAGTTTGCAGTGTGGGCTGTAGTTCGCAGTGTGGGCTTTAGTTCGCAGTGCGGGCTGTAGTTCGCAGTACTGTCTGTAGTTCGCAGTAAGGGCTGTAGTTCGCACTGCGGGCTGTAGTTTGCAGTATGGGCTGTAGTTCGCAGTGTGGGCTCCAGTTCGCAGTACGGGCTGTTGTTCGCAGTACGGGCTCCAGTTCGCAGTGTGGGATCCAGTTCACAGTACGTGCTGTAGTTCGCAGTGCGGGCTGTAGTTCGCAGTGCGGGCTGTAGTTTGCAGTGCGGGTTGTAGTTCACAGTGCGGGTTGTAGTTCGCAGTGCGGGTTGTAGTTCGCAGTGCGGTTTGTAGTTCACAGTGCGGGTTGTAGTTCGCAGTACGGGCTGTAGTTCGCAGTGCGGGCTGTAGTTTGCAGTACAGGCTGTAGTTCGCAATACGGGCTGTGGTTCGCAATGCGGGCTGTAGTTCACTGTGTGGGCTGTAGTTCGCCGTACTGTCTGTAGTTTTGCAGTACTGTCTGTAGTTCGCAGTATGGGCTGTAGTTCGCTCTGCGGGCTCTAGTTTGCAGTATGTGCTGTAGTTCGCAGTGTGGGATCCAGTTCGCAGTATGGGCTGTTGTTCACAGTACGGGCTCCAGTTCGCAGTGTGGGCTCCAGTTTGCAGTAGGTGCTGTAGTTCGCAGTGCGGGCTGTAGTTCGCAGTGTGGGCTGTAGTTAGCAGTGAGGGCTGTAGTTTGCAGTGCGGGTTGTAGTTCGCAGTGTGGACTGTAGTTCACAGTGTTGACTGAAGTTCGTTGTATGGGCTGTAGTTCGCAGTACAGGCTGTAGTTCTCAATGTGGGCTGTGGTTCGCCGTTTGGGTTGTAGTTCACAGTATGTGTTCGTTCGAAGTGCAGGCTGTAGTTCGCAGTGTGGGCTCCAGTTCGCAGTACGGGCTGTTGTTCACAGTACGGGCTCCAGTTCGCAGTGTGGGCTCCAGTTTGCAGTACGTGCTGTAGTTCGCAGTGCGGGCTGTAGTTCGCAGTGTGGGCTGTAGTTCGCCGTTTGGGCTGTAGTTCACAGTATGTGTTGTCGTTCAAAGTGCAGGCTGTAGTTCGCAGTAGGGGCTATAGGTCGCAGATGGGCTGTAGTTCACATTACGGTCTGAAGTTCGTAGTACGGGCTGTAGTTCGCAGTGTGGGTTGTAGTTCGCAGTGCGGGCTGTAGTTCGCAGTGTGGGCTGTAGTTTCCAGTGTGGGCTCCAGTTCGCAGTGTGGGCTTTAGTTCGCAGTGCGGGCTGTAGTTCGCAGTACTGTCTGTAGTTCGCAGTATGGGCTGTAGTTCGCACTGCGGGCTGTAGTTTGCAGTATGGGCTGTCGTTCGCAGTGTGGGCTCCAGTTCGCAGTACGGGCTGTTGTTCGCAGTACGGGCTCCAGTTCGCAGTGTGGGATACAGTTCACAGTACGTGCTGTAGTTCGCAGTGTGGGCTGTAGTTCGCAGTGTGGGCTGTAGTTCGCAGTGAGGGCTGTAGTTTGCTGTGCGGGTTGTAGTTCGCAGTGCGGGTTGTAGTTCGCAGTGCAGTTTGTAGGTCGCAGTGCGGGCTGTAGTTCGCAGTACAGGCTGTAGTTCACAGTGCGGACTGTAGTTTGCAGTACAGGCTGTAGTTCGCAATACGGGCTGTGGTTCGCAATACGGGCTGTAGTTCGCAGAGCGCGCTGTAGTTCGCAGTACAGGCTGTAGTTCACTGTGTGGGCTGTAGTTCGCGGTACTGTCTGTAGTTTTGCAGTACTGTCTGTAGTTCGCAGTACGGGCTGTAGTTCGCACTGCGGGCTGTAGTTTGCAGTATGTGCTGTAGTTCGCAGTGTGGGCTGTAGTTCACTGTGTGGGCTGTAGTTCGCAGTGCAGGCTGTAGTTCGCAGTACTGTCTGTAGTTCGCAGTACGGGCTGTAGTTCGCACTGCGGGCTGTAGTTTGCAGTATGGGCTGTAGTTCACAGTGTGGGCTCCAGTTCGCTGTACGGGCTGTTGTTCACAAAACGGGCTCCAGTTCGCAGTGTGGGCTCCAGTTCACAGTACGTGGTGTAGTTCGCAGTGCGGGCTGTCCTTCACAGTGCGGGCTTTAGTTCACAGTGTGGACTGTCGTTCGCAGTGTGGTCTGTAGTTCACAGTTTGGGCAATAGTTCGCATTACGTGCTGCAGTTCACACTACGGGCTGTAGTTCGCTTTGTGGGTTGTAGTTCGCAGTACGGGCTGTAGTTCTCAGTGCGGGCTGTCCTTCACAGTGCGGGCTTTAGTTCGCAGTGTGGTCTGTAGTTCGCAGTGTGGGCTCCAGTTCGCTGTACGGGCTGTTGTTCGCAAAACGGGCTCCAGTTCGCAGTGTGGGCTCCAATTCACAGTACATGGTGTAGTTCGCAGTGCAGGCTGTCCTTCACAGTGCGGGCTGTAGTTCGCAGTGCGGGCTGTAGTTCGCAGTGCGGGCTGTAGTTTGCAGTGCGGGTTGTTGTTCACAGTGCGGGTTGTAGTTCGCAGTGCGGGTTGTAGTTCGCAGTGCGGTTTGTAGTTCACAGTGCAGGTTGTAGTACGCAGTACGGGCTGTAGTTCGCAGTGCGGACTGTAGTTTGCAGTACAGGCTGTAGTTCGCAATACCGCATGTGGTTCGCAATGCGGGCTGTAGTTCGCAGAGCGCGCTGTAGTTCGCAGTATGGGCTGTAGTTCACTGTGTGGGCTGTAGTTCGCGGTACTGTCTGTAGTTTTGCAGTACTGTCTGTAGTTCGCAGTACGGGCTGTAGTTCGCACTGCGGGCTGTAGTTTGCAGTATGTGCTGTAGTTCGCAGTGTGGGTTCCAGTTCGCAGTACGGGCTGTTGTTCACAGTACGGGCTCCAGTTCGCAGTGTGGGCTCCAGTTTGCAGTACGTGCTGTAGTTCGCAGTGCAGGCTGTAGTTCGCAGTGTGGGCTGTAGTTCGCCGTTTGGGCTGTAGTTCACAGTATGTGTTGTCGTTCAAAGTGCAGGCTGTAGTTCGCAGTAGGGGCTATAGGTCGCAGATGGGCTGTAGTTCACATTACGGTCTGAAGTTCGCAGTACGGGCTGTAGTTCGCAGTGTGGGTTGTAGTTCGCAGTGCGGGCTGTAGTTCGCAGTGTGGGCTGTAGTTTCCAGTGTGGGCTCCAGTTCGCAGTGTGGGCTTTAGTTCGCAGTGCGGGCTGTAGTTCGCAGTACTGTCTGTAGTTCGCAGTATGGGCTGTAGTTCGCACTGCGGGCTGTAGTTTGCAGTATGGGCTGTCGTTCGCAGTGTGGGCTCCAGTTCGCAGTACGGGCTGTTGTTCGCAGTACTGGCTCCAGTTCGCAGTGTGGGATACAGTTCACAGTACGTGCTGTAGTTCGCAGTGTGGGCTGTAGTTCGCAGTGTGGGCTGTAGTTCGCAGTGAGGGCTGTAGTTTGCTGTGCGGGTTGTAGTTTACAGTGCGGGTTGTAGTTCGCAGTCCGGTTTGTAGATTGCAGTGCGGGCTGTAGTTCGCAGTACAGGCTGTAGTTCGCAGTACGGGCTGTAGTTCGCAATGCGGGCTCTTGTTCGCAGCGCGGACTGTAGTTTGCAGTACGGGCTGTAGTTCGCAGTGTGGGCTGTAGTTCACTGTGTGGGCTGTAGTTCGCAGTGCAGGCTGTAGTTCGCAGTACTGTCTGTAGTTCGCAGTACGGGCTGTAGTTCGCACTGCGGGCTGTAGTTTGCAATATGGGCTGTAGTTCGCAGTGTGGGCTCCAGTTCGCAGTACGGGCTCCAGTTCGCAGTGTGGGCTCCAGTTCACAGTACGTGGTGTAGTTCGCAGTGCGGGCTGTAGTTCGCAGTGAGGGCTGTAGTTTGCAGTACGGGCTGCAGTTCGCAATGCGGGCTGTAGGTTGCGGCGCGGGCTGTAGTTCGCAGTAGGGGTGTAGTTCATAGTGTGGGCTGTAGTTCGCATTGCGGGCTGTAGTTCGCAGTACGGGCTGTAGTTCGCAGTGCGGGTTGTAGTTCGCAGTGTGAGCTGTAGTTCGCAGTACAGGCTGTAGTTCACAGTGCGGGCTGTAGTTCGCAGTGTGGGCTGTAGTTCGCAGTGTGGGCTGTAGTTCGCAGTGAGGGCTGTAGATCGCAGTGCGGGCTGTAGGTCGCAGTACAGGCTGTAGTTCGCAGTACGGGCTGTAGTTCGCAATGCGGGCTCTTGTTCACAGCGCGGACTGTAGTTCGCAGTACGGGCTGTAGATCGCAGTGTGGGCTGTAGTTCACTGTGTGGGCTGTAGTTCGCAGTGCCGGCTGTAATTCGCAGTACTGTCTGTAGTTCGCAGTACGGGCTGTAGTTCGCACTGCGGGCTTTAGTTTGCAGTATGGGCTGTAGTTCGCAGTATGGGCTCCAGTTCGCTGTACGGGCTGTTGTTTGGAAAACGGGCTCCAGTTCGCAGTGTGGGCTCCAGTTCACTGTACGTGGTGTAGTTCGCAGTGCGGGCTGTAGTTCGCAGTGTGGGCTGTAGTTTGCAGTACGGGCTGCAGTTCGCAATGCGGGCTGTAGTTTGCGGCGCGGGCTGTAGTTCGCAGTACAGGCTGTAGTTCACAGTGTGGTCTGTAGTTCGCAGTATGGGCTGTAGTTCGCAGTGCGGGTTGTAGTTCGCAGTGTGAGCTGTAGTTCGCAGTACAGGCTGTAGTTCACAGTGCGGGCTGTAGTTCGCAGTGTGGGCTGTAGTTCGCAGTGTGGGCTGTAGATCACAGTGTGGGCTATAGTTCGCAGTGCGGGCTGTAATTCGCAGTGTGGGCTGTAGTTCGCAGTGTGGACTGTAGTTCACAGTGTGGACTGTAGTTCACTGTATGGGCTGTAGTTCGCAGTACGGGCTGTAGTTGGCCGTGTGGGCTGTAGTTCGCCGTGTGGGCTGTAGTTCGCAGTGCAGGCTTTAGTTCACCATGTGGGCTGTAGTTTGCAGTGTGGACTGTATTTCGCTGTACGGGCTGCCGTTCACTGTACGGGCTGTAGTTCGTAGCGCGGGCTGTAGTTCGCAGTGCGGGCTGTAGTTTGCAATTTGTGCTGCAGTTCGCAGAGTGGGCTCCATTTCGCAGTGCGGGCTGTCGGTCGCTGTATGTCCTGTAGTTCGCAGTGTGGGCTGTAGTTCGCCGTATGTGATGTCGTTCGCAGTGTGGGCTGTAGTTCACAGTACGGGCTGTAGTTCACAGTGTGGGCTGTAGTTCGCATTGCGGGCTGTAGTTCGCAGTACAGGCTGTAGTTCACAGTGCGTGTTGTAGTTCATAGTGCGTGCTGTAGTTCGCAGTGTGGGCTGCAGTTCGCAGTATGCGCTGTAGTTCGCAGTGTGAGCTGTAGTTCGCAGTATGGGCTGTAGTTCGCAGTGTGGTCTGTAGTTCGTAGTGCGCGCTGTATTTCACAGTGCGGGCTGTAGTTCGCAGTACGGGCTGTAGTTCGCAGTACGGGCTGTAGTTCGCAGTACGGGCTGTAGTTCGCAGTACGGGCTGTAGTTCACAGTGCGGGCTGTAGTTCGCAGTACAGGCTGTAGTTCACACTACGTGCTCTAGTTCGCAATGCAGGATGTAGTTCCCAGCGCGAGCTGTAGTTCGCAGTACGGGCTGTAGTTCACAGTGTGGGCTGTAGTTCGCATTGCAGTCTGTAGTTTGCGGTACGGGCTGTAGTTCGCAGTGCGGGTTGTAGTTCGCAGTACACGCTGTAGTTCGCAGTGTGAGCTGTAGTTCGCAGTATGGGCTGTAGTTCGCAGTGTGGGCTGTAGTTCGCAGTACGGGCTGTGGTTCACAGTGTGGGCTCTAGTTGACAATGTGGGCTGTAGTTCGCAGTACGGGCTCCAATTCTCAGTGCGGGCTGTAGTTCACAGTGCGGGCTGTAGTTTGCATTGCGGGCTGTAATTCGTAGTGTGGGCTGTATTTCGTATTACGGGCTGTAGTTCGCAGTGTGGGCTGCAGTTCGCAGTGTGGGCTGTGGTTCACAATGTGGGCTCTAGTTGACAATGTGGGCTGTAGTTCGCAGTACGGGCTCCAATTCTCAGTGCGGGCTGTAGATCACAGTGCGGGCTGTAGTTTGCATTGCGGGCTGTAATTCGTAGTGTGGGCTGTATTTCGTATTTCGGGCTGTAGTTCGCAGTGTGGGCTGCAGTTCGCAGTGTGGGCTGTAGTTCGCAGTGTGGGCTGTAGATCGCAGTGTGGGCTGTAGTTCGCAGTGCGGGCTGTAATTCGTAGTGCGGACTGTAGTTCACAGTGCGGGTTCTAGTTCGCAGTGTGGGCTGTAGTTCGCAGTGCGGCTGTAGTTCACAGTGCGGGCTGTAATTCCCAGTGTGGGCTGTAGTTTGTAGTGTGGGCTGTAGTTCGCTGTATGGGCTGTAGTTCGCAGTGCGATTTGAAGTTCGCAGTCTGTGCTGTGGTTCGCAGTACGGGCTCCAGTTCGTAGCGTGGGCTGTAGTTTGCAGCGCGGGCTTTAGTTCGCAGTGTGGGCTGTAGTTCGCAGTGTGGGCTCCTGTTCGCAGTGCGGGCTGTAGTTCACAGTTCGGGCTGTATTTCTCAGTGGGGCTGTAGTTCGCAGTGCTGGTTGTAGTTTGCAGTGTGGGCTCCTGTTCGCAGTGCGGGCTGTAGTTCACAGTTCGGGCTGTATTTCTCTGTGGGGCTGTACTTCGCAGTGTATGCTGTAGTTTGCTGTGCGGTCTGTGGTTCATGCTGAAGGCTGTAGTTCGCAGTGTGGGCTGCATTTCACAGTGTGGGCTGTGGTTTGCAGTGCGGGCTGTAATTCGCAGTGTGTGCTGTAGTTCACAGTGTGGGCTGTAGTTCGCAGTACGAGCTGTAGTTCATTGTGTGGGCTCTAGTTCGCAATGTGGACTGTAGTTCACTGTACGGGCTGTTGTTCGCAGTACGAGCTGCAGTTCGCTGTGTGGGCTGTAGTTCGCAGTGTGGACTGTAGTTCACAGTGTTGACTGAAGTTCGTTGTACGGGCTGTAGTTCGCAGTACAGGCTGTAGTTCGCAATGTGGGCTGTAGTTCGCCGTTTGGGCTGTAATTCACAGTATGTGCTGTCATTCGCAGTGCAGGCTGTAGTTCGCAGTAGGTGCTGTAGTTCGCGGACGGGCTGTAGTTCACATTACGGTCTGTAGTTCGCAGTACGGGCTGTAGTTCGCAGTGTGGGTTGTAGTTCGCAGTGCGGGCTGTAGTTCGCAGTGTGGGCTGTAGTTTGCAGTGTGGGCTCTAGTTCTCAGTGTGGGCTTTAGTTCGCAGTGCGGGCTGTAGTTCGCAGTACTGTCTGTAGTTCGCAGTATGGGCTGTAGTTCGCCCTGCGGGCTGTAGTTTGCAGTATGGGCTGTCGTTCGCAGTGTGGGCTCCAGTTCGCAGTACGGGCTCCAGTTCGCAGTGTGGGATACAGTTCACAGTACGTGCTGTAGTTCGCAGTGTGGGCTGTAGTTCGCAGTGTGGGCTGTAGTTCGCAGTGAGGGCTGTAGATCGCAGTGCGGGCTGTAGGTCGCAGTACAGGCTGTAGTTCGCAGTACGGGCTGTAGTTCGCAATGCGGGCTCTTGTTCACAGCGCGGACTGTAGTTCGCAGTACGGGCTGTAGATCGCAGTGTGGGCTGTAGTTCACTGTGTGGGCTGTAGTTCGCAGTGCCGGCTGTAATTCGCAGTACTGTCTGTAGTTCGCAGTACGGGCTGTAGTTCGCACTGCGGGCTTTAGTTTGCAGTATGGGCTGTAGTTCGCAGTATGGGCTCCAGTTCGCTGTACGGGCTGTTGTTTGGAAAACGGGCTCCAGTTCGCAGTGTGGGCTCCAGTTCACTGTACGTGGTGTAGTTCGCAGTGCGGGCTGTAGTTCGCAGTGTGGGCTGTAGTTTGCAGTACGGGCTGCAGTTCGCAATGCGGGCTGTAGTTTGCGGCGCGGGCTGTAGTTCGCAGTACAGGCTGTAGTTCACAGTGTGGTCTGTAGTTCGCAGTATGGGCTGTAGTTCGCAGTGCGGGTTGTAGTTCGCAGTGTGAGCTGTAGTTCGCAGTACAGGCTGTAGTTCACAGTGCGGGCTGTAGTTCGCAGTGTGGGCTGTAGTTCGCAGTGTGGGCTGTAGATCACAGTGTGGGCTATAGTTCGCAGTGCGGGCTGTAATTCGCAGTGTGGGCTGTAGTTCGCAGTGTGGACTGTAGTTCACAGTGTGGACTGTAGTTCACTGTATGGGCTGTAGTTCGCAGTACGGGCTGTAGTTGGCCGTGTGGGCTGTAGTTCGCCGTGTGGGCTGTAGTTCGCAGTGCAGGCTTTAGTTCACCATGTGGGCTGTAGTTTGCAGTGTGGACTGTATTTCGCTGTACGGGCTGCCGTTCACTGTACGGGCTGTAGTTCGTAGCGCGGGCTGTAGTTCGCAGTGCGGGCTGTAGTTTGCAATTTGTGCTGCAGTTCGCAGAGTGGGCTCCATTTCGCAGTGCGGGCTGTCGGTCGCTGTATGTCCTGTAGTTCACAGTGTGGGCTGTAGTTCGCCGTATGTGATGTCGTTCGCAGTGTGGGCTGTAGTTCACAGTACGGGCTGTAGTTCACAGTGTGGGCTGTAGTTCGCATTGCGGGCTGTAGTTCGCAGTACAGGCTGTAGTTCACAGTGCGTGTTGTAGTTCATAGTGCGTGCTGTAGTTCGCAGTGTGGGCTGCAGTTCGCAGTATGCGCTGTAGTTCGCAGTGTGAGCTGTAGTTCGCAGTATGGGCTGTAGTTCGCAGTGTGGTCTGTAGTTCGTAGTGCGCGCTGTATTTCACAGTGCGGGCTGTAGTTCCTATTGTGGGCAGTAGTTCGCAATGTGGACTGTAGTTCACTGTATGGGCTGTAGTTCGCAGTGCGGTCTGTAGTTCGCAGTGTGTGGTGTAGTTCACAGTACGGGCTCCAGTTTGTAGCACAGGCTGTAGTTCGGAGCGCGGGCTATAGTTCGTTGTACGGGCTGTAGTTCGCAGTGTGGACTGTAGTTCGCTGTACGGGCTGTAGTTCACAGTGGGGGCTGTAGTTTGCAGTGTTTGCTGTAGTTTGCAGTGTGGTCTGTGGTTCACACTGCGGGCTGTAATTCGCATTGTGGGCTGTAGTTCACAGTGTGGGCTGTAGTTCACAGTGTGGGCTGTAGTTCACAGTGTGGGCTGTAGTTCGCAGTATGGGCAGCAGTTCGCAGTGTGGGCTGTTGTTCGCAGTGTGGACTGTAGTTCGCAGTGTGGACTGTATTTTGCTGTACGGGCTGTAGTTCATTACGCGGGCTGTCGTTCGCACTGCGGGCTGTAGTTTGCAATTTGTGCTGCAGTGTGGGCTGTAGTTTGCAGCGCGGGTTGTAGTTCACAGTTCGGGTTGTAATTCGCAGTGCGGGTTGTAGTTCACAGTGCGGGCTGTAGTTCGCAGTTTGGGCTCCAGATCGCAGTGCGGGATATAGTTCGCAGTGCGGTTTGTATTTCGCATTGCGGGCTGTAGTTCGCAGTGCGGGCTGTAGTTCGCAGTACGGGCTGTAGTTCACAGTACGGGCTGTAGTTCGCAGTACGGGCTGTAGTTCACAGTGCGGGCTGTAGTTCGCAGTACAGGCTGTAGTTCACACTACGTGCTCTAGTTCGCAATGCAGGATGTAGTTCCCAGCGCGAGCTGTAGTTCGCAGTACGGGCTGTAGTTCACAGTGTGGGCTGTAGTTCGCATTGCAGTCTGTAGTTTGCGGTACGGGCTGTAGTTCGCAGTGCGGGTTGTAGTTCGCAGTACACGCTGTAGTTCGCAGTGTGAGCTGTAGTTCGCAGTATGGGCTGTAGTTCGCAGTGTGGGCTGTAGTTCGCAGTACGGGCTGTGGTTCACAGTGTGGGCTCTAGTTGACAATGTGGGCTGTAGTTCGCAGTACAGGCTCCAATTCTCAGTGCGGGCTGTAGTTCACAGTGCGGGCTGTAGTTTGCATTGCGGGCTGTAATTCGTAGTGTGGGCTGTATTTCGTATTACGGGCTGTAGTTCGCAGTGTGGGCTGTAGTTCGCAGTGTGGGCTGTGGTTCACAATGTGGGCTCTAGTTGACAATGTGGGCTGTAGTTCGCAGTACAGGCTCCAATTCTCAGTGCGGGCTGTAGTTCACAGTGCGGGCTGTAGTTTGCATTGCGGGCTGTAATTCGTAGTGTGGGCTGTATTTCGTATTACGGGCTGTAGTTCGCAGTGTGGGCTGTAGTTCGCAGTGTGGGCTGTGGTTCACAATGTGGGCTCTAGTTGACAATGTGGGCTGTAGTTCGCAGTACGGGCTCCAATTCTCAGTGCGGGCTGTAGATCACAGTGCGGGCTGTAGTTTGCATTGCGGGCTGTAATTCGTAGTGTGGGCTGTATTTCGTATTTCGGGCTGTAGTTCGCAGTGTGGGCTGCAGTTCGCAGTGTGGGCTGTAGTTCGCAGTGTGGGCTGTAGATCGCAGTGTGGGCTGTAGTTCGCAGTGCGGGCTGTAATTCGTAGTGCGGACTGTAGTTCACAGTGCGGGTTCTAGTTCGCAGTGTGGGCTGTAGTTCGCAGTGCGGCTGTAGTTCACAGTGCGGGCTGTAATTCCCAGTGTGGGCTGTAGTTTGTAGTGTGGGCTGTAGTTCGCTGTATGGGCTGTAGTTCGCAGTGCGATTTGAAGTTCGCAGTCTGTGCTGTGGTTCGCAGTACGGGCTCCAGTTCGTAGCGTGGGCTGTAGTTTGCAGCGCGGGCTTTAGTTTGCAGTGTGGGCTGTAGTTCGCAGTGTGGGCTCCTGTTCGCAGTGCGGGCTGTAGTTCACAGTTCGGGCTGTATTTCTCAGTGGGGCTGTAGTTCGCAGTGCTGGTTGTAGTTTGCAGTGTGGGTTCCTGTTCGCAGTGCGGGCTGTAGTTCACAGTTCGGGCTGTATTTCTCTGTGGGGCTGTACTTCGCAGTGTATGCTGTAGTTTGCTGTGCGGTCTGTGGTTCATGCAGAAGGCTCTAGTTCGCAGTGTGGGCTGCATTTCACAGTGTGGGCTGTGGTTTGCAGTGTGGGCTGTAATTCGCAGTGTGTGCTGTAGTTCACAGTGTGGGCTGTAGTTTGCAGTACGAGCTGTAGTTCATTGTGTGGGCTCTAGTTCGCAATGTGGACTGTAGTTCGCTGTACGGGCTGTTGTTCGCAGTACGAGCTGCAGTTCGCTGTGTGGGCTGTAGTTCGCAGTGTGGACTGTAGTTCACAGTGTTGACTGAAGTTCGTTGTACGGGCTGTAGTTCGCAGTACAGGCTGTAGTTCGCAATGTGGGCTGTAGTTCGCCGTTTGGGCTGTAGTTCACAGTATGTGCTGTCATTCGCAGTGCAGGCTGTAGTTCGCAGTAGGTGCTGTAGTTCGCGGACGGGCTGTAGTTCACATTACGGTCTGTAGTTCGCAGTACGGGCTGTAGTTCGCAGTGTGGGTTGTAGTTCGCAGTGCGGGCTGTAGTTCGCAGTGTGGGCTGTAGTTTGCAGTGTGGGCTCCAGTTCGCAGTGTGGGCTTTAGTTCGCAGTGCGGGCTGTAGTTCGCAGTACTGTCTGTAGTTCGCAGTATGGGCTGTAGTTCGCACTGCGGGCTGTAGTTTGCAGTATGGGCTGTCGTTCGCAGTGTGGGCTCCAGTTCGCAGTACGGGCTCCAGTTCGCAGTGTGGGATACAGTTCACAGTACGTGCTGTAGTTCGCAGTGTGGGCTGTAGTTCGCAGTGTGGGCTGTAGTTCGCAGTGAGGGCTGTAGATCGCAGTGCGGGCTGTAGGTCGCAGTACAGGCTGTAGTTCGCAGTACGGGCTGTAGTTCGCAATGCGGGCTCTTGTTCACAGCGCGGACTGTAGTTCGCAGTACGGGCTGTAGATCGCAGTGTGGGCTGTAGTTCACTGTGTGGGCTGTAGTTCGCAGTGCCGGCTGTAATTCGCAGTACTGTCTGTAGTTCGCAGTACGGGCTGTAGTTCGCACTGCGGGCTTTAGTTTGCAGTATGGGCTGTAGTTCGCAGTATGGGCTCCAGTTCGCTGTACGGGCTGTTGTTTGGAAAACGGGCTCCAGTTCGCAGTGTGGGCTCCAGTTCACTGTACGTGGTGTAGTTCGCAGTGCGGGCTGTAGTTCGCAGTGTGGGCTGTAGTTTGCAGTACGGGCTGCAGTTCGCAATGCGGGCTGTAGTTTGCGGCGCGGGCTGTAGTTCGCAGTACAGGCTGTAGTTCACAGTGTGGTCTGTAGTTCGCAGTATGGGCTGTAGTTCGCAGTGCGGGTTGTAGTTCGCAGTGTGAGCTGTAGTTCGCAGTACAGGCTGTAGTTCACAGTGCGGGCTGTAGTTCGCAGTGTGGGCTGTAGTTCGCAGTGTGGGCTGTAGATCACAGTGTGGGCTATAGTTCGCAGTGCGGGCTGTAATTCGTAGTGCGGGCTGTAGTTCACAGTGCGGGTTCTAGTTCGCAGTGTGGGCTGTAGTTCGCAGTGCGGCTGTAGTTCACAGTGCGGGCTATAGTTCCCAGTCTGGGCTGTAGCTTGCAGTGTGGGCTGTAGTTCGCTGTATGGGCTGTAGTTCGTAGTGCGATATGTAGTTCGCAGTGTGTGCTGTAGTTCGCAGTACGGGCTCCAGTTCGTAGCGTGGGCTGTAGTTCACAGCGCGGGCTGTAGTTCGCAGTGTGTGCTGTAGTTCGCAGTGTGGGCTGCTGTTCGCAGTGCAGGCTGTAGTTCGCAGTGCGGGCTGTAGTTCGCTGTACGGGCTGTAGTTCGCAGTGCGGGCTCCAGTTCGCAGTTCTGGCTGTATTTATCTGTCGGGCTGTAGTTCACAGTGTTTGCTGTAGTTTGCAGTGCGGTCTGTGGTTCACACTGCGGGCTGTAGTTCGCAGTGTGGGCTGCAGTTCACAGTGTGGGCTGTAGTTCTCAGTGCGGTCTGTGGTTCGCATTGCGGGCTGTAATTCGCAGTGTGGGCTGTAGTTCATAGTGTGGGCTGTAGTTCGCAGTACAAGCTGTAGTTCACTGTGTGAGGTCTAGTTCACAGTGTGGACTGAAGTTCGCTGTACGGGCTGTAGTTTACAGTACAGGCTGTAGTTCGCAATGTGGGCTGTAGTTCGCCGTGTGTGCTGTAGTTCACAGTATGTGCTGTCGTTCACAGTGCAGGCTGTAGTTCACAGTACGGGCTGTAGTTCGCGGATGGGCTGTAGTTCACATTGTGGGCTGTAGTTCGCAGTGTGGGCTGTAGTTCTCAGTGCGGGCTGTCCTTCACAGTGCGGGCTTTAGTTCACAGTGTGAACTGTCATTCGCAGTGTGATCTGTAGTTCACAGTTTGGGCAATAGTTCGCATTACGGGCTGTAGTTCGCAGTACGGGCTGTAGTTCGCAGTGTGGGTTGTAGTTCGCAGTGCGGGCTTTAGTTCGCAGTGTGGGCTGTAGTTTGCAGTGTGGGCTGTAGTTCGCAGTGTGGGCTTTAGTTCGCAGTGCGGGCTGTAGTTCGCAGTACTGTCTGTAGTTCGCAGTAAGGGCTGTAGTTCGCACTGCGGGCTGTAGTTTGCAGTATGGGCTGTAGTTCGCAGTGTGGGCTCCAGTTCGCAGTACGGGCTGTTGTTCGCAGTACGGGCTCCAGTTCGCAGTGTGGGATCCAGTTCACAGTACGTGCTGTAGTTCGCAGTGCGGGCTGTAGTTCGCAGTGCGGGCTGTAGTTTGCAGTGCGGGTTGTAGTTCACAGTGCGGGTTGTAGTTCGCAGTGCGGGTTGTAGTTCGCAGTGCGGTTTGTAGTTCACAGTGCGGGTTGTAGTTCGCAGTACGGGCTGTAGTTCGCAGTGCGGGCTGTAGTTTGCAGTACAGGCTGTAGTTCGCAATACGGGCTGTGGTTCGCAATGCGGGCTGTAGTTCACTGTGTGGGCTGTAGTTCGCCGTACTGTCTGTAGTTTTGCAGTACTGTCTGTAGTTCGCAGTATGGGCTGTAGTTCGCTCTGCGGGCTCTAGTTTGCAGTATGTGCTGTAGTTCGCAGTGTGGGCTCCAGTTCGCAGTATGGGCTGTTGTTCACAGTACGGGCTCCAGTTCGCAGTGTGGGCTCCAGTTTGCAGTAGGTGCTGTAGTTCGCAGTGCGGGCTGTAGTTCGCAGTGTGGGCTGTAGTTAGCAGTGAGGGCTGTAGTTTGCAGTGCGGGTTGTAGTTCGCAGTGTGGACTGTAGTTCACAGTGTTGACTGAAGTTCGTTGTATGGGCTGTAGTTCGCAGTACAGGCTGTAGTTCTCAATGTGGGCTGTGGTTCGCCGTTTGGGTTGTAGTTCACAGTATGTGTTCGTTCGAAGTGCAGGCTGTAGTTCGCAGTGTGGGCTCCAGTTCGCAGTACGGGCTGTTGTTCACAGTACGGGCTCCAGTTCGCAGTGTGGGCTCCAGTTTGCAGTACGTGCTGTAGTTCGCAGTGCGGGCTGTAGTTCGCAGTGTGGGCTGTAGTTCGCCGTTTGGGCTGTAGTTCACAGTATGTGTTGTCGTTCAAAGTGCAGGCTGTAGTTCGCAGTAGGGGCTATAGGTCGCAGATGGGCTGTAGTTCACATTACGGTCTGAAGTTCGTAGTACGGGCTGTAGTTCGCAGTGTGGGTTGTAGTTCGCAGTGCGGGCTGTAGTTCGCAGTGTGGGCTGTAGTTTCCAGTGTGGGCTCCAGTTCGCAGTGTGGGCTTTAGTTCGCAGTGCGGGCTGTAGTTCGCAGTACTGTCTGTAGTTCGCAGTATGGGCTGTAGTTCGCACTGCGGGCTGTAGTTTGCAGTATGGGCTGTCGTTCGCAGTGTGGGCTCCAGTTCGCAGTACGGGCTGTTGTTCGCAGTACGGGCTCCAGTTCGCAGTGTGGGATACAGTTCACAGTACGTGCTGTAGTTCGCAGTGTGGGCTGTAGTTCGCAGTGTGGGCTGTAGTTCGCAGTGAGGGCTGTAGTTTGCTGTGCGGGTTGTAGTTCGCAGTGCGGGTTGTAGTTCGCAGTGCAGTTTGTAGGTCGCAGTGCGGGCTGTAGTTCGCAGTACAGGCTGTAGTTCACAGTGCGGACTGTAGTTTGCAGTACAGGCTGTAGTTCGCAATACGGGCTGTGGTTCGCAATACGGGCTGTAGTTCGCAGAGCGCGCTGTAGTTCGCAGTACAGGCTGTAGTTCACTGTGTGGGCTGTAGTTCGCGGTACTGTCTGTAGTTTTGCAGTACTGTCTGTAGTTCGCAGTACGGGCTGTAGTTCGCACTGCGGGCTGTAGTTTGCAGTATGTGCTGTAGTTCGCAGTGTGGGCTGTAGTTCACTGTGTGGGCTGTAGTTCGCAGTGCAGGCTGTAGTTCGCAGTACTGTCTGTAGTTCGCAGTACGGGCTGTAGTTCGCACTGCGGGCTGTAGTTTGCAGTATGGGCTGTAGTTCACAGTGTGGGCTCCAGTTCGCTGTACGGGCTGTTGTTCACAAAACGGGCTCCAGTTCGCAGTGTGGGCTCCAGTTCACAGTACGTGGTGTAGTTCGCAGTGCGGGCTGTCCTTCACAGTGCGGGCTTTAGTTCACAGTGTGGACTGTCGTTCGCAGTGTGGTCTGTAGTTCACAGTTTGGGCAATAGTTCGCATTACGTGCTGCAGTTCACACTACGGGCTGTAGTTCGCTTTGTGGGTTGTAGTTCGCAGTACGGGCTGTAGTTCTCAGTGCGGGCTGTCCTTCACAGTGCGGGCTTTAGTTCGCAGTGTGGTCTGTAGTTCGCAGTGTGGGCTCCAGTTCGCTGTACGGGCTGTTGTTCGCAAAACGGGCTCCAGTTCGCAGTGTGGGCTCCAATTCACAGTACATGGTGTAGTTCGCAGTGCAGGCTGTCCTTCACAGTGCGGGCTGTAGTTCGCAGTGCGGGCTGTAGTTCGCAGTGCGGGCTGTAGTTTGCAGTGCGGGTTGTTGTTCACAGTGCGGGTTGTAGTTCGCAGTGCGGGTTGTAGTTCGCAGTGCGGTTTGTAGTTCACAGTGCAGGTTGTAGTACGCAGTACGGGCTGTAGTTCGCAGTGCGGACTGTAGTTTGCAGTACAGGCTG
This sequence comes from Isurus oxyrinchus, assembly GCA_026770705.1. NCBI lineage: Eukaryota > Metazoa > Chordata > Chondrichthyes > Lamniformes > Lamnidae > Isurus > Isurus oxyrinchus. Next base: position 3,217,004 of record JANJGN010000058.1, on the reverse strand, counting down.
TAGTTCGCAATACCGCATGTGGTTCGCAATGCGGGCTGTAGTTCGCAGAGCGCGCTGTAGTTCGCAGTATGGGCTGTAGTTCACTGTGTGGGCTGTAGTTCGCGGTACTGTCTGTAGTTTTGCAGTACTGTCTGTAGTTCGCAGTACGGGCTGTAGTTCGCACTGCGGGCTGTAGTTTGCAGTATGTGCTGTAGTTCGCAGTGTGGGTTCCAGTTCGCAGTACGGGCTGTTGTTCACAGTACGGGCTCCAGTTCGCAGTGTGGGCTCCAGTTTGCAGTACGTGCTGTAGTTCGCAGTGCAGGCTGTAGTTCGCAGTGTGGGCTGTAGTTCGCCGTTTGGGCTGTAGTTCACAGTATGTGTTGTCGTTCAAAGTGCAGGCTGTAGTTCGCAGTAGGGGCTATAGGTCGCAGATGGGCTGTAGTTCACATTACGGTCTGAAGTTCGCAGTACGGGCTGTAGTTCGCAGTGTGGGTTGTAGTTCGCAGTGCGGGCTGTAGTTCGCAGTGTGGGCTGTAGTTTCCAGTGTGGGCTCCAGTTCGCAGTGTGGGCTTTAGTTCGCAGTGCGGGCTGTAGTTCGCAGTACTGTCTGTAGTTCGCAGTATGGGCTGTAGTTCGCACTGCGGGCTGTAGTTTGCAGTATGGGCTGTCGTTCGCAGTGTGGGCTCCAGTTCGCAGTACGGGCTGTTGTTCGCAGTACTGGCTCCAGTTCGCAGTGTGGGATACAGTTCACAGTACGTGCTGTAGTTCGCAGTGTGGGCTGTAGTTCGCAGTGTGGGCTGTAGTTCGCAGTGAGGGCTGTAGTTTGCTGTGCGGGTTGTAGTTTACAGTGCGGGTTGTAGTTCGCAGTCCGGTTTGTAGATTGCAGTGCGGGCTGTAGTTCGCAGTACAGGCTGTAGTTCGCAGTACGGGCTGTAGTTCGCAATGCGGGCTCTTGTTCGCAGCGCGGACTGTAGTTTGCAGTACGGGCTGTAGTTCGCAGTGTGGGCTGTAGTTCACTGTGTGGGCTGTAGTTCGCAGTGCAGGCTGTAGTTCGCAGTACTGTCTGTAGTTCGCAGTACGGGCTGTAGTTCGCACTGCGGGCTGTAGTTTGCAATATGGGCTGTAGTTCGCAGTGTGGGCTCCAGTTCGCAGTACGGGCTCCAGTTCGCAGTGTGGGCTCCAGTTCACAGTACGTGGTGTAGTTCGCAGTGCGGGCTGTAGTTCGCAGTGAGGGCTGTAGTTTGCAGTACGGGCTGCAGTTCGCAATGCGGGCTGTAGGTTGCGGCGCGGGCTGTAGTTCGCAGTAGGGGTGTAGTTCATAGTGTGGGCTGTAGTTCGCATTGCGGGCTGTAGTTCGCAGTACGGGCTGTAGTTCGCAGTGCGGGTTGTAGTTCGCAGTGTGAGCTGTAGTTCGCAGTACAGGCTGTAGTTCACAGTGCGGGCTGTAGTTCGCAGTGTGGGCTGTAGTTCGCAGTGTGGGCTGTAGATCACAGTGTGGGCTATAGTTCGCAGTGCGGACTGTAATTCGTAGTGCGGGCTGTAGTTCACAGTGCGGGTTCTAGTTCGCAGTGTGGGCTGTAGTTCGCAGTGCGGGCTGTAGTTCACAGTGCGGGCTGTAGTTCCCAGTCTGCGCTGTAGCTTGCAGTGTGGGCTGTAGTTCGCTGTATGGGCTGTAGTTCGTAGTGCGATATGTAGTTCGCAGTGTGTGCTGTAGTTCGCAGTACGGGCTCCAGTTCGTAGCGCGGGCTGTAGTTCACAGCGCGGGCTGTAGTTCGCAGTGTGTGCTGTAGTTCGCAGTGTGGGCTCCTGTTCGCAGTGCAGGCTGTAGTTCGCATTGCGGGCTGTAGTTCGCTGTACGGGCCGTAGTTCGCAGTGCGGGCTCCAGTTCGCAGTTCGGGCTGTATTTCTCTGTGTTGCTGTAGTTCGCAGTGTTTGCTGTAGTTTGCAGTGCGGTCTGTGGTTCACACTGCGGGCCGTAGTTCACAGTGTGGGCTGCAGTTCACAGTATGGGCTGTAGTTCGCAGTGCGGGCTGTAGTTCGCTGTACGGGCTCTAGTTCGCAGTGCCGTCTCCAGTTCGCAGTTCGGGCTGTATTTCCCTGTGGGGCTGTAGTTCGCAGTGTTTGCTGTAGTTTGCAGTGCGGTCTGTGGTTCGCAGTGTGGGCTGCAGTTCACAGTGTGGGCTGTAGTTCGCAGTGTGGTCTGTGGTTCGCAGTGCGGGCTGTAATTCGCAGTGTGGGCTGTAATTCGCAGTGTGGGCTGTAGTTCACAGTGTGGGCTGTAGTTCGCAGTACAAGCTGCAGTTCACTGTGTGGGCTCTAGTTCGCAATGTGGACTGTAGTTCACTGTACGGGCTGTAGTTCGCAGTACGGACTGCAGTTCGCTGTGTGGGCTGTAGTTCACATTGTGGACTTTAGTTCACATTGTGGACTGAGGTTCGCTGTACGGGCTGTAGTTTACAGTACAGGCTGTAGTTCGCAATGTGGGCTGTAGTTCGCCGTGTGGGCTGTAGTTCACAGTATGTGCTGTCGTTCGCAGTGCAGGCTGTAGTTCGCAGTACGGGCTGTAGTTCGCGGATGGGCTGTAGTTCACATTGTGGGCTGTAGTTCACAGTGTGGGCTGTAGTTCACAGTTTGGGCAATAGTTCGCATTACGGGCTGCAGTTCGCAGTAAGGGCTGTAGTTCGCAGTGTGGGCTGTAGTTCACCGTGCGGTCTGTGGTTTGCAGTGCGGGCTGTAATTCGCAGTGTGTGCTGTAGTTCACAGTGTGGGCTGTAGTTCGCAGTATGAGCTGTAGTTCATTGTGTGGGCTCTAGTTCGCAATGTGGACTGTAGTTCACTGTACGAGCTGTTGTTCGCAGTACGAGCTGCAGTTCGCAGTGTGGGCTGTAGTTCGCAGTGTGGACTGTAGTTCACAGTGTTGACTGAAGTTCGTTGTACGGGCTGTAGTTTGCAGTACAGGCTGTAGTTCGCAATGTGGGCTGTAGTTCGCCGTTTGGGCTGTAGTTCACAGTATGTGCTGTCGTTCGCAGTGCAGGCTGTAGTTCGCAGTAGGGGCTGTAGTTCGCGGACGGGCTGTAGTTCACATTACGGACTGTAGTTCGCAGTACGGGCTGTAGTTCACAGTGTGGGTTGTAGTTCACAGTGCGGGCTGTAGTTCGCAGTGTGGGCTGTAGTTTGCAGTGTGGGCTCCAGTTCGCAGTGCGGGCTGTAGTTCGCAGTACTGTCTGTAGTTCGCAGTATGGGCTGTAGTTCGCACTGCGGGCTGTAGTTTGCAGTATGGGCTGTCATTCGCAGTGTGGGCTCCAGTTCGCAGTACGGGCTGTTGTTCGCAGTACGGGCTCGAGTTCGCAATGTGGGATACAGTTCAAAGTACGTGCTGCAGTTCGCAGTGTGGGCTGTAGTTCGCAGTGTGGGCTGTAGTTCGCTGTGTGGGCTGTAGTTCGCAGTGCGGGTTGTAGTTCACAGTGCGGGTTGTAGTTCACAGTGCGGGTTGTAGTTCGCAGTGCGGGTTGTAGTTTGCGGTACAGGCTGTAGTTCGCAGTACAGGCTGTCGTTCACAATGCGGGCTCTTGTTCGCAGCGCGGACTGCAGTTCACTGTGTGGGCTGTAGTTCGCAGTGCAGGCTGTAGTTCGCAGTTAGGGCTGTAGTTTGCAGTACGGGCTGCAGTTCGCAATGTGGGCTGTAGTTTGCGGCGTGGGCTGTAGTTCGCAGTACAGGCTGTAGTTCACAGTGTGGGCTGTAGTTCGCATTGCGGGCTGTAGTTCGCAGTACAGGCTGTAGTTCGCAGTGCGGGTTGTAGTTCATACTGCGTGCAGTAATTCGCAGTGTGGGCTTTTGTTCGCAGTACGGGCTGTGGTTCACAGTGTGGGCTCTTGTTCACAATGTGGGCTGTAGTTTGCAGTAAGGGCTGTAGTTCTCAGTGCGGGCTGTAGTTCACAGTGTGGGCTGTAGTTTGCATTGTGGGCTGTAATTCGTAGTGTGGGCTGTATTTCGTAGCGCGGGCTGTAGTTCGCAGTGTGGGCTGTAGTTCGCAGTGTGGGCTGTAGATCACAGTGTGGGCTGTAGTTCGCAGTGCGGGCTGTAATTTGTAGTGCGGGCTGTAGTTCACAGTGCGGGTTGTAGTTCACAGTGCGGTCTGTAGTTCGCAGTACAGGCTGTAGTTCGCAGTGCGGGTTGTTGTTCACAGTGCGGGTTGTAGTTCGCAGTGCGGGTTGTAGTTCACAGTACGGGCTGTAGTTCGCAGTGCGGTCTGTAGTTCGCAGTACAGGCTGTAGTTCGCAGTACAGGCTGTCGTTCACAATGCGGGCTCTTGTTCGCAGCGCGGACTGTATTTCGCAGTACGGGCTGTAGTTCGCAGTGTGGGCTGTAGTTCGCAGCGTGGGCTGTAGTTCACAGTGTGGGCTGTAGTTCGCAGTGCGGGCTGTAATTTGTAGTGCGGGCTGTAGTTCACAGTTCGGGTTCTAGTTCACATTGTGGGCTGTAGTTCGCAGTGCGACTGTAGTTCACAGTGTGGGCTGTAGTTCCCAGTGTGGGCTGTAGCTTGCAGTGTGGGCTGTAGTTCGCTGTATGGGCTGTAGTTCGTAGTGCGATATGTAGTTCGCAATGTGTGCTGTAGTTTGCAGTACGGGCTCCAGTTCGTAGCGCGGGCTGTAGTTCACAGCGCGGGCTGTAGTTCGCAGTGTGTGCTGTAGTTCGCAGTGTGGGCTCCTGTTCGCAGTGCAGGCTGTAGTTCGCAGTGCGGTCTGTAGTTCGCTGTACGGGCTCTAGTTCGCAGTGCGGGCTCCAGTTGGCAGTTCGGGCTGTATTTCTCTGTGGGGCTGTAGTTGGCAGTGTTTGCTGTAGTTTGCAGTGCGGTCTGTGGTTCACACTGCGGGCTGTAGTTCACAGTGTGGGCTGCAGTTCACAGTGTGGGCTGTAGTTCGCAGTGCGGTCTGTGGTTCGCAGTGCGGGCTGTAATTCGCAGTGTGGGCTGTAGTTCACAGTGTGGGCTGTAGTTTGCAGTACAAGCTGTAATTCACTGTGTGGGTTCTAGTTCACAGTGTGGACTGAAGTTCGCTGTATGGGCTGTAGTTTACAGTACAGGCTGTAGTTCACAATGTGGGCTGTAGTTTGCCATGTGGGCTGTAGTTCACAGTATGTGCTGTCATTCGCAGTGCAGGCTGTAGTTCACAGTACGGGCTGTAGTTCGCGGATGGGCTGTAGTTCACATTGTGGGCTGTAGTTCGCAGTACGGGCTGTAGTTCTCAGTGCGGGCTGTCCTTCACAGTGCGGGCTTTAGTTCACAGTGTGGACTGTCGTTCGTAGTGTGGGCTGTAGTTCACAGTTTGGGCAATAGTTCGCATTACGGACTGCAGTTCGCAGTGCGGGCTGTAGTTCGCAGTGTGGGCTGTAGTTCACCGTGCGGTCTGTGGTTTGCAGTGCGGGCTGTAATTCGCAGTGTGTGCTGTAGTTCACAGTGTGGGCTGTAGTTCGCAGTATGAGCTGTAGTTCATTGTGTGGGCTCTAGTTCGCAATGTGGACTGTAGTTCACTGTACGAACTGTTGTTCGCAGTACGAGCTGCAGTTCGCAGTGTGGGCTGTAGTTCGCAGTGTGGACTGTAGTTCACAGTGTTGACTGAAGTTCGTTGTACGGGCTGTAGTTTGCAGTACAGGCTGTAGTTCGCAATGTGGGCTGTAGTTCGCCGTTTGGGCTGTAGTTCACAGTATGTGCTGTCGTTCGCAGTGCAGGCTGTAGTTCGCAGTAGGGGCTGTAGTTCGCGGACGGGCTGTAGTTCACATTACGGACTGTAGTTCGCAGTACGGGCTGTGGTTCACAGTGTGGGTTGTAGTTCACAGTGCGGGCTTTAGTTCGCAGTGTGGGCTGTAGTTTGCAGTGTGGGCTCCAGTTCGCAGTGTGGGCTTTAGTTCGCAGTGCGGGCTGTAGTTCGCAGTACTGTCTGTAGTTCGCAGTATGGGCTGTAGTTCGCACTGCGGGCTGTAGTTTGCAGTATGGGCTGTCGTTCGCAGTGTGGGCTCCAGTTCGCAGTACGGGCTGTTGTTCGCAGTACGGGCTCCAGTTCGCAATGTGGGATACAGTTCAAAGTACGTGCTGTAGTTCGCAGTGTGGGCTGTAGTTCGCAGTGTGGGCTGTAGTTCGCTGTGTGGGCTGTAGTTTGCAGTGCGGGTTGTAGTTCACAGTGCGGGTTGTAGTTCACAGTGCGGGTTGTAGTTCGCAGTGCGGGTTGTAGTTTGCGGTACAGGCTGTAGTTCGCAGTACAGGCTGTCGTTCACAATGCGGGCTCTTGTTCGCAGCGCGGACTGCAGTTCACTGTGTGGGCTGTAGTTCGCAGTGCAGGCTGTAGTTCGCAGTTAGGGCTGTAGTTTGCAGTGCGGGTTGCAGTTCGCAATGTGGGCTGTAGTTTGCGGCGTGGGCTGTAGTTCGCAGTACAGGCTGTAGTTCACAGTGTGGGCTGTAGTTCGCATTGCGGGCTGTAGTTCGCAGTACAGGCTGTAGTTCGCAGTGCGGGTTGTAGTTCATACTGCGTGCAGTAATTCGCAGTGTGGGCTTTTGTTCGCAGTACGGGCTGTGGTTCACAGTGTGGGCTCTTGTTCACAATGTGGGCTGTAGTTAGCAGTAAGGGCTGTAGTTCTCAGTGCGGGCTGTAGTTCACAGTGTGGGCTGTAGTTTGCATTGTGGGCTGTAATTCGTAGTATGGGCTGTATTTCGTAGCGCGGGCTGTAGTTCGCAGTGTGGGCTGTAGTTCGCAGTGTGGGCTGTACATCACAGTGTGGGCTGTAGTTCGCAGTGCGGGCTGTAATTTGTAGTGCGGGCTGTAGTTCACAGTGCGGGTTGTAGTTCACAGTGCGGTCTGTAGTTCGCAGTACAGGCTGTAGTTCGCAGTGCGGGTTGTTGTTCACAGTGCGGGTTGTAGTTCGCAGTGCGGGTTGTAGTTCACAGTACGGGCTGTAGTTTGCAGTGCGGTCTGTAGTTCGCAGTACAGGCTGTAGTTCGCAGTACAGGCTGTCGTTCACAATGCGGGCTCTTGTTCGCAGTACGGGCTGTAGTTCGCAGTGTGGGCTGTAGTTCGCAGCGTGGGCTGTAGTTCACAGTGTGGGCTGTAGTTCGCAGTGCGGGCTGTAATTTGTAGTGCGGGCTGTAGTTCACAGTTCGGGTTCTAGTTCGCAGTGTGGGCTGTAGTTCGCAGTGCGACTGTAGTTCACAGTGTGGGCTGTAGTTCCCAGTGTGGGCTGTAGCTTGCAGTGTGGGCTGTAGTTCGCTGTATGGGCTGTAGTTCGTAGTGCGATATGTAGTTCGCAATGTGTGCTGTAGTTCGCAGTACGGGCTCCAGTTCGTAGCGCGGGCTGTAGTTCACAGCGCGGGCTGTAGTTCGCAGTGTGTGCTGTAGTTCGCAGTGTGGGCTGCTGTTCGCAGTGCAGGCTGTAGTTCGCAGTGCGGTCTGTAGTTCGCTGTACAGGCTCTAGTTCGCAGTGCGGGCTCCAGTTGGCAGTTCGGGCTGTATCTCTCTGTGGGGCTGTAGTTGGCAGTGTTTGCTGTAGTTTGCAGTGCGGTCTGTGGTTCACACTGCGGGCTGTAGTTCACAGTGTGGGCTGCAGTTCACAGTGTGGGCTGTAGTTCGCAGTGCGGTCTGTGGTTCGCAGTGCGGGCTGTAATTCGCAGTGTGGGCTGTAGTTCACAGTGTGGGCTGTAGTTTGCAGTACAAGCTGTAATTCACTGTGTGGGTTCTAGTTCACAGTGTGGACTGAAGTTCGCTGTACGGGCTGTAGTTTACAGTACAGGCTGTAGTTCGCAATGTGGGCTGTAGTTCGCCATGTGGGCTGTAGTTCACAGTATGTGCTGTCATTCGCAGTGCAGGCTGTAGTTCACAGTACGGGCTGTAGTTCGCGGATGGGCTGTAGTTCACATTGTGGGCTGTAGTTCGCAGTACGGGCTGTAGTTCTCAGTGCGGGCTGTCCTTCACAGTGCGGGCTTTAGTTCACAGTGTGGACTGTCGTTCGCAGTGTGGACTGTAGTTCACAGTTTGGGCAATAGTTCGCATTAAGGGCTGCAGTTCGCAGTACGGGCTGTAGTTCGCAGTGTGGGTTGTAGTTCGCAGTGCGGTCTGTGGTTCGCAGTGCGGGCTGTAATTCGCAGTGTGGGCTGTAGTTCGCAGTATGGGCTGTAGTTCTCAGTGCGGGCTGTCCTTCACAGTGCGGGCTTTAGTTCACAGTGCGGGCTGTCCTTCACAGTGCGGGCTTTAGTTCACAGTTTGGGCAATAGTTCGCAGTACGGGCAGTAGTTCGCAGTGTGGGTTGTAGTTCGCAGTGCGGGCTGTAGTTCGCAGTGGTGGCTGTAGTTCGCAGTGCTGTCTGTAGTTCGCAGTAAGGGCTGTAGTTCGCACTGCGGGCTGTAGTTTGCAGTATGGGCTGTAGTTCGCAGTGTGGGCTCCAGTTCGCAGTACGAGCTGTTGTTCGCAGTACGGGCTCCAGTTCGCAGTGAGGGATCCAGTTCACAGTACGTGCTGTAGTTCGCAGTGCGGGCTGTAGTTTGCAGTATGGGCTGCAGTTCGCAGTGTGGGCTCCAGTTCGCAGTACGGGCTGTTGTTCGCAGTACGGGCTCCAGTTCGCAGTGTGGGCTCCAGTTTGCAGTACGTGCTGTAGTTCGCAGTGCAGGCTGTAGTTCGCAGTGTGGGCTGTAGTTCGCAGTGAGGGCTGTAGTTCGCAGTGCGGGTTGTAGTTCACAGTGCGGGTTGTAGTTCACAGTGCGGGTTGTAGTTCGCAGTGCGGGTTGTAGTTCACAGTACGGGCTGTAGTTCGCAGTGTGGGCTGTAGTACGCAGTACAGGCTGTAGTTTGCAGTACGGGCTGTAGTTCGCAATGCGGGCTGTAGTTCGCAGCGCAGGCTGTAGATCACAGTGTGGTCTGTAGCTCGCAGTGCGGGCTGTAATTCGTAGTGCGGGCTGTAGTTCACAGTGCGGGTTCTAGTTCGCAGTGTGGGCTGTAGTTCGCAGTGCGGCTGTAGTTCACAGTGCGGGCTGTAGTTCCCAGTCTGGGCTGTAGTTTGCAGTGTGGGCTGTAGTTCGCTGTATGGGCTGCAGTTCGTTGTGCGATATGTAGTTCACAGTGTGTGCTGTAGTTCGCAGTACGGGGTCCAGTTCGTAGCGCGGGCTGTAGTTCACAGCACGGGCTGTAGTTCGCAGTAAGGGCTGAAGTTCGCACTGCGGGCTGTAGTTTGCAGTATGGGCTGTAGTTCGCAGTGTGGGCTCCAGTTCGCAATACGGGCTGTTGTTCGCCGTACGGGCTCCAGTTCGCAGTGTGGGATCCAGTTCACAGTACGTGCTGTAGTTCGCAGTGTGGGCTCCTGTTCGCAGTGTGGACTTTAGTACGCAGTGCGGGCTGTAGTTCGCAGTACTGTCTGTAGTTCGCAGTAAGGGCCGAAGTTCGCACTGCGGGCTGTAGTTTGCAGTATGGGCTGTAGTTCGCAGTAAGGGCTGAAGTTCGCACTGCGGGCTGTAGTTTGCAGTATGGGCTGTAGTTCGCAGTGTGGGCTCCAGTTCGCAATACGGGCTGTTGTTCGCCGTACGGGCTCCAGTTCGCAGTGTGGGATCCAGTTCACAGTACGTGCTGTAGTTCGCAGTGTGGGCTCCTGTTCGCAGTGTGGGCTTTAGTACGCAGTGCGGGCTGTAGTTCGCAGTACTGTCTGTAGTTCGCAGTAAGGGCCGAAGTTCGCACTGCGGGCTGTAGTTTGCAGTATGGGCTGTAGTTCGCAGTGTGGGCTCCAGTTCGCAATACGGGCTGTTGTTCGCCGTACGGGCTCCAGTTCGCAGTGTGGGATCCAGTTCACAGTACGTGCTGTAGTTCGCAGTGCGGGCTGTAGTTCGCAGTGCGGGTTGTAGTTCACAGTGTGGTTTGTAGTTCACAGTGCGGGCTGTAGTTCGCAGTACGGGCTGTAGTTCGCAGTGCGGGCTGTAGTTCGCAGTACAGGCTGTAGTTCGCAATACGGACTGTAGTTCGCAATGCGGGCTGTAGTTCGCAGAGCGCGCTGTAGTTCGCAGTACGGGCTGTAGTTCACTGTGTGGGCTGTAGTTCGCAGTGCAGGCTGTAGTTTTGCAGTACTGTCTGGAGTTCGCAGTATGGGCTGTAGTTCGCACTGCGGGCTGTAGTTTGCAGTATGGGCTGTAGTTCACAGTGTGGGCTCCAGTTCGCAGTACGGGCTGTTGTTCGCAGTACGGGCTCCAGTTCGCAGTGTGGGCTCCAGTTTGCAGTACGTGCTGTAGTTCACAGTGCGGGCTGTAGTTCCCAGTGTGGGCTGTAGTTTGCAGTGTGGGCTGTAGTTCGCTGTATGGGCTGCAGTTCGTAGTGCGATATGTAGTTCGCAGTGTGTGCTGTAGTTCGCAGTGTGGGCTCCTGTTCGCAGTGTGGGCTTTAGTTCGCAGTGCGGGCTGTAGTTCGCATTACTATCTGTAGTTCGCAGTAAGGGCTGTAGTTCGCACTGCGGGCTGTAGTTTGCAGTATGGGCTGTAGTTCGCAGTGTGGGCTCCAGTTCACAATACGGGCTGTGGTTCGCAGTACGGGCTCCAGTTCGCAGTGTGGGATCCAGTTCACAGTACGTGCTGTAGTTCGCAGTGCGGGCTGTAGTTCACAGTGCGGGCTGTAGTTCGCAGTGAGGGCTGTAGTTTGCAGTGCGGGTTGTAGTTCACAGTGCGGGTTGTAGTTCGCAGTGCGGGTTGTAGTTCGCAGTGCGGTTTGTAGTTCACAGTGCGGGCTGCAGTTCACAGTACGGGCTGTAGTTCGCAGTGCGGGCTGTAGTTCGCAGTACAGGCTGTAGTTCGCAATACGGACTGTAGTTCGCAATGCGGTCTGTAGTTCGCAGAGCGCGCAGTAGTTCGCATTACGGGCTGTAGTTCACTGTGTGGGCTGTAGTTCGCAGTGCAGGCTGTAGTTTTGCAGTACTGTCTGTAGTTCGCTGTATGGACTGTAGTTTGCACTGCGGGCTGTAGTTTGCAGTATGGGCTGTAGTTCGCAGTGTGGGCTCCAGTTCGCAGTACGGGCTGTTGTTCGCAGTACGGGCTCCAGTTCACAGTGTGGGCTCCAGTTTGCAGTACGTGCTGTAGTTCACAGTGTGGGCTGTAGTTCGCAGTGTGGGCTGTAGTTCGCAGTGAGGGCTGTAGTTTGCAGTGCGGGTTGTTGTTCACAGTGCGGGTTGTAGTTCGCAGTGCGGGTTGTAGTTCACTGTACGGGCTTTAGTTCGCAGTGTGGGCTGTAGTTCGCAGTACAGGCTGTATTTCGCAGTACAGTCTGTAGTTCGCAATGCGGGCTGTCGTTCGCAGCGCAGGCTGTAGATCACAGTGTGGGCTGTAGTTCGCAGTGCGGACTGTAATTCATAGTGTGGGCTGTAGTTCACAGTGCGGGTTCTAGTTCGCAGTGTGGGCTGTAGTTCGCAGTGCGGCTGTAGTTCACAGTGCGGGCTGTAGTTCCCAGTCTGGGCTGTAGTTTGCAGTGTGGGCTGTAGTTCGCTGTATGGGCTGCAGTTCGTAGTGCGATATGTAGTTCGCAGTGTGTGCTGTAGTTCGCAGTACGGGGTCCAGTTCGTAGCGCGGGCTGTAGTTCACAGCGCGGGCTGTAGTTCGCAGTGTGTGCTGTAGTTCGCAGTGTGGGCTCCTGTTCGCAGTGCGGGCTGTAGTTCGCAGTGCGGGCTGTAGTTCGCTGTACGGGATCTAGTTTGCAGTGCGGGCTCCAGTCAGCAGTTCGGGCTGTATTTCTCTGTGGGGCTGTAGTTCGCAGTGTTTGCTGTAGTTTGCAGTGTGGTCTGTGGTTCACACTGCGGGCTGTAGTTCGCAGTTTGGGCTGCAGTTCACAGTGTGGGCTGTAGTTCGCAGTGCAGTCTGTGGTTCGCAGTGCGGGCTGTAATTCGCAGTGTGGGTTGTAGTTCACAGTGTGGGCTGTAGTTCGCAGTACAAGCTGCAGTTCACTGTGTGGGCTCTAGTTCGCAATGTGGACTGTAGTTCACTGTATGGGCTGTAGTTCGCAGTACGGACTGCAGTTCGCTGTGTGGGCTGTAGTTCACATTGTGGACTTTAGTTCACAGTGTGGACTGAGGTTCGCTGTATGGGCTGTAGTTTACAGTACAGGCTGTAGTTCGCAATGTTGGCTGTAGTTCGCCGTGTGGGCTGTAGTTCACAGTATGTGCTGTCGTTCGCAGTGCAGGCTGTAGTTCGCAGTACGGGCTGTAGTTCGCGGATGGGCTGTAGTTCACATTGTGGGCTGTAGTTCACAGTGCGGGCTGTATTTCTCAGTGCGGGCTGTCCTTCACAGTGCGGGCTTTAGTTCACAGTGTGGACTGTAGTTCGCAGTGTGGGCTGTAGTTCACAGTTTGGGCAATCGTTCGCTTTATGGGCTGCAGTTCGCAGTGCGGGCTGTAGTTCGCAGTACTGTCTGTAGTTCGCAGTAAGGGCTGTAGTTCGGACTGCGGGCTGTAGTTTGCAGTACTGGCTGTAGTTCACAGTGTGGGCTATAGTTCGCAGGGCGGCCTGCAGTTCGCAGTATGGGCTGTAGTTCGCAGTGCAGGTTGTAGTTCGTAGTGCGTGCTGTAGTTCGCAGTGTGGGCTTCTGTTTGCAGTATGGGTTGTAGTTCGCAGTGTGAGCTGTAGTTCGCTGTACGCGCTGTAGTTCGCAGTGTGGGCTCCAGTTCACAGTACGGGCTGTTGTTCGCAGTGTGGGCTCCACTTCGCAGTGTGGGATCCAGTTCACAGTACGTGCTGGAGTTCGCAGTGCGGGCTGTAGTTCGCAGTGTGCGCTGTAGTTCGCAGTGCGGGCTGTAGTTTGCAGTGCGGGTTGTAGTTCACAGTGCGAGTTGTAGTTCGCAGTGCGGTTTGTAGTTCACAGTGTGGGTTGTAGTTCGCAGTACGGGCTGTAGTTCGCAGTGCGGGCTCTAGTTCGCAGTGCAGGCTGTAGTTCGCAATACGGGCTGTAGTTCGCAATGCGGGCTGTAGTTCGCAGAGCGCGCTGCAGTTCGCAGTACGGGCTGTAGTTCACTGTGTGGGCTGTAGTTCGCGGTACTGTCTTTAGTTTTGCAGTACTGTCTGTAGTTCGCAGTACGGGCTGTAGTTCGCACTGCGGGCTGTAGTTTGCAGTATGTGCTGTAGTTCGCAGTGTGGGCTCCAGTTCGCAGTACGGGCTGTTGTTCACAGTACGGGCTCCAGTTCGCAGTGTGGGCTCCAGTTTGCAGTACGTGCTGTAGTTCGCAGTGCGGGCTGTAGTTCGCAGTGTGGGCTGTAGTTCGCAGTGAGGGCTGTAGTTTGCAGTGCGGGTTGTAGTTCACAGTACGGGCTGTGGTTCGCAGTGTGGGCTGTAGTTCGCCGTACAGGCTGTAGTTCGCAGTACAGGCTGTAGTTCGCAATTCGTGCTGTAGTTCGCAGCGCGGGCTGTAGATCACAGTGTGGGCTGTAGTTCGCAGTGCGGGCTGTAATTCGCAGTACGGGCTGTTGTTCACAGTACGGGCTCCAGTTCGCAGTGTGGGCTCCAGTTTGCAGTACGTGCTGTAGTTCGCAGTGCAGGCTGTAGTTCGCTGTACGGGGTCCAGTTCGTAGCGTGGGCTGTAGTTCACAGCGTGGGCTGTAGTTCGCAGTGTGTGCTGTAGTTCGCAGTGTGGGCTCCTGTTCGCAGTGCGGGCTGTAGTTCGCAGTGCGGGCTGTAGTTCGCTGTACGGGCTCTAGTTCGCAGTGCCGTCTCCAGTTTGCAGTTCGGGCTGTATTTCTCTGTGGGGCTGTAGTTCGCAGTGTTTGCTGTAGTTTGCAGTGCGGTCTGTGGTTCACACTGCGGGCTGTAGTTCGCAGTGTGGGCTGCAGTTCACAGTGTGGGCTGTAGTTCGCAGTGTGGTCTGTGGTTCGCAGTGCGGGCTGTAATTCGCAGTGCGGGCTGTAGTTCACTGTGTGGGCTCTAGTTCGCAATGTGGGCTGTAGTTCACAGTATGTGCTGTCGTTCGCAGTGCAGGCTGTAGTTCGCAGTACGGGCTGTAGTTCGCGGATGGGCTGCAGTTCACATTGTGGGCTGTAGTTCGCAGTGTGGGCTGTAGTTCGCCGTGCGGTCTGTGGTTTGCAGTGCGGGCTGTAATTCACTGTGTGTGCTGTAGTTCACAGTGCGGTCTGTAGTTCGCAGTATGAGCTGTAGTTCATTGTGTGGGCTCTAGTTCACAATGTGGACTGTAGTTCACTGTACGAGCTGTTGTTCGCAGTACGAGCTGCAGTTCGCAGTGCGGGTTGTAGTTCGCAGTGCGGGTTGTAGTTCGCAGTGCCATTTGTAGTTCACAGTGCGTGCTGTAGATCGCAGTACGGGCTGTAGTTCACAGTGCGGGCTGTAGTTCACAGTACAGGCTGTAGTTCGCAATATGGACTGTAGTTCGCAATGCGGGCTGTAGTTCGCAGAGCGCGCTGTAGTTCGCAGTACGGGCTGTAGTTCACTGTGTGGGCTGTAGTTCGCAGTGCAGGCTGTAGTTTTGCAGTACTGTCTGTAGTTCGCAGTATGGACTGTAGTTCGCACTGCGGGCTGTAGTTTGCAGTACGGGCTCCAGTTCGCAGTGTGGGCTCCAGTTTGCAGTACGTGCTGTAGTTCGCAGTGTGGGCTGTAGTTCGCAGTGAGGGTTGTAGTTCGCAGTGCGGGTTGTAGTTCACAGTATGGGCTGTAGTTTGCAGTGTGGGCTGTAGTTCGCAGTACAGGCTGTATTTTGCAGTACAGTCTGTAGTTCGCAATGCGGGCTGTAGTTCGCAGCGCAGGCTGTAGATCACAGTGTGGGCTGTAGTTCGCAGTGCGGGCTGTAATTCATAGTGTGGGCTGTAGTTCACAGTGCGGGTTCTAGTTCGCAGTGTGGGCTGTAGTTCGCAGTGCGGCTGTAGTTCACAGTGCGGGCTGTATTTCCCAGTCTGGGCTTTAGTTTGCAGTGTGGGCTGTAGTTCGCTGTATGGGCTGCAGTTCGTAGTGCGATATGTAGTTCGCAGTGTGTGCTGTAGTTCGCAGTACGGGGTCCAGTTCGTAGCGCGGGCTGTAGTTCACAGCGCGGGCTGTAGTTCGCAGTGTGTGCTGTAGTTCGCAGTGTGGGCTCCTGTTCACAGTGCGGGCTGTAGTTCACAGTGCGGGCTGTAGTTCGCTGTACGGGATCTAGTTTGCAGTGCGGGCTCCAGTTCGCAGTTCGGGCTGTATTTCTCTGTGGGGCAGTAGTTCGCAGTGTTTGCTGTAGTTTGCAGTGCGGTCTGTGGTTCACACTGCGGGCTGTAGTTCGCAGTGTGGGCTGTAGTTCGCAGTGCAGTCTGTGGTTCGCAGTGCGGCCTGTAATTCGCAGTGTGGGTTGTAGTTCACAGTGTGGGCTGTAGTTCGCAGTACAAGCTGCAGTTCACTGTGTGGGCTCTAGTTCGCAATGTGGACTGTTGTTCACTGTACGGGCTGTAGTTCACAGTACGGACTGCAGTTCGCTGTGTGGGCTGTAGTTCACATTGTGGACTTTAGTTCACAGTGTGGACTGTAGTTCACAGTACGG
The DNA here is from genome assembly GCA_026770705.1 of Isurus oxyrinchus. Taxonomy (NCBI): domain Eukaryota; kingdom Metazoa; phylum Chordata; class Chondrichthyes; order Lamniformes; family Lamnidae; genus Isurus; species Isurus oxyrinchus. The sequence continues at coordinate 3,201,520 of JANJGN010000058.1, read as the reverse complement.
GCTGTAGTTCGCGGATGGGCTGTAGTTCACATTGTGGGCTGTAGTTCACAGTACGGGCTGTATTTCTCAGTGCGGGCTGTCCTTCACAGTGCGGGCTTTAGTTCGCAGTGTGGACTGTAGTTTGCAGTGTGGGCTGTAGTTCACAGTTTGGGCAATCGTTCGCATTACGGGCTGCAGTTCGCAGTGCGGGCTGTAGTTCGCAGTACTGTCTGTAGTTCGCAGTAAGGGCTGTAGTTCGCACTGCGGGCTGTAGTTTGCAGTGTGGGCTGTAGTCCGCAGTACAGGCTGTAGATCGCAATACGGGATGTAGTTCGCAATGCGGGCTGTAGTTCGCAGAGCGGGCTGTAGTTCTCAGTACGGGCTGTAGTTCACTGTGTGGGCATAGTTCGCAGTGCAGGCTGTAGTTCGCAGTACTGTCTGTAGTTTGCAGTACGGGCTGTAGTTCGCAGAGCGCGCTGCAGTTCGCAGTACGGGCTGTAGTTCACTGTGTGGGCTGTAGTTCGCGGTACTGTCTGTAGTTTTGCAGTACTGTCTGTAGTTCGCAGTACGGGCTGTAGTTCGCACTGTGGGCTCTAGTTTGCAGTATGTGCTGTAGTTCGCAGTGTGTGCTGTAGTTCACAGTGTGGGCTCCTGTTCGCAGTGCGGGCTGTAGTTCACAGTGCGGGCTGTAGTTCGCTGTACGGGATCTAGTTTGCAGTGCGGGCTCCAGTTTGCAGTTTGGGCTGTATTTCTCTGTGGGGCTGTAGTTCGCAGTGTTTGCTGTAGTTTGCAGTGCGGTCTGTGGTTCACACTGCGGACTGTAGTTCGCAGTGTGGGCTGTAGTTCGCAGTGCAGTCTGTGGTTCGCAGTGCGGGCTGTAATTCGCAGTGTGGGTTGTAGTTCACAGTGTGGGCTGTAGTTCGCAGTACAAGCTGCAGTTCACTGTGTGGGCTCTAGTTCACAATGTGGACTGTAGTTCACTGTACGGGCTGTAGTTCGCAGTACGGACTGCAGTTCGCTGTGTGGGCTGTAGTTCACATTGTGGACTTTAGTTCACAGTGTGGACTGAGGTTCGCTGTATGGTCTGTAGTTTACAGTACAGGCTGTAGTTCGCAATGTGGGCTGTAGTTCGCCGTGTGGGCTGTAGTTCACAGTATGTGCTGTCGTTCGCAGCGCAGGCTGTAGATCACAGTGTGGGCTGTAGTTCGCAGTGCGGTCTGTAATTCATAGTGTGGGCTGTAGTTCACAGTGCGGGTTCTAGTTCGCAGTGTGGGCTGTAGTTCGCAGTGCGGCTGTAGTTCACAGTGCGGGCTGTAGTTCCCAGTCTGGTCTTTAGTTTGCAGTGTGGGCTGAAGTTCGCTGTATGGGCTGCAGTTCGTAGTGCGATATGTAGTTTGCAGTGTGTGCTGTAGTTCGCAGTACGGGGTCCAGTTCGTAGCGCGGGCTGTAGTTCACAGCGCGGGCTGTAGTTCGCAGTGTGTGCTGTAGTTCGCAGTGTGGGCTTCTGTTTGCAGTATGGGTTGTAGTTCGCAGTGTGAACTGTAGTTCGCTGTACGCGCTGTAGTTCGCAGTGTGGGCTCCAGTTCGCAGTACGTGCTGTTGTTCCCAGTATGGGCTCCAGTTCGCAGTGTGGGATCCAGTTCACAGTACGTGCTGGAGTTCACAGTGCAGGCTGTAGTTCGTATTGTGCGCTATAGTTCGCAGTGCGGGCTGTAGTTTGCAGTGCGAGTTGTAGTTCACAGTGCGGGTTGTAGTTCGCAGTGCGGGTTGTAGTTCGCAGTGCGGTTTGTAGTTCACAGTGCGGGTTGTAGTTCGCAGTACGGGCTGTAGTTCGCAGTGCGGGCTGTAGTTCGCAGTACAGGCTGTAGTTCGCAATACGGGCTGTAGTTCGCAATGCGGGCTGTAGTTCGCAGAGCGCGCTGCAGTTCGCAGTACGGGCTGTAGTTCACTGTGTGGGCTGTAGTTCGCGGTACTGTCTGTAGTTTTGCAGTACTGTCTGTAGTTCGCAGTACGGGCTGTAGTTCGCACTGCGGGCTCTAGTTTGCAGTATGTGCTGTAGTTCGCAGTGTGTGCTGTAGTTCGCAGTGTGGGCTCCTGTTCGCAGTGCGGGCTGTAGTTCGCAGTGCGGGCTGTAGTTCACTGTACGGGATCTAGTTTGCAGTGCGGGCTCCAGTTTGCAGTTCGGGCTGTATTTCTCTGTGGGGCTGTAGTTCGCAGTGTTTGCTGTAGTTTGCAGTGCGGTCTGTGGTTCACACTGCGGACTGTAGTTCGCAGTGTGGCCTGTAGTTCGCAGTGCAGTCTGTGGTTCGCAGTGCGGGCTGTAATTCGCAGTGTGGGTTGTAGTTCACAGTGTGGGCTGTAGTTCGCAGTACAAGCTGCAGTTCACTGTGTGGGCTCTAGTTCGCAATGTGGACTCTAGTTCACTGTACGGGCTGTAGTTCGCAGTACGGACTGCAGTTCGCTGTGTGGGCTGTAGTTCACATTGTGGACTTTGGTTCACAGTGTGGACTGAGGTTCGCTGTATGGGCTGTAGTTAACAGTACAGGCTGTAGTTCGCAATGTGGGCTGTAGTTCGCCATGTGGGCTGTAGTTCACAGTATGTGCTGTCGTTCGCAGCGCAGGCTGTAGATCACAGTGTGGGCTGTAGTTCGCAGTGCGGGCTGTAATTCATAGTGTGGGCTGTAGTTCACAGTGCGGGTTCTAGTTCGCAGTGTGGGCTGTAGTTCGCAGTGCGGCTGTAGTTCACAGTGCGGGCTGTAGTTCCCAGTCTGGGCTTTAGTTTGCAGTGTGGGCTGTAGTTCGCTGTATGGGCTGCAGTTCGTAGTGCGATATGTAGTTCGCAGTGTGTGCTGTAGTTCGCAGTACGGGGTCCAGTTCGTAGCGCGGGCTGTAGTTCACAGCGCGGGCTGTAGTTCGCAGTGTGTGCTGTAGTTCGCAGTGTGGGCTCCTGTTCACAGTGCGGGCTGTAGTTCGCTGTACGGGATCTAGTTTGCAGTGCGGGCTCCAGTTCGCAGTTCGGGCTGTATTTCTCTGTGGGGCTGTAGTTCGCAGTGTTTGCTGTAGTTTGCAGTGCGGTCTGTGGTTCACACTGCGGGCTGTAGTTCGCAGTGTGGGCTGTAGTTCGCAGTGCAGTCTGTGGTTCGCAGTGCGGGCTGTAATTCGCAGTGTGGGTTGTAGTTCACAGTGTGGGCTGTAGTTCGCAGTACAAGCTGCAGTTCACTGTGTGGGCTCTAGTTCGCAATGTGGACTGTTGTTCACTTTACGGGCTGTAGTTCACAGTACGGACTGCAGTTCGCTGTGTGGGCTGTAGTTCACATTGTGGACTTTAGTTCACAGTGTGGACTGTAGTTCACAGTACGGACTGTAGTTCGCGGGTGGGCTGTAGTTCACATTGTGGGCTGTAGTTCACAGTACGGGCTGTATTTCTCAGTGCGGGCTGTCCTTCACAGTGCGGGCTTTAGTTCACAGTGTGGACTGTAGTTCGCAGTGTGGGCTGTAGTTCACAGTTTGGGCAATCGTTCGCATTACGGGCTGCAGTTCGCAGTGCGGGCTGTAGTTCGCAGTACTGTCTGTAGTTCGCAGTAAGGGCTGTAGTTCGCACTGCGGGCTGTAGTTTGCAGTGTGGGCTGTAGTCCGCAGTACAGGCTGTAGAGCGCAATACGGGATGTAGTTCGCAATGCGGGCTGTAGTTCGCAGAGCGGGCTGTAGTTCTCAGTACGGGCTGTAGTTCACTGTGTGGGCATAGTTCGCTATGCAGGCTGTAGTTCGCAGTACTGTCTGTAGTTTGCAGTACGGGCTGTAGTTCGCAATGCGGGCTGTAGTTCGCAGCGCGGGCTGTATTTCGCAGTACTGGCTGTAGTTCACAGTGTGGGCTATAGTTCGCAGGGCGGCCTGCAGTTCGCAGTATGGGCTGTAGTTCGCAGTGCGGGTTGTAGTTCGTAGTGCGTGCTGTAGTTTGCAGTGTGGGCTTCTGTTTGCAGTATGGGTTGTAGTTCGCAGTGTGAGCTGGAGTTCACTGTACGCGCTGTAGTTGGCAGTGTGGGCTCCAGTTCGCAGTACGGGCTGTTGTTCGCAGTACGGGCAGGAGTTCACAGTGCAGGCTGTAGTTCGCAGTGTGCGCTATAGTTCGCAGTGCGGGCTGTAGTTTGCAGTGCGGGTTGTAGTTCACAGTGCGGGTTGTAGTTCGCAGTGCGGGTTGTAGTTCGCAGTGCGGTTTGTAGTTCACAGTGCGGGCTGTAGTTCGCAGTGTGTGCTGTAGTTCGCAGTGTGGGCTCCTGTTCGCAGTGCGGGCTGTAGTTCGCAGTGCGGGCTGTAGTTCGCTGTACGGGATCTAGTTTGCAGTGCGGGCTCCAGTTTGCAGTTCGGGCTGTATTTCTCTGTGGGGCTGTAGTTCGCAGTGTTTGCTGTAGTTTGCAGTGCGGTCTGTGGTTCACACTGCGGACTGTAGTTCGCAGTGTGGGCTGTAGTTCGCAGTGCAGTCTGTGGTTCGCAGTGCGGGCTGTAATTCGCAGTGTGGGTTGTAGTTCACAGTGTGGGCTGTAGTTCGCAGTACAAGCTGCAGTTCACTGTGTGGGCTCTAGTTTGCAATGTGGACTGTAAGTTCACTGTACGGGCTGTAGTTCGCAGTACGGACTTCAGTTCGCTGTGTGGGCTGTAGTTCACATTGTGGACTTTAGTTCACAGTGTGGACTGAGGTTCGCTGTATGGGCTGTAGTTTACAGTACAGGCTGTAGTTCGCAATGTGGGCTGTAGTTCGCCGTGTGGGCTGTAGTTCACAGTATGTGCTGTCGTTCGCAGTGCAGGCTGTAGTTCACAGTATGGGCTGTAGTTCGCGGATGGGCTGTAGTTCACATTGTGGGCTGTAGTTCACCGTACGGGCTGTATTTCTCAGTGCGGGCTGTCCTTCACAGTGCGGGCTTTAGTTCACAGTGTGGACTGTAGTTCGCAGTGTGGGCTGTAGTTCACAGTTTGGGCAATCGTTCGCATTACGGGCTGCAGTTCGCAGTGCGGGCTGTTGTTCGCAGTACTGTCTGTAGTTCGCAGTAAGGGCTGTAGTTCGCACTGCGGGCTGTAGTTTTCAGTGCGGGCTGTAGTTCGCAGTACAGGCTGTAGATCGCAATACGGGATGTAGTTCGCAATGCGGGCTGTAGTTCGCAGAGCGGGCTGTAGTTCTCAGTACGGGCTGTAGTTCACTGTGTGGGCATAGTTCGCAGTGCAGGCTGTAGTTCGCAGTACTGTCTGTAGTTTGCAGTACGGGCTGTAGTTTGCAATGCGGGCTGTAGTTCGCAGCGCGGGCTGTATTTCGCAGTACTGGCTGTAGTTCACAGTGTGGGCTATAGTTCGCAGGGCGGCCTGCAGTTCGCAGTATGGGCTGTAGTTCGCAGTGCGGGTTGTAGTTCGTAGTGCGTGCTGTAGTACGCACTGTGGGCTTCTGTTTGCAGTATGGGCTGTAGTTCGCAGTGTGAGCTGGAGTTCGCTGTACGCGCTGTAGTTCGCAGTGTGGGCTCCAGTTCGCCGTATGGGCTGTTGTTCGCAGTACGGGCTCCAGTTCGCAGTGTGGGATCCAGTTCACAGTACGTGCTGGAGTTCGCAGTGCAGGGTGTAGTTCGCAGTGTGCGCTGTAGTTCGCAGTGCGGGCTGTAGTTTGCAGTGCGGGTTGTAGTTCACAGTGCGGGTTGTAGTTCGCAGTGCGGGTTGTAGTTCGCAGTGCGGGCTGTAGTTCACAGTGCGGGTTGTAGTTTGCAGTACGGGCTGTAGTTCGCAGTGCGGTCTGTAGTTCGCAGTACAGGCTGTAGTTTGCAATACGGGCTGTAGTTTGCAATGCGGGCTGTAGTTCGCAGAGCGCGCTGCAGTTCGCAGTACGGGCTGTAGTTCACTGTGTGGGCTGTAGTTCGCGGTACTGTCTGTAGTTTTGCAGTACTGTCTGTAGTTCGCAGTACAGGCTGTAGTTCGCACTGCGGGCTCTAGTTTGCAGTATGTGCTGTAGTTCGCAGTGTGGGCTCCAGTTCGCAGTACGGGCTGTTGTTCACAGTACGGGCTCCAGTTCGCAGTGTGGGCTCCAGTTTGCAGTACGTGCTGTAGTTCGCAGTGCAGGCTGTAGTTCGCAGTGTGGGCTGTAGTTCGCAGTGAGGGCTGTAGTTTGCAGTGCGGGTTGTAGTTCACAGTGCGGGTTGTAGTTCGCAGTGTGGGTTGTAGTTCACAGTACGGGCTGTAGTTCGCAGTGTGGGCTGTAGTTCGCCGTACAGGCTGTAGTTCGCAGTACAGGCTGTAGTTCGCAATGCAGGCTGTAGTTCGCAGCGCGGGCTGTAGATCACAGTGTGGGCTGTAGTTCGCAGTGCGGGCTGTAATTCGTAGTGCGGGCTGTAGTTCACAGTGCGGGTTCTAGTTCGCAGTGTGGGCTGTAGTTCGCAGTGCGGCTGTAGTTCACAGTGCGGGCTGTAGTTCCCAGTCTGGGCTGTAGTTTGCAGTGTGGGCTGTAGTTCGCTGTATGGGCTGCAGTTTGTAGTGCGATATGTAGTTCGCAGTGTGTGCTGTAGTTCGCTGTGCGGGGTCCAGTTCGTAGTGTGGGCTGTAGTTCACAGCGCGGGCTGTAGTTCGCAGTGTGTGCTGTAGTTCGCAGTGTGGGCTCCTGTTCGCAGTGCGGGCTGTAGTTCGCTGTACGGGCTCTAGTTCGCAGTGCCGTCACCAGTTCGCAGTTCGGGCTGTATTTCTCTGTGGGGCTGTAGTTCGCAGTGTTTGCTGTAGTTTGCAGTGCGGTCTGTGGTTCACACTGCGGCTGTAGTTCGCAGTGTGGGCTGCAGTTCACAGTGCAGGGTGTAGTTCGCAGTACGGGCTGTAGTTCGCGGATGGGCTGTAGTTCACATTGTGGGCTGTAGTTCGCAGTGTGGGCTGTAGTTCGCCGTGCGGTCTGTGGTTTGCAGTGCGGGCTGTAATTCGCAGTGTGTGCTGTAGTTCACAGTGTGGGCTGTAGTTCGCAGTACGAGCTGTAGTTCATTGTGTGGGCTCTAGTTCGCAATGTGGACTGTAGTTCACTGTACGGGCTGTAGTTCGCAGTACGGACTGCAGTTCGCTGTGTGGGCTGTAGTTCACATTGTGGACTTTAGTTCACAGTGTGGACTGAGGTTCGCTGTATGGGCTGTAGTTTACAGTACAGGCTGTAGTTCGCAATGTGGGCTGTAGTTCGCCGTGTGGTCTGTAGTTCACAGTATGTGCTGTCGTTCGCACTGCAGGCTGTAGTTCATAATACGGGCTGTAGTTCGCGGATGGGCTGTAGTTCACATTGTGGGCTGTAGTTCACAGTACGGGCTGTATTTCTCAGTGCGGGCTGTCCTTCACAGTGCGGGCTTTAGTTCACAGTGTGGACTGTAGTTCGCAGTGTGGGCTGTAGTTCACAGTTTGGGCAATCGTTCGCATTACGGGCTGCAGTTCGCAGTGCGGGCTGTAGTTCGCAGTACTGTCTGTAGTTCGCAGTAAGGGCTGTAGTTCGCACTGCAGGCTGTAGTTTGCAGTGCGGGCTGTAGTTCGCAGTACAGGCTGTAGATCGCAATACGGGATGTAGTTCGCAATGCGGGCTGTAGTTCGCAGAGCGGGCTGTAGTTCTCAGTACGGGCTGTAGTTCACTGTGTGGGCATAGTTCGCAGTGCAGGCTGTAGTTCGCAGTACTGTCTGTAGTTTGCAGTACGGGCTGTAGTTCACAATGCGTGCTGTAGTTCGCAGCGCGGGCTGTATTTCGCAGTACTGGCTGTAGTTCACAGTGTGGGCTATAGTTCGCAGGGCGGCCTGCAGTTTGCAGTATGGGCTGTAGTTCGCAGTGCGGGTTGTAGTTCGTAGTGCGTGCTGTAGTTCGCAGTGTGGGCTTCTGTTTGCAGTATGGGCTGTAGTTCGCAGTGCGGGTTGTAGTTCGCGGTACTGTCTAGTTTTGCAGTACTGTCTGTAGTTCGCAGTACAGGCTGTAGTTCGCACTGCGGGCTCTAGTTTGCAGTATGTGCTGTAGTTCGCAGTGTGGGCTCCAGTTCGCAGTACGGGCTTTTGTTCACAGTACGGGCTCCAGTTCGCAGTGTGGGCTGTAGTTCGCAGTGAGGGCTGTAGTTTGCAGTGCGGGTTGTAGTTCACAGTGCGGGTTGTAGTTCGCAGTGCGGGTTGTAGTTCACAGTACGGGCTGTAGTTCGCAGTGTGGGCTGTGGTTCGCCGTACAGGCTGTAGTTCACAGTACAGGCTGCAGTTCGCAATGCGGGCTGTAGTTCGCAGCGCGGGCTGTAGATCACAGTGTGAGCTGTAGTTCGCAGTGCGGGCTGTAATTCGTAGTGTGGGCTGTAGTTCACAGTGCGGGTTCTAGTTCACAGTGTGGGCTGTAGTTTGCAGTGCGGCTGTAGTTCACAGTGCGGGCTGTAGTTCCCAGTCTGGGCTGTAGTTTGCAGTGTGGGCTGTAGTTCGCTGTATGGGCTGCAGTTCGTAGTGCGATATGTAGTTCACAGTGTGTGCTGTAGTTCGCTGTACGTGGTCCAGTTCATAGCGTGGGCTGTAGTTCACAGCGCGGGCTGTAGTTCGCAGTGTGTGCTGTAGTTTGCAGTGTGGGCTCCTGTTCGCAGTGCGGGCTGTAGTTCGCAGTGTGGGCTGTAGTTCGCAGTGCGGCTGTAGTTCACAGTGCGGGCTGTAGTTCCCAGTCTGGGCTGTAGTTTGCAGTGTGGGCTGTAGTTCGCTGTATGGGCTGCAGTTCGTAGTGCGATATGTAGTTCGCAGTGTGTGCTGTAGTTCGCTGTACGTGGTCCAGTTCATAGCGTGGGCTGTAGTTCACAGCGCGGGCTGTAGTTCGCAGTGTGTGCTGTAGTTCGCAGTGTGGGCTCCTGTTCGCAGTGCGGGCTGTAGTTCGCAGTGCGGGCTGTAGTTCGCTGTACGGGCTCTAGTTCGCAGTGCCGTCTCCAGTTCGCAGTTCGGGCTGTATTTCTCTGTGGGGCTGTAGTTCGCAGTGTTTGCTGTAGTTTGCAGTGCGGTCTGTGGTTCAAACTGCGGCTGTAGATCGCAGTATGGGCTGCAGTTCACAGTGCGGGCTGTAGTTCGCAGTGTGGTCTGTGGTTCGCAGTGCGGGCTGTAATTCGCAGTGTGGGCTGTAGTTCACTGTGTGGGCTCTAGTTCGCAATGTGGACTGTAGTTCACTGTACGGGCTGTAGTTCACAGTACGGACTGCAGTTCGCTGTGTGGGCTGTAGTTCACATTGTGGACTTTAGTTCACAGTGTGGACTGAGGGTCACTGTACGGGCTGTAGTTTACAGTACAGACTGTAGTTCGCAATGTGGGCTGTAGTTCGCCGTGTGGGCTGTAGTTCACAGTATGTGCTGTCATTCGCAGTGCAGGCTGTAGTTCGCAGTACGGGCTGTATTTCGCGGATGGGCTGTCGTTCACATTGTGGGCTGTAGTTCGCAGTGTTGGCCGTAGTTCGCCGTACGGTCTGCGGTTTGCAGTGCGGGCTGTAATTCGCAGTGTGTGCTGTAGTTCACAGTGTGGGCTGTAGTTCGCAGTATGAGCTGTAGTTCATTGTGTGGGCTCTAGTTCGCAATGTGGACTGTAGTTCACTGTACGAGCTGTTGTTCGCAGTACGAGCTGCAGTTCGCAGTGTGGGCTGTAGTTCGCAGTGTGGACTGTAGTTCACAGTGTTGACTGAAGTTCGTTGTACAGGCTGTAGTTCGCAGTACAGGCTGTAGTTTGCAATGTGGGCTGTAGTTCGCCGTTTGGACTGTAGTTCACAGTATGTGCTGTCGTTCGCAGTACTGGCTGTAGTTCACAGTGTGGGCTATAGTTCGCAGGGCAGCCTGCAGTTCGCAGTATGTGCTGTAGTTCGCAGTGCGGGTTGTAGTTCGTAGTGCGTGCTGTAGTTCGCAGTGTGGGCTTCTGTTTGCAGTATGGGTTGTAGTTCGCAGTGTGAGCTGTAGTTCGCTGTACGTGCTGTAGTTCGCAGTGTGGGCTCCAGTTTGCAGTACGGGCTGTTGTTCGCAGTACGGGCTCCAGTTCGCAGTGTGGGATCCAGTTCACAGTACGTGCTGGAGATCGCAGTGCAGGCTGTAGTTCGCAGTGTGCGCTGTAGTTCGCAGTGCGGGCTGTAGTTTGCAGTGCGGGTTGTAGTTCACAGTGCGGGTTGTAGTTCGCAGTGCGGGTTGTAGTTCGCAGTGTGGTTTGTAGTTCACAGTGCGGGTTGTAGTTCGCAGTACGGGCTGTAGTTCACAGTGGGGGCTGTAGTTCGCAGTACAGGCTGTAGCTCGCAATACGGGCTGTAGTTCGCAATGCGGGCTGTAGTTCGCAGAGCGCGCTGCAGTTCGCAGTACGGGCTGTAGTTCACTGTGTGGGCTGTAGTTCGCGGTACTGTCTGTAGTTTTGCAGTACTGTCTGTAGGTCGCAGTACGGGCTGTAGTTCGCACTGCGGGCTCTAGTTTGCAGTATGTGCTGTAGTTCGCAGTGTGGGCTCCAGTTCGCAGTACGGGCTGTTGTTCGTAGTACGGGCTCCAGTTCGCAGTGTGGGATCCAGTTCACAGTACGTGCTGGAGATCGCAGTGCAGGCTGTAGTTCGCAGTGTGCGCTGTAGTTCGCAGTGCGGGCTGTAGTTTGCAGTGCGGGTTGTAGTTCACAGTGCGGGTTGTAGTTCGCAGTGCGGGTTGTAGTTCGCAGTGTGGTTTGTAGTTCACAGTGCGGGTTGTAGTTCGCAGTACGGGCTGTAGTTCACAGTGGGGGCTGTAGTTCGCAGTACAGGCTGTAGCTCGCAATGCGGGCTGTAGTTCGCAATGCGGGCTGTAGTTCGCAGAGCGCGCTGCAGTTCGCAGTACGGGCTGTAGTTCACTGTGTGGGCTGTAGTTCGCGGTACTGTCTGTAGTTTTGCAGTACTGTCTGTAGTTCGCAGTACGGGCTGTAGTTCGCACTGCGGGCTCTAGTTTGCAGTATGTGCTGTAGTTCGCAGTGTGGGCTCCAGTTCGCAGTACGGGCTGTTGTTCACAGTACGGGCTCCAGTTTGCAGTACGTGCTGTAGTTCGCAGTGCAGGCTGTAGTTCGCAGTGTGGGTTGTAGTTCGCAGTGTGGGCTGTAGTTCGCAGTGAGGGCTGTAGTTCGCAGTACAGGCTGTAGTTCGCAATGCGGGCTGTAGTTCGCAGCGCGGGCTTTAGATCACAGTGTGGGCTGTAGTTCGCAGTGCGGGTTGTAATTCGTAGTGCGGGCTGTAGTTCACAGTGCGGGTTCTAGTTCGCAGTGTGGGCTGTAGATCGCAGTGCGGCTGTAGTTCACAGTGCGGGGGGTAGTTCCCAGTCTGGGCTGTAGTTTGCAGTGTGGGCTGTAGTTCGCTGTATGGGCTGCAGTTCGTAGTGCGATATGTAGTTCGCAGTGTGTGCTGTAGTTCGCTGTACGGGATCCAGTTCGTAGCGTGGGCTGTAGTTCACAGCGCGGGCTGTAGTTCGCACTGTGTGCTGTAGTTCGCAGTGTGGGCTCCTGTTTGCAGTGCGGGCTGTAGTTCGCAGTGCGGGCTGTAGTTCGCTGTACGGCTCTAGTTCGCAGTGCCGTCTCCAGTTCGCACTTCGGGCTGTATTTCTCTGTGGGGCTGTAGTTCGCAGTGTTTGCTGTAGTTTGCAGTGTGGTCTGTGGTTCACACTGCGGGCTGTAGTTCGCAGTGTGGGCTGTAGTTCGCAGTACAGGCTGTAGTTCGCAATACGGGCTGTAGTTCGCAATGCGGGCTGTAGTTCGCAGAGCGCGCTGCAGTTCGCAGTACGGGCTGTAGTTCACTGTGTGGGCTGTAGTTCGCGGTACTGTCTGTAGTTTTGCAGTACTGTCTGTAGTTCGCAGTACGGGCTGTAGTTCGCACTGCGGGCTCTAGTTTGCAGTATGTGCTGTAGTTCGCAGTGTGGGCTCCAGTTCGCAGTACGGGCTGTTGTTCACAGTACGGGCTCCAGTTCGCAGTGTGGGCTCCAGTTTGCAGTAGGTGCTGTAGTTCGCAGTGCAGGCTGTAGTTCGCAGTGTGGGCTGTAGTTCGCAGTGAGGGCTGTAGTTTGCAGTGCGGGTTGTAGTTCACAGTGCGGGTTGTAGTTCGCAGTGCGGGTTGTAGTTCACAGTACGGACTGTAGTTTGCAGTGTGGGCTGTAGTTCACCGTACAGGCTGTAGTTCGCAGTACAGGCTGTAGTTCGCAATGCGGGCTGTAGTTCGCAGCACGGGCTGTAGATCACTGTGTGGGCTGTAGTTCGCAGTGCGGGCTGTAAATCGTAGTGCGGGCTGTAGTTCACAGTGCGGGTTCTAGTTCGCAGTGTCGGCTGTAGTTCGCAGTGCGGCTGTAGTTCACAGTGCGGGCTGTAGTTCCCAGTCTGGGCTGTAGTTTGCAGTGTGGGCTGTAGTTCGCTGTATGGGCTGCAGTTCGTAGTGCGATATGTAGTTCACAGTGTGTGCTGTAGCTCGCAGTACGGGGTCCAGTTCGTAGCGCGAGCTGTAGTTCACAGCGCGGGCTGTAGTTCGCAGTGTGTGCTGTAGTTCGCAGTGTGGGCTCCTGTTCGCAGTGCGGGCTGTAGTTCGCAGTGCGGGCTGTAGTTCACTGTACGGGATCTAGTTTGCAGTGCGGGCTCCAGTTCGCAGTTCGGGCTGTATTTCTCTGTGGGGCTGTAGTTCGCAGTGTTTGCTGTAGTTTGCAGTGCGGTCTGTGGTTCACACTGCGGACTGTAGTTCGCAGTGTGGGCTGTAGTTCGCAGTGCAGTCTGTGTTTCGCAGTGCGGGCTGTAATTCGCAGTGTGGGTTGTAGTTCACAGTGTGGGCTGTAGTTCGCAGTACAAGCTGCAGTTCACTGTGTGGGCTCTAGTTCGCAATGTGGACTGTTGTTCACTGTACGGGCTGTAGTTCGCAGTACGGACTGCAGTTCGCTGTGTGGGCTGTAGTTCACATTGTGGACTTTAGTTCACAGTGTGGACTGTAGTTCACAGTACGGGCTGTAGTTCGCGGATGGGCTATAGTTCACACTGTGGGCTGTAGTTCACAGTATGGGCTGTATTTCTCAGTGCGGGCTGTCCTTCACAGTGCGGGCTTTAGTTCACAGTGTGGACTGTAGTTCGCAGTGTGGGCTGTAGTTCACAGTTTGGGCAATCGTTCGCATTACGGGCTGCAGTTCGCAGTGCGGGCTGTAGTTCGCAGTACTGTCTGTAGTTCGCAGTGTGGGCTGTAGTTCGCACTGCAGGCTGTAGTTTGCAGTGTGGGCTGTAGTTCGCAGTACAGGCTGTAGATCGCAATACGGGATGTAGTTCGCAATGCGGGCTGTAGTTCGCAGAGCGGGCTGTAGTTCTCAGTATGGGCTGTAGTTCACTGTGTGGGCATAGTTTGCAGTGCAGGCTGTAGTTCGCAGTACTGTCTGTAGTTTGCAGTATAGGCTGTAGTTCGCAATGCGGGCTGTAGTTCGCAGAGCGCGCTGCAGTTCGCAGTGCGGGCTGTAGTTCACTGTGTGTGCTGTAGTTTGCGGTACTGTCTGTAGTTTTGCAGTACTGTCTGTAGTTCGCAGTACGGGCTGTAGTTCGCACTGCGGGCTGTAGTTTGCATTATGTGCTGTAGTTCGCAGTGTGTGCTGTAGTTCGCAGTGTGGGCTCCTGTTCGCAGTGTGGGCTGTAGTTCGCAGTGCGGGCTGTAGTTCGCTGTACGGGATCTAGTTTGCAGTGCGGGCTCCAGTTTGCAGTTCGGGCTGTATTTCTCTGTGGGGCTGTAGTTCTCAGTGTTTACTGTAGTTTGCAGTGCGGTCTGTGGTTCACACTGCGGACTGTAGTTCGCAGTGTGGGCTGTAGTTCGCAGTGCAGTCTGTGGTTCGCAGTGCGGGCTGTAATTCGCAGTGTGGGTTGTAGTTCACAGTGTGGGCTGTAGTTCGCAGTACAAGCTGCAGTTCACTGTGTGGGCTCTAGTTCGCAATGTGGACTGTAGTTCACTGTACGGGCTGTAGTTCGCAGTACGGACTGCAGTTCGCTGTGTGGGCTGTAGTTCACATTGTGGACTTTAGTTCACAGTGTGGACTGAGGGTCACTGTACGGGCTGTAGTTTACAGTACAGACTGTAGTTCGCAATGTGGGCTGTAGTTCGCCGTGTGGGCTGTAGTTCACAGTATGTGCTGTCGTTCGCAGTGCAGGCTGTAGTTCGCAGTACGGGCTGTAGTTCGCGGATGGGCTGTCGTTCACATTGTGGGCTGTAGTTCGCAGTGTTGGCCGTAGTTCGCCGTACGGTCTGTGGTTTGCAGTGCGGGCTGTAATTCGCAGTGTGTGCTGTAGTTCACAGTGTGGGCTGTAGTTCGCAGTATGAGCTGTAGTTCATTGTGTGGGCTCTAGTTCGCAATGTGGACTGTAGTTCACTGTATGAGCTGTTGTTCGCAGTACGAGCTGCAGTTCGCAGTGTGGGCTGTAGTTCGCAGTGTGGACTGTAGTTCACAGTGTTGACTGAAGTTCGTTGTACAGGCTGTAGTTCGCAGTACAGGCTGTAGTTTGCAATGTGGGCTGTAGTTCGCCGTTTGGACTGTAGTTCACAGTATGTGCTGTCGTTCGCAGTGCAGGCTGTAGTTCGCAGTAGGGGCTGTAGTTCGCGGACGGGCTGTAGTTCGCAGCGCGGGCTGTATTTCGCAGTACTGGCTGTAGTTCACAGTGTGGGCTATAGTTCGCAGGGCAGCCTGCAGTTCGCAGTATGGGCTGTAGTTCGCAGTGCGGGTTGTAGTTCGTAGTGCGTGCTGTAGTTCGCAGTGTGGGCTTCTGTTTGCAGTATGGGTTGTAGTTCGCAGTGTGAGCTGTAGTTCGCTGTACGTGCTGTAGTTCGCAGTGTGGGCTCCAGTTTGCAGTACGGGCTGTTGTTCGCAGTACGGGCTCCAGTTCGCAGTGTGGGATCCAGTTCACAGTACGTGCTGGAGATCGCAGTGCAGGCTGTAGTTCGCAGTGTGTGCTGTAGTTCGCAGTGCGGGCTGTAGTTTGCAGTGCGGGTTGTAGTTCACAGTGCGGGTTGTAGTTCGCAGTGCGGGTTGTAGTTCGCAGTGTGGTTTGTAGTTCACAGTGCGGGTTGTAGTTCGCAGTACGGGCTGTAGTTCACAGTGGGGGCTGTAGTTCGCAGTACAGGCTGTAGCTCGCAATACGGGCTGTAGTTCGCAATGCGGGCTGTAGTTCGCAGAGCGCGCTGCAGTTCGCAGTACGGGCTGTAGTTCACTGTGTGGGCTGTAGTTCGCGGTACTGTCTGTAGTTTTGCAGTACTGTCTGTAGTTCGCAGTACGGGCTGTAGTTCGCACTGCGGGCTCTAGTTTGCAGTATGTGCTGTAGTTCGCAGTGTGGGCTCCAGTTCGCAGTACGGGCTGTTGTTCACAGTACGGGCTCCAGTTTGCAGTACGTGCTGTAGTTCGCAGTGCAGGCTGTAGTTCGCAGTGTGGGCTGTAGTTCGCAGTGAGGGCTGTAGTTTGCAGTGCGGGTTGTAGTTCACAGTGCGGGTTGTAGTTCGCAGTGCGGGTTGTAGTTCGCAGTGCGGTTTGTAGTTTGCAGTGCGGGTTGTAGTTCGCAGTACGGGCTGTAGTTCGCAGTACAGGCTGTAGTTCGCAATACGGGCTGTAGTTCACAATGCGGGCTGTAGTTCGCAGAGCGCGCTGCAGTTCGCAGTACGGGCTGTAGTTCACTGTGTGGGCTGTAGTTCGCGGTACTGTCTGTAGTTTTGCAGTACTGTCTGTAGTTCGTAGTACAGGCTGTAGTTCGCACTGCGGGCTCTAGTTTGCAGTATGTGCTGTAGTTCGCAGTGTGGGCTCCAGTTCGCAGTACGGGCTGCTGTTCACAGTACGGGCTCCAGTTCGCAGTGTGGGCTCCAGTTTGCAGTACGTGCTGTAGTTCGCAGTGCAGGCTGTAGTTCGCAGTGTGGGCTGTAGTTCGCAGTGAGGGCTGTAGTTCGCAGTACAGGCTGTAGTTCGCAATGCGGGCTGTAGTTCGCAGCGCGGGCTGTAGATCACAGTGTGGGCTGTAGTTCGCAGTGCGGGCTGTAATTCGTAGTGCGGGCTGTAGTTCACAGTGCGGGTTCTAGTTCGCAGTGTGGGCTGTAGATCGCAGTGCGGCTGTAGTTCACAGTGCGGGGGGTAGTTCCCAGTCTGGGCTGTAGTTTGCAGTGTGGGCTGTAGTTCGCTGTATGGGCTGCAGTTCGTAGTGCGATATGTAGTTCGCAGTGTGTGCTGTAGTTCGCTGTACGGGATCCAGTTCGTAGCGTGGGCTGTAGTTCACAGCGCGGGCTGTAGTTCGCACTGTGTGCTGTAGTTCGCAGTGTGGGCTCCTGTTCGCAGTGCGGGCTGTAGTTCGCAGTGCGGGCTGTAGTTCGCTGTACGGGCTCTAGTTCGCAGTGCCGTCTCCAGTTCGCACTTCGGGCTGTATTTCTCTGTGGGGCTGTAGTTCGCAGTGTTTGCTGTAGTTTGCAGTGTGGTCTGTGGTTCACACTGCGGGCTGTAGTTCGCAGTGTGGGCTGTAGTTCGCAGTACAGGCTGTAGTTCGCAATACGGGCTGTAGTTCGCAATGCGGGCTGTAGTTCGCAGAGCGCGCTGCAGTTCGCAGTACGGGCTGTAGTTCACTGTGTGGGCTGTAGTTCGCGGTACTGTCTGTAGTTTTGCAGTACTGTCTGTAGTTCGCAGTACGGGCTGTAGTTCGCACTGCGGGCTCTAGTTTGCAGTATGTGCTGTAGTTCGCAGTGTGGGCTCCAGTTCACAGTACGGGCTGTTGTTCACAGTACGGGCTCCAGTTCGCAGTGTGGGCTCCAGTTTGCAGTAGGTGCTGTAGTTCGCAGTGCAGGCTGTAGTTTGCAGTGTGGGCTGTAGTTCGCAGTGAGGGCTGTAGTTTGCAGTGCGGGTTGTAGTTCACAGTGCGGGTTGTAGTTCACAGTGCGGGTTGTAGTTCACAGTACGGGCTGTAGTTCGCAGTGTGGGCTGTAGTTCACCGTACAGGCTGTAGTTCGCAGTACAGGCTCTAGTTCGCAATGCGGGCTGTAGTTCGCAGCACGGGCTGTAGATCACTGTGTGGGCTGTAGTTCGCAGTGCGGGCTGTAAATCGTAGTGCGGGCTGTAGTTCACAGTGCGGGTTCTAGTTCGCAGTGTGGGCTGTAGTTCGCAGTGCGGCTGTAGTTCACAGTGCGGGCTGTAGTTCCCAGTCTGGGCTGTCGTTTGCAGTGTGGGCTGTAGTTCGCTGTATGGGCTGCAGTTCGTAGTGCGATATGTAGTTCACAGTGTGTGCTGTAGCTCGCTGTACGGGGTCCAGTTCGTAGCGCGGGCTGTAGTTCACAGCGCGGGCTGTAGTTCGCAGTGTGTGCTGTAGTTCGCAGTGTGGGCTCCTGTTCGCAGTGCGGGCTGTAGTTCGCAGTGCGGGCTGTAGTTCACTGTACGGGATCTAGTTTGCAGTGCGGGCTCCAGTTCGCAGTTCGGGCTGTATTTCTCTGTGGGGCTGTAGTTCGCAGTGTTTGCTGTAGTTTGCAGTGCGGTCTGTGGTTCACACTGCGGACTGTAGTTCGCAGTGTGGGCTGTAGTTCGCAGTGCAGTCTGTGTTTCGCAGTGCGGGCTGTAATTCGCAGTGTGGGTTGTAGTTCACAGTGTGGGCTGTAGTTAGCAGTACAAGCTGCAGTTCACTGTGTGGGCTCTAGTTCGCAATGTGGACTGTTGTTCACTGTACGGGCTGTAGTTCGCAGTACGGACTGCAGTTCGCTGTGTGGGCTGTAGTTCACATTGTGGACTTTAGTACACAGTGTGGACTGTAGTTCACAGTACGGGCTGTAGTTCGCGGATGGGCTATAGTTCACATTGTGGGCTGTAGTTCACAGTATGGGCTGTATTTCTCAGTGCGGGCTGTCCTTCACAGTGCGGGCTTTAGTTCACAGTGTGGACTGTAGTTCGCAGTGTGGGCTGTAGTTCACAGTTTGGGCAATCGTTCGCATTACGGGCTGCAGTTCGCAGTGCGGGCTGTAGTTCGCAGTACTGTCTGTAGTTCGCAGTAAGGGCTGTAGTTCGCACTGCAGGCTGTAGTTTGCAGTGTGGGCTGTAGTTCGCAGTACAGGCTGTAGATCGCAATACGGGATGTAGTTCGCAATGCGGGCTGTAGTTCGCAGAGCGGGCTGTAGTTCTCAGTATGGGCTGTAGTTCACTGTGTGGGCATAGTTTGCAGTGCAGGCTGTAGTTCGCAGTACTGTCTGTAGTTTGCAGTACGGGCTGTAGTTCGCAATGCGGGCTGTAGTTCGCAGCGCGGGCTGTAGTTCGCAGTGTGGGCTCCTTTTCGCAGTGTGGGCTGTAGTTCGCAGTGCGGGCTGTAGTTCGCTGTACGGGATCTAGTTTGCAGTGCGGGCTCCAGTTTGCAGTTCGGGCTGTATTTCTCTGTGGGGCTGTAGTTCGCAGTGTTTGCTGTAGTTTGCAGTGTGGTCTGTGGTTCACACTGCGGGCTGTATTTCGCAGTGTGGGCTGTAGTTCGCAGTACAGGCTGTAGTTCACTGTGTGGGCATAGTTCGCAGTGCAGGTTGTAGTTCGCAGTACTGTCTGTAGTTTGCAGTACGGGCTGTAGTTCGCAATGCGGGCTGTAGTTCGCAGCGCGGGCTGTATTTCGCAGTACTGGCTGTAGTTCACAGTGTGGGCTATAGTTCGCAGGGCGGCCTGCAGTTCGCAGTATGGGCTGTAGTTCGCAGTGCGGGTTGTAGTTCGTAGTGCGTGCTGTAGTTCGCAGTGTGGGCTTCTGTTTGCAGTATGGGTTGTAGTTCGCAGTGTGAGCTGTAGTTCGCTGTACGCGCTGTAGTTCGCAGTGTGGGCTCCAGTTCGCAGTACGAGCTGTTGTTCGCAGTACAGGCTCCAGTTCGCAGTGTGGGATCCAGTTCACAGTATGTGCTGGAGTTCGCAGTGCAGGCTGTAGTTCGCAGTGTGCGCTGTAGTTCGCAGTGCGGGCTGTAGTTTGCAGTGCGGGTTGTAGTTCACAGTGCGGGTTGTAGTTCGCAGTGCGGGTTGTAGTTCGCAGTGTGGTTTGTAGTTCACAGTGCGGGTTGTAGTTCGCAGTACAGGCTGTAGTTCGCAGTGCGGTCTGTAGTTCGCACTACAGGCTGTAGTTCGCAATACGGGCTGTAGTTCGCAATGTGGGCTGTAGTTCGCAGAGCGCGCTGCAGTTCGCAGTGCGGGCTGTAGTTCACTGTGTGTGCTGTAGTTCACGGTACCGTCTGTAGTTTTGCAGTACTGTCTGTAGTTCGCAGTACGGGCTGTAGTTCGCACTGCGGGCTGTAGTTTGCATTATGTGCTGTAGTTCGCAGTGTGTGCTGTAGTTCGCAGTGTGGGCTCCTGTTCGCAGTGTGGGCTGTAGTTCGCAGTGCGGGCTGTAGTTCGCTGTACGGGATCTAGTTTGCAGTGCGGGCTCCAGTTTGCAGTTCGGGCTGTATTTCTCTGTGGGGCTGTAGTTCTCAGTGTTTACTGTAGTTTGCAGTGCGGTCTGTGGTTCACACTGCGGACTGTAGTTCGCAGTGTGGGCTGTAGTTCGCAGTGCAGTCTGTGGTTCGCAGTGCGGGCTGTAATTCGCAGTGTGGGTTGTAGTTCACAGTGTGGGCTGTAGTTCGCAGTACAAGCTGCAGTTCACTGTGTGGGCTCTAGTTCGCAATGTGGACTGTAGTTCACTGTACGGGCTGTAGTTCGCAGTACGGACTGCAGTTCGCTGTGTGGGCTGTAGTTCACATTGTGGACTTTAGTTCACAGTGTGGACTGAGGTTCGCTGTATGGGCTGTGGTTTACAGTACAGGCTGTAGTTCGCAATGTGGGCTGTAGTTCGCCGTGTGGGCTGTAGTTCACAGTATGTGCTGTCGTTCGCAGTGCAGGCTGTAGTTCACAGTACGGGCTGTAGTTCGCGGATGGGCTGTAGTTCACATTGTGGGCTGTAGTTCACAGTACGGGCTGTAGTTCGCTGTGTGTGCTGTAGTTTGCGGTACTGTCTGTAGTTTTGCAGTACTGTCTGTAGTTCGCAGTACGGGCTGTAGTTCGCACTGCGGGCTGTAGTTTGCATTATGTGCTGTAGTTCGCAGTGTGTGCTGTAGTTCGCAGTGTGGGCTCCTGTTCGCAGTGTGGGCTGTAGTTCGCAGTGCGGGCTGTAGTTCGCTGTACGGGATCTAGTTTGCAGTGCGGGCTCCAGTTTGCAGTTCGGGCTGTATTTCTCTGTGGGGCTGTAGTTCTCAGTGTTTACTGTAGTTTGCAGTGCGGTCTGTGGTTCACACTGCGGACTGTAGTTCGCAGTGTGGGCTGTAGTTCGCAGTGCAGTCTGTGGTTCGCAGTGCGGGCTGTAATTCGCAGTGTGGGTTGTAGTTCACAGTGTGGGCTGTAGTTCGCAGTACAAGCTGCAGTTCACTGTGTGGGCTCTAGTTCGCAATGTGGACTGTAGTTCACTGTACGGGCTGTAGTTCGCAGTACGGACTGCAGTTCGCTGTGTGGGCTGTAGTTCACATTGTGGACTTTAGTTCACAGTGTGGACTGAGGGTCACTGTACGGGCTGTAGTTTACAGTACAGACTGTAGTTCGCAATGTGGGCTGTAGTTCGCCGTGTGGGCTGTAGTTCACAGTATGTGCTGTCGTTCGCAGTGCAGGCTGTAGTTCGCAGTACGGGCTGTAGTTCGCGGATGGGCTGTCGTTCACATTGTGGGCTGTAGTTCGCAGTGTTGGCCGTAGTTCGCCGTACGGTCTGTGGTTTGCAGTGCGGGCTGTAATTCGCAGTGTGTGCTGTAGTTCACAGTGTGGGCTGTAGTTCGCAGTATGAGCTGTAGTTCATTGTGTGGGCTCTAGTTCGCAATGTGGACTGTAGTTCACTGTATGAGCTGTTGTTCGCAGTACGAGCTGCAGTTCGCAGTGTGGGCTGTAGTTCGCAGTGTGGACTGTAGTTCACAGTGTTGACTGAAGTTCGTTGTACAGGCTGTAGTTCGCAGTACAGGCTGTAGTTTGCAATGTGGGCTGTAGTTCGCCGTTTGGACTGTAGTTCACAGTATGTGCTGTCGTTCGCAGTGCAGGCTGTAGTTCGCAGTAGGGGCTGTAGTTCGCGGACGGGCTGTAGTTCGCAGCGCGGGCTGTATTTCGCAGTACTGGCTGTAGTTCACAGTGTGGGCTATAGTTCGCAGGGCAGCCTGCAGTTCGCAGTATGGGCTGTAGTTCGCAGTGCGGGTTGTAGTTCGTAGTGCGTGCTGTAGTTCGCAGTGTGGGCTTCTGTTTGCAGTATGGGTTGTAGTTCGCAGTGTGAGCTGTAGTTCGCTGTACGTGCTGTAGTTCGCAGTGTGGGCTCCAGTTTGCAGTACGGGCTGTTGTTCGCAGTACGGGCTCCAGTTCGCAGTGTGGGATCCAGTTCACAGTACGTGCTGGAGATCGCAGTGCAGGCTGTAGTTCGCAGTGTGTGCTGTAGTTCGCAGTGCGGGCTGTAGTTTGCAGTGCGGGTTGTAGTTCACAGTGCGGGTTGTAGTTCGCAGTGCGGGTTGTAGTTCGCAGTGTGGTTTGTAGTTCACAGTGCGGGTTGTAGTTCGCAGTACGGGCTGTAGTTCACAGTGGGGGCTGTAGTTCGCAGTACAGGCTGTAGCTCGCAATACGGGCTGTAGTTCGCAATGCGGGCTGTAGTTCGCAGAGCGCGCTGCAGTTCGCAGTACGGGCTGTAGTTCACTGTGTGGGCTGTAGTTCGCGGTACTGTCTGTAGTTTTGCAGTACTGTCTGTAGTTCGCAGTACGGGCTGTAGTTCGCACTGCGGGCTCTAGTTTGCAGTATGTGCTGTAGTTCGCAGTGTGGGCTCCAGTTCGCAGTACGGGCTGTTGTTCGCAGTACGGGCTCCAGTTCGCAGTGTGGGATCCAGTTCACAGTACGTGCTGGAGATCGCAGTGCAGGCTGTAGTTCGCAGTGTGCGCTGTAGTTCGCAGTGCGGGCTGTAGTTTGCAGTGCGGGTTGTAGTTCACAGTGCGGGTTGTAGTTCGCAGTGCGGGTTGTAGTTCGCAGTGTGGTTTGTAGTTCACAGTGCGGGTTGTAGTTCGCAGTACGGGCTGTAGTTCACAGTGGGGGCTGTAGTTCGCAGTACAGGCTGTAGCTCGCAATGCGGGCTGTAGTTCGCAATGCGGGCTGTAGTTCGCAGAGCGCGCTGCAGTTCGCAGTACGGGCTGTAGTTCACTGTGTGGGCTGTAGTTCGCGGTACTGTCTGTAGTTTTGCAGTACTGTCTGTAGTTCGCAGTACGGGCTGTAGTTCGCACTGCGGGCTCTAGTTTGCAGTATGTGCTGTAGTTCGCAGTGTGGGCTCCAGTTCGCAGTACGGGCTGTTGTTCACAGTACGGGCTCCAGTTTGCAGTACGTGCTGTAGTTCGCAGTGCAGGCTGTAGTTCGCAGTGTGGGTTGTAGTTCGCAGTGTGGGCTGTAGTTCGCAGTGAGGGCTGTAGTTCGCAGTACAGGCTGTAGTTCGCAATGCGGGCTGTAGTTCGCAGCGCGGGCTTTAGATCACAGTGTGGGCTGTAGTTCGCAGTGCGGGTTGTAATTCGTAGTGCGGGCTGTAGTTCACAGTGCGGGTTCTAGTTCGCAGTGTGGGCTGTAGATCGCAGTGCGGCTGTAGTTCACAGTGCGGGGGGTAGTTCCCAGTCTGGGCTGTAGTTTGCAGTGTGGGCTGTAGTTCGCTGTATGGGCTGCAGTTCGTAGTGCGATATGTAGTTCGCAGTGTGTGCTGTAGTTCGCTGTACGGGATCCAGTTCGTAGCGTGGGCTGTAGTTCACAGCGCGGGCTGTAGTTCGCACTGTGTGCTGTAGTTCGCAGTGTGGGCTCCTGTTTGCAGTGCGGGCTGTAGTTCGCAGTGCGGGCTGTAGTTCGCTGTACGGGCTCTAGTTCGCAGTGCCGTCTCCAGTTCGCACTTCGGGCTGTATTTCTCTGTGGGGCTGTAGTTCGCAGTGTTTGCTGTAGTTTGCAGTGTGGTCTGTGGTTCACACTGCGGGCTGTAGTTCGCAGTGTGGGCTGTAGTTCGCAGTACAGGCTGTAGTTCGCAATACAGGCTGTAGTTCGCAATGCGGGCTGTAGTTCGCAGAGCGCGCTGCAGTTCGCAGTACGGGCTGTAGTTCACTGTGTGGGCTGTAGTTCGCGGTACTGTCTGTAGTTTTGCAGTACTGTCTGTAGTTCGCAGTACGGGCTGTAGTTCGCAATACGGGCTGTAGTTCGCAATGCGGGCTGTAGTTCGCAGAGCGCGCTGCAGTTCGCAGTACGGGCTGTAGTTCACTGTGTGGGCTGTAGTTCGCGGTACTGTCTGTAGTTTTGCAGTACTGTCTGTAGTTCGCAGTACGGGCTGTAGTTCGCACTGCGGGCTCTAGTTTGCAGTATGTGCTGTAGTTCGCAGTGTGGGCTCCAGTTCACAGTACGGGCTGTTGTTCACAGTACGGGCTCCAGTTCGCAGTGTGGGCTCCAGTTTGCAGTAGGTGCTGTAGTTCGCAGTGCAGGCTGTAGTTTGCAGTGTGGGCTGTAGTTCGCAGTGAGGGCTGTAGTTTGCAGTGCGGGTTGTAGTTCACAGTGCGGGTTGTAGTTCACAGTGCGGGTTGTAGTTCACAGTACGGGCTGTAGTTCGCAGTGTGGGCTGTAGTTCACCGTACAGGCTGTAGTTCGCAGTACAGGCTGTAGTTCGCAATGCGGGCTGTAGTTCGCAGCACGGGCTGTAGATCACTGTGTGGGCTGTAGTTCGCAGTGCGGGCTGTAAATCGTAGTGCGGGCTGTAGTTCACAGTGCGGGTTCTAGTTCGCAGTGTGGGCTGTAGTTCGCAGTGCGGCTGTAGTTCACAGTGCGGGCTGTAGTTCCCAGTCTGGGCTGTCGTTTGCAGTGTGGGCTGTAGTTCGCTGTATGGGCTGCAGTTCGTAGTGCGATATGTAGTTCACAGTGTGTGCTGTAGCTCGCTGTACGGGGTCCAGTTCGTAGCGCGGGCTGTAGTTCACAGCGCGGGCTGTAGTTCGCAGTGTGTGCTGTAGTTCGCAGTGTGGGCTCCTGTTCGCAGTGCGGGCTGTAGTTCGCAGTGCGGGCTGTAGTTCACTGTACGGGATCTAGTTTGCAGTGCGGGCTCCAGTTCGCAGTTCGGGCTGTATTTCTCTGTGGGGCTGTAGTTCGCAGTGTTTGCTGTAGTTTGCAGTGCGGTCTGTGGTTCACACTGCGGACTGTAGTTCGCAGTGTGGGCTGTAGTTCGCAGTGCAGTCTGTGTTTCGCAGTGCGGGCTGTAATTCGCAGTGTGGGTTGTAGTTCACAGTGTGGGCTGTAGTTAGCAGTACAAGCTGCAGTTCACTGTGTGGGCTCTAGTTCGCAATGTGGACTGTTGTTCACTGTACGGGCTGTAGTTCGCAGTACGGACTGCAGTTCGCTGTGTGGGCTGTAGTTCACATTGTGGACTTTAGTACACAGTGTGGACTGTAGTTCACAGTACGGGCTGTAGTTCGCGGATGGGCTATAGTTCACATTGTGGGCTGTAGTTCACAGTATGGGCTGTATTTCTCAGTGCGGGCTGTCCTTCACAGTGCGGGCTTTAGTTCACAGTGTGGACTGTAGTTCGCAGTGTGGGCTGTAGTTCACAGTTTGGGCAATCGTTCGCATTACGGGCTGCAGTTCGCAGTGCGGGCTGTAGTTCGCAGTACTGTCTGTAGTTCGCAGTAAGGGCTGTAGTTCGCACTGCAGGCTGTAGTTTGCAGTGTGGGCTGTAGTTCGCAGTACAGGCTGTAGATCGCAATACGGGATGTAGTTCGCAATGCGGGCTGTAGTTCGCAGAGCGGGCTGTAGTTCTCAGTATGGGCTGTAGTTCACTGTGTGGGCATAGTTTGCAGTGCAGGCTGTAGTTCGCAGTACTGTCTGTAGTTTGCAGTACGGGCTGTAGTTCGCAATGCGGGCTGTAGTTCGCAGCGCGGGCTGTAGTTCGCAGTGTGGGCTCCTTTTCGCAGTGTGGGCTGTAGTTCGCAGTGCGGGCTGTAGTTCGCTGTACGGGATCTAGTTTGCAGTGCGGGCTCCAGTTTGCAGTTCGGGCTGTATTTCTCTGTGGGGCTGTAGTTCGCAGTGTTTGCTGTAGTTTGCAGTGTGGTCTGTGGTTCACACTGCGGGCTGTATTTCGCAGTGTGGGCTGTAGTTCGCAGTACAGGCTGTAGTTCACTGTGTGGGCATAGTTCGCAGTGCAGGTTGTAGTTCGCAGTACTGTCTGTAGTTTGCAGTACGGGCTGTAGTTCGCAATGCGGGCTGTAGTTCGCAGCGCGGGCTGTATTTCGCAGTACTGGCTGTAGTTCACAGTGTGGGCTATAGTTCGCAGGGCGGCCTGCAGTTCGCAGTATGGGCTGTAGTTCGCAGTGCGGGTTGTAGTTCGTAGTGCGTGCTGTAGTTCGCAGTGTGGGCTTCTGTTTGCAGTATGGGTTGTAGTTCGCAGTGTGAGCTGTAGTTCGCTGTACGCGCTGTAGTTCGCAGTGTGGGCTCCAGTTCGCAGTACGAGCTGTTGTTCGCAGTACAGGCTCCAGTTCGCAGTGTGGGATCCAGTTCACAGTATGTGCTGGAGTTCGCAGTGCAGGCTGTAGTTCGCAGTGTGCGCTGTAGTTCGCAGTGCGGGCTGTAGTTTGCAGTGCGGGTTGTAGTTCACAGTGCGGGTTGTAGTTCGCAGTGCGGGTTGTAGTTCGCAGTGTGGTTTGTAGTTCACAGTGCGGGTTGTAGTTCGCAGTACAGGCTGTAGTTCGCAGTGCGGTCTGTAGTTCGCACTACAGGCTGTAGTTCGCAATACGGGCTGTAGTTCGCAATGTGGGCTGTAGTTCGCAGAGCGCGCTGCAGTTCGCAGTGCGGGCTGTAGTTCACTGTGTGTGCTGTAGTTCACGGTACCGTCTGTAGTTTTGCAGTACTGTCTGTAGTTCGCAGTACGGGCTGTAGTTCGCACTGCGGGCTGTAGTTTGCATTATGTGCTGTAGTTCGCAGTGTGTGCTGTAGTTCGCAGTGTGGGCTCCTGTTCGCAGTGTGGGCTGTAGTTCGCAGTGCGGGCTGTAGTTCGCTGTACGGGATCTAGTTTGCAGTGCGGGCTCCAGTTTGCAGTTCGGGCTGTATTTCTCTGTGGGGCTGTAGTTCTCAGTGTTTACTGTAGTTTGCAGTGCGGTCTGTGGTTCACACTGCGGACTGTAGTTCGCAGTGTGGGCTGTAGTTCGCAGTGCAGTCTGTGGTTCGCAGTGCGGGCTGTAATTCGCAGTGTGGGTTGTAGTTCACAGTGTGGGCTGTAGTTCGCAGTACAAGCTGCAGTTCACTGTGTGGGCTCTAGTTCGCAATGTGGACTGTAGTTCACTGTACGGGCTGTAGTTCGCAGTACGGACTGCAGTTCGCTGTGTGGGCTGTAGTTCACATTGTGGACTTTAGTTCACAGTGTGGACTGAGGTTCGCTGTATGGGCTGTGGTTTACAGTACAGGCTGTAGTTCGCAATGTGGGCTGTAGTTCGCCGTGTGGGCTGTAGTTCACAGTATGTGCTGTCGTTCGCAGTGCAGGCTGTAGTTCACAGTACGGGCTGTAGTTCGCGGATGGGCTGTAGTTCACATTGTGGGCTGTAGTTCACAGTACGGGCTGTAGTTCGCTGTGTGTGCTGTAGTTTGCGGTACTGTCTGTAGTTTTGCAGTACTGTCTGTAGTTCGCAGTACGGGCTGTAGTTCGCACTGCGGGCTGTAGTTTGCATTATGTGCTGTAGTTCGCAGTGTGTGCTGTAGTTCGCAGTGTGGGCTCCTGTTCGCAGTGTGGGCTGTAGTTCGCAGTGCGGGCTGTAGTTCGCTGTACGGGATCTAGTTTGCAGTGCGGGCTCCAGTTTGCAGTTCGGGCTGTATTTCTCTGTGGGGCTGTAGTTCTCAGTGTTTACTGTAGTTTGCAGTGCGGTCTGTGGTTCACACTGCGGACTGTAGTTCGCAGTGTGGGCTGTAGTTCGCAGTGCAGTCTGTGGTTCGCAGTGCGGGCTGTAATTCGCAGTGTGGGTTGTAGTTCACAGTGTGGGCTGTAGTTCGCAGTACAAGCTGCAGTTCACTGTGTGGGCTCTAGTTCGCAATGTGGACTGTAGTTCACTGTACGGGCTGTAGTTCGCAGTACGGACTGCAGTTCGCTGTGTGGGCTGTAGTTCACATTGTGGACTTTAGTTCACAGTGTGGACTGAGGGTCACTGTACGGGCTGTAGTTTACAGTACAGACTGTAGTTCGCAATGTGGGCTGTAGTTCGCCGTGTGGGCTGTAGTTCACAGTATGTGCTGTCGTTCGCAGTGCAGGCTGTAGTTCGCAGTACGGGCTGTAGTTCGCGGATGGGCTGTCGTTCACATTGTGGGCTGTAGTTCGCAGTGTTGGCCGTAGTTCGCCGTACGGTCTGTGGTTTGCAGTGCGGGCTGTAATTCGCAGTGTGTGCTGTAGTTCACAGTGTGGGCTGTAGTTCGCAGTATGAGCTGTAGTTCATTGTGTGGGCTCTAGTTCGCAATGTGGACTGTAGTTCACTGTATGAGCTGTTGTTCGCAGTACGAGCTGCAGTTCGCAGTGTGGGCTGTAGTTCGCAGTGTGGACTGTAGTTCACAGTGTTGACTGAAGTTCGTTGTACAGGCTGTAGTTCGCAGTACAGGCTGTAGTTTGCAATGTGGGCTGTAGTTCGCCGTTTGGACTGTAGTTCACAGTATGTGCTGTCGTTCGCAGTGCAGGCTGTAGTTCGCAGTAGGGGCTGTAGTTCGCGGACGGGCTGTAGTTCGCAGCGCGGGCTGTATTTCGCAGTACTGGCTGTAGTTCACAGTGTGGGCTATAGTTCGCAGGGCAGCCTGCAGTTCGCAGTATGGGCTGTAGTTCGCAGTGCGGGTTGTAGTTCGTAGTGCGTGCTGTAGTTCGCAGTGTGGGCTTCTGTTTGCAGTATGGGTTGTAGTTCGCAGTGTGAGCTGTAGTTCGCTGTACGTGCTGTAGTTCGCAGTGTGGGCTCCAGTTTGCAGTACGGGCTGTTGTTCGCAGTACGGGCTCCAGTTCGCAGTGTGGGATCCAGTTCACAGTACGTGCTGGAGATCGCAGTGCAGGCTGTAGTTCGCAGTGTGTGCTGTAGTTCGCAGTGCGGGCTGTAGTTTGCAGTGCGGGTTGTAGTTCACAGTGCGGGTTGTAGTTCGCAGTGCGGGTTGTAGTTCGCAGTGTGGTTTGTAGTTCACAGTGCGGGTTGTAGTTCGCAGTACGGGCTGTAGTTCACAGTGGGGGCTGTAGTTCGCAGTACAGGCTGTAGCTCGCAATACGGGCTGTAGTTCGCAATGCGGGCTGTAGTTCGCAGAGCGCGCTGCAGTTCGCAGTACGGGCTGTAGTTCACTGTGTGGGCTGTAGTTCGCGGTACTGTCTGTAGTTTTGCAGTACTGTCTGTAGTTCGCAGTACGGGCTGTAGTTCGCACTGCGGGCTCTAGTTTGCAGTATGTGCTGTAGTTCGCAGTGTGGGCTCCAGTTCGCAGTACGGGCTGTTGTTCGCAGTACGGGCTCCAGTTCGCAGTGTGGGATCCAGTTCACAGTACGTGCTGGAGATCGCAGTGCAGGCTGTAGTTCGCAGTGTGCGCTGTAGTTCGCAGTGCGGGCTGTAGTTTGCAGTGCGGGTTGTAGTTCACAGTGCGGGTTGTAGTTCGCAGTGCGGGTTGTAGTTCGCAGTGTGGTTTGTAGTTCACAGTGCGGGTTGTAGTTCGCAGTACGGGCTGTAGTTCACAGTGGGGGCTGTAGTTCGCAGTACAGGCTGTAGCTCGCAATGCGGGCTGTAGTTCGCAATGCGGGCTGTAGTTCGCAGAGCGCGCTGCAGTTCGCAGTACGGGCTGTAGTTCACTGTGTGGGCTGTAGTTCGCGGTACTGTCTGTAGTTTTGCAGTACTGTCTGTAGTTCGCAGTACGGGCTGTAGTTCGCACTGCGGGCTCTAGTTTGCAGTATGTGCTGTAGTTCGCAGTGTGGGCTCCAGTTCGCAGTACGGGCTGTTGTTCACAGTACGGGCTCCAGTTTGCAGTACGTGCTGTAGTTCGCAGTGCAGGCTGTAGTTCGCAGTGTGGGTTGTAGTTCGCAGTGTGGGCTGTAGTTCGCAGTGAGGGCTGTAGTTCGCAGTACAGGCTGTAGTTCGCAATGCGGGCTGTAGTTCGCAGCGCGGGCTTTAGATCACAGTGTGGGCTGTAGTTCGCAGTGCGGGTTGTAATTCGTAGTGCGGGCTGTAGTTCACAGTGCGGGTTCTAGTTCGCAGTGTGGGCTGTAGATCGCAGTGCGGCTGTAGTTCACAGTGCGGGGGGTAGTTCCCAGTCTGGGCTGTAGTTTGCAGTGTGGGCTGTAGTTCGCTGTATGGGCTGCAGTTCGTAGTGCGATATGTAGTTCGCAGTGTGTGCTGTAGTTCGCTGTACGGGATCCAGTTCGTAGCGTGGGCTGTAGTTCACAGCGCGGGCTGTAGTTCGCACTGTGTGCTGTAGTTCGCAGTGTGGGCTCCTGTTTGCAGTGCGGGCTGTAGTTCGCAGTGCGGGCTGTAGTTCGCTGTACGGGCTCTAGTTCGCAGTGCCGTCTCCAGTTCGCACTTCGGGCTGTATTTCTCTGTGGGGCTGTAGTTCGCAGTGTTTGCTGTAGTTTGCAGTGTGGTCTGTGGTTCACACTGCGGGCTGTAGTTCGCAGTGTGGGCTGTAGTTCGCAGTACAGGCTGTAGTTCGCAATACGGGCTGTAGTTCGCAATGCGGGCTGTAGTTCGCAGAGCGCGCTGCAGTTCGCAGTACGGGCTGTAGTTCACTGTGTGGGCTGTAGTTCGCGGTACTGTCTGTAGTTTTGCAGTACTGTCTGTAGTTCGCAGTACGGGCTGTAGTTCGCACTGCGGGCTCTAGTTTGCAGTATGTGCTGTAGTTCGCAGTGTGGGCTCCAGTTCGCAGTACGGGCTGTTGTTCACAGTACGGGCTCCAGTTCGCAGTGTGGGCTCCAGTTTGCAGTAGGTGCTGTAGTTCGCAGTGCAGGCTGTAGTTCGCAGTGTGGGCTGTAGTTCGCAGTGAGGGCTGTAGTTTGCAGTGCGGGTTGTAGTTCACAGTGCGGGTTGTAGTTCGCAGTGCGGGTTGTAGTTCACAGTACGGACTGTAGTTTGCAGTGTGGGCTGTAGTTCACCGTACAGGCTGTAGTTCGCAGTACAGGCTGTAGTTCGCAATGCGGGCTGTAGTTCGCAGCACGGGCTGTAGATCACTGTGTGGGCTGTAGTTCGCAGTGCGGGCTGTAAATCGTAGTGCGGGCTGTAGTTCACAGTGCGGGTTCTAGTTCGCAGTGTCGGCTGTAGTTCGCAGTGCGGCTGTAGTTCACAGTGCGGGCTGTAGTTCCCAGTCTGGGCTGTAGTTTGCAGTGTGGGCTGTAGTTCGCTGTATGGGCTGCAGTTCGTAGTGCGATATGTAGTTCACAGTGTGTGCTGTAGCTCGCAGTACGGGGTCCAGTTCGTAGCGCGAGCTGTAGTTCACAGCGCGGGCTGTAGTTCGCAGTGTGTGCTGTAGTTCGCAGTGTGGGCTCCTGTTCGCAGTGCGGGCTGTAGTTCGCAGTGCGGGCTGTAGTTCACTGTACGGGATCTAGTTTGCAGTGCGGGCTCCAGTTCGCAGTTCGGGCTGTATTTCTCTGTGGGGCTGTAGTTCGCAGTGTTTGCTGTAGTTTGCAGTGCGGTCTGTGGTTCACACTGCGGACTGTAGTTCGCAGTGTGGGCTGTAGTTCGCAGTGCAGTCTGTGTTTCGCAGTGCGGGCTGTAATTCGCAGTGTGGGTTGTAGTTCACAGTGTGGGCTGTAGTTCGCAGTACAAGCTGCAGTTCACTGTGTGGGCTCTAGTTCGCAATGTGGACTGTTGTTCACTGTACGGGCTGTAGTTCGCAGTACGGACTGCAGTTCGCTGTGTGGGCTGTAGTTCACATTGTGGACTTTAGTTCACAGTGTGGACTGTAGTTCACAGTACGGGCTGTAGTTCGCGGATGGGCTATAGTTCACACTGTGGGCTGTAGTTCACAGTATGGGCTGTATTTCTCAGTGCGGGCTGTCCTTCACAGTGCGGGCTTTAGTTCACAGTGTGGACTGTAGTTCGCAGTGTGGGCTGTAGTTCACAGTTTGGGCAATCGTTCGCATTACGGGCTGCAGTTCGCAGTGCGGGCTGTAGTTCGCAGTACTGTCTGTAGTTCGCAGTAAGGGCTGTAGTTCGCACTGCAGGCTGTAGTTTGCAGTGTGGGCTGTAGTTCGCAGTACAGGCTGTAGATCGCAATACGGGATGTAGTTCGCAATGCGGGCTGTAGTTCGCAGAGCGGGCTGTAGTTCTCAGTATGGGCTGTAGTTCACTGTGTGGGCATAGTTTGCAGTGCAGGCTGTAGTTCGCAGTACTGTCTGTAGTTTGCAGTATAGGCTGTAGTTCGCAATGCGGGCTGTAGTTCGCAGAGCGCGCTGCAGTTCGCAGTGCGGGCTGTAGTTCACTGTGTGTGCTGTAGTTTGCGGTACTGTCTGTAGTTTTGCAGTACTGTCTGTAGTTCGCAGTACGGGCTGTAGTTCGCACTGCGGGCTGTAGTTTGCATTATGTGCTGTAGTTCGCAGTGTGTGCTGTAGTTCGCAGTGTGGGCTCCTGTTCGCAGTGTGGGCTGTAGTTCGCAGTGCGGGCTGTAGTTCGCTGTACGGGATCTAGTTTGCAGTGCGGGCTCCAGTTTGCAGTTCGGGCTGTATTTCTCTGTGGGGCTGTAGTTCTCAGTGTTTACTGTAGTTTGCAGTGCGGTCTGTGGTTCACACTGCGGACTGTAGTTCGCAGTGTGGGCTGTAGTTCGCAGTGCAGTCTGTGGTTCGCAGTGCGGGCTGTAATTCGCAGTGTGGGTTGTAGTTCACAGTGTGGGCTGTAGTTCGCAGTACAAGCTGCAGTTCACTGTGTGGGCTCTAGTTCGCAATGTGGACTGTAGTTCACTGTACGGGCTGTAGTTCGCAGTACGGACTGCAGTTCGCTGTGTGGGCTGTAGTTCACATTGTGGACTTTAGTTCACAGTGTGGACTGAGGGTCACTGTACGGGCTGTAGTTTACAGTACAGACTGTAGTTCGCAATGTGGGCTGTAGTTCGCCGTGTGGGCTGTAGTTCACAGTATGTGCTGTCGTTCGCAGTGCAGGCTGTAGTTCGCAGTACGGGCTGTAGTTCGCGGATGGGCTGTCGTTCACATTGTGGGCTGTAGTTCGCAGTGTTGGCCGTAGTTCGCCGTACGGTCTGTGGTTTGCAGTGCGGGCTGTAATTCGCAGTGTGTGCTGTAGTTCACAGTGTGGGCTGTAGTTCGCAGTATGAGCTGTAGTTCATTGTGTGGGCTCTAGTTCGCAATGTGGACTGTAGTTCACTGTATGAGCTGTTGTTCGCAGTACGAGCTGCAGTTCGCAGTGTGGGCTGTAGTTCGCAGTGTGGACTGTAGTTCACAGTGTTGACTGAAGTTCGTTGTACAGGCTGTAGTTCGCAGTACAGGCTGTAGTTTGCAATGTGGGCTGTAGTTCGCCGTTTGGACTGTAGTTCACAGTATGTGCTGTCGTTCGCAGTGCAGGCTGTAGTTCGCAGTAGGGGCTGTAGTTCGCGGACGGGCTGTAGTTCGCAGCGCGGGCTGTATTTCGCAGTACTGGCTGTAGTTCACAGTGTGGGCTATAGTTCGCAGGGCAGCCTGCAGTTCGCAGTATGGGCTGTAGTTCGCAGTGCGGGTTGTAGTTCGTAGTGCGTGCTGTAGTTCGCAGTGTGGGCTTCTGTTTGCAGTATGGGTTGTAGTTCGCAGTGTGAGCTGTAGTTCGCTGTACGTGCTGTAGTTCGCAGTGTGGGCTCCAGTTTGCAGTACGGGCTGTTGTTCGCAGTACGGGCTCCAGTTCGCAGTGTGGGATCCAGTTCACAGTACGTGCTGGAGATCGCAGTGCAGGCTGTAGTTCGCAGTGTGTGCTGTAGTTCGCAGTGCGGGCTGTAGTTTGCAGTGCGGGTTGTAGTTCACAGTGCGGGTTGTAGTTCGCAGTGCGGGTTGTAGTTCGCAGTGTGGTTTGTAGTTCACAGTGCGGGTTGTAGTTCGCAGTACGGGCTGTAGTTCACAGTGGGGGCTGTAGTTCGCAGTACAGGCTGTAGCTCGCAATACGGGCTGTAGTTCGCAATGCGGGCTGTAGTTCGCAGAGCGCGCTGCAGTTCGCAGTACGGGCTGTAGTTCACTGTGTGGGCTGTAGTTCGCGGTACTGTCTGTAGTTTTGCAGTACTGTCTGTAGTTCGCAGTACGGGCTGTAGTTCGCACTGCGGGCTCTAGTTTGCAGTATGTGCTGTAGTTCGCAGTGTGGGCTCCAGTTCGCAGTACGGGCTGTTGTTCACAGTACGGGCTCCAGTTTGCAGTACGTGCTGTAGTTCGCAGTGCAGGCTGTAGTTCGCAGTGTGGGCTGTAGTTCGCAGTGAGGGCTGTAGTTTGCAGTGCGGGTTGTAGTTCACAGTGCGGGTTGTAGTTCGCAGTGCGGGTTGTAGTTCGCAGTGCGGTTTGTAGTTTGCAGTGCGGGTTGTAGTTCGCAGTACGGGCTGTAGTTCGCAGTACAGGCTGTAGTTCGCAATACGGGCTGTAGTTCACAATGCGGGCTGTAGTTCGCAGAGCGCGCTGCAGTTCGCAGTACGGGCTGTAGTTCACTGTGTGGGCTGTAGTTCGCGGTACTGTCTGTAGTTTTGCAGTACTGTCTGTAGTTCGTAGTACAGGCTGTAGTTCGCACTGCGGGCTCTAGTTTGCAGTATGTGCTGTAGTTCGCAGTGTGGGCTCCAGTTCGCAGTACGGGCTGCTGTTCACAGTACGGGCTCCAGTTCGCAGTGTGGGCTCCAGTTTGCAGTACGTGCTGTAGTTCGCAGTGCAGGCTGTAGTTCGCAGTGTGGGCTGTAGTTCGCAGTGAGGGCTGTAGTTCGCAGTACAGGCTGTAGTTCGCAATGCGGGCTGTAGTTCGCAGCGCGGGCTGTAGATCACAGTGTGGGCTGTAGTTCGCAGTGCGGGCTGTAATTCGTAGTGCGGGCTGTAGTTCACAGTGCGGGTTCTAGTTCGCAGTGTGGGCTGTAGATCGCAGTGCGGCTGTAGTTCACAGTGCGGGGGGTAGTTCCCAGTCTGGGCTGTAGTTTGCAGTGTGGGCTGTAGTTCGCTGTATGGGCTGCAGTTCGTAGTGCGATATGTAGTTCGCAGTGTGTGCTGTAGTTCGCTGTACGGGATCCAGTTCGTAGCGTGGGCTGTAGTTCACAGCGCGGGCTGTAGTTCGCACTGTGTGCTGTAGTTCGCAGTGTGGGCTCCTGTTCGCAGTGCGGGCTGTAGTTCGCAGTGCGGGCTGTAGTTCGCTGTACGGGCTCTAGTTCGCAGTGCCGTCTCCAGTTCGCACTTCGGGCTGTATTTCTCTGTGGGGCTGTAGTTCGCAGTGTTTGCTGTAGTTTGCAGTGTGGTCTGTGGTTCACACTGCGGGCTGTAGTTCGCAGTGTGGGCTGTAGTTCGCAGTACAGGCTGTAGTTCGCAATACGGGCTGTAGTTCGCAATGCGGGCTGTAGTTCGCAGAGCGCGCTGCAGTTCGCAGTACGGGCTGTAGTTCACTGTGTGGGCTGTAGTTCGCGGTACTGTCTGTAGTTTTGCAGTACTGTCTGTAGTTCGCAGTACGGGCTGTAGTTCGCACTGCGGGCTCTAGTTTGCAGTATGTGCTGTAGTTCGCAGTGTGGGCTCCAGTTCACAGTACGGGCTGTTGTTCACAGTACGGGCTCCAGTTCGCAGTGTGGGCTCCAGTTTGCAGTAGGTGCTGTAGTTCGCAGTGCAGGCTGTAGTTTGCAGTGTGGGCTGTAGTTCGCAGTGAGGGCTGTAGTTTGCAGTGCGGGTTGTAGTTCACAGTGCGGGTTGTAGTTCACAGTGCGGGTTGTAGTTCACAGTACGGGCTGTAGTTCGCAGTGTGGGCTGTAGTTCACCGTACAGGCTGTAGTTCGCAGTACAGGCTGTAGTTCGCAATGCGGGCTGTAGTTCGCAGCACGGGCTGTAGATCACTGTGTGGGCTGTAGTTCGCAGTGCGGGCTGTAAATCGTAGTGCGGGCTGTAGTTCACAGTGCGGGTTCTAGTTCGCAGTGTGGGCTGTAGTTCGCAGTGCGGCTGTAGTTCACAGTGCGGGCTGTAGTTCCCAGTCTGGGCTGTCGTTTGCAGTGTGGGCTGTAGTTCGCTGTATGGGCTGCAGTTCGTAGTGCGATATGTAGTTCACAGTGTGTGCTGTAGCTCGCTGTACGGGGTCCAGTTCGTAGCGCGGGCTGTAGTTCACAGCGCGGGCTGTAGTTCGCAGTGTGTGCTGTAGTTCGCAGTGTGGGCTCCTGTTCGCAGTGCGGGCTGTAGTTCGCAGTGCGGGCTGTAGTTCACTGTACGGGATCTAGTTTGCAGTGCGGGCTCCAGTTCGCAGTTCGGGCTGTATTTCTCTGTGGGGCTGTAGTTCGCAGTGTTTGCTGTAGTTTGCAGTGCGGTCTGTGGTTCACACTGCGGACTGTAGTTCGCAGTGTGGGCTGTAGTTCGCAGTGCAGTCTGTGTTTCGCAGTGCGGGCTGTAATTCGCAGTGTGGGTTGTAGTTCACAGTGTGGGCTGTAGTTAGCAGTACAAGCTGCAGTTCACTGTGTGGGCTCTAGTTCGCAATGTGGACTGTTGTTCACTGTACGGGCTGTAGTTCGCAGTACGGACTGCAGTTCGCTGTGTGGGCTGTAGTTCACATTGTGGACTTTAGTACACAGTGTGGACTGTAGTTCACAGTACGGGCTGTAGTTCGCGGATGGGCTATAGTTCACATTGTGGGCTGTAGTTCACAGTATGGGCTGTATTTCTCAGTGCGGGCTGTCCTTCACAGTGCGGGCTTTAGTTCACAGTGTGGACTGTAGTTCGCAGTGTGGGCTGTAGTTCACAGTTTGGGCAATCGTTCGCATTACGGGCTGCAGTTCGCAGTGCGGGCTGTAGTTCGCAGTACTGTCTGTAGTTCGCAGTAAGGGCTGTAGTTCGCACTGCAGGCTGTAGTTTGCAGTGTGGGCTGTAGTTCGCAGTACAGGCTGTAGATCGCAATACGGGATGTAGTTCGCAATGCGGGCTGTAGTTCGCAGAGCGGGCTGTAGTTCTCAGTATGGGCTGTAGTTCACTGTGTGGGCATAGTTTGCAGTGCAGGCTGTAGTTCGCAGTACTGTCTGTAGTTTGCAGTACGGGCTGTAGTTCGCAATGCGGGCTGTAGTTCGCAGCGCGGGCTGTAGTTCGCAGTGTGGGCTCCTTTTCGCAGTGTGGGCTGTAGTTCGCAGTGCGGGCTGTAGTTCGCTGTACGGGATCTAGTTTGCAGTGCGGGCTCCAGTTTGCAGTTCGGGCTGTATTTCTCTGTGGGGCTGTAGTTCGCAGTGTTTGCTGTAGTTTGCAGTGTGGTCTGTGGTTCACACTGCGGGCTGTATTTCGCAGTGTGGGCTGTAGTTCGCAGTACAGGCTGTAGTTCACTGTGTGGGCATAGTTCGCAGTGCAGGTTGTAGTTCGCAGTACTGTCTGTAGTTTGCAGTACGGGCTGTAGTTCGCAATGCGGGCTGTAGTTCGCAGCGCGGGCTGTATTTCGCAGTACTGGCTGTAGTTCACAGTGTGGGCTATAGTTCGCAGGGCGGCCTGCAGTTCGCAGTATGGGCTGTAGTTTGCAGTGCGGGTTGTAGTTCGTAGTGCGTGCTGTAGTTCGCAGTGTGGGCTTCTGTTTGCAGTATGGGTTGTAGTTCGCAGTGTGAGCTGTAGTTCGCTGTACGCGCTGTAGTTCGCAGTGTGGGCTCCAGTTCGCAGTACGAGCTGTTGTTCGCAGTACAGGCTCCAGTTCGCAGTGTGGGATCCAGTTCACAGTATGTGCTGGAGTTCGCAGTGCAGGCTGTAGTTCGCAGTGTGCGCTGTAGTTCGCAGTGCGGGCTGTAGTTTGCAGTGCGGGTTGTAGTTCACAGTGCGGGTTGTAGTTCGCAGTGCGGGTTGTAGTTCGCAGTGTGGTTTGTAGTTCACAGTGCGGGTTGTAGTTCGCAGTACAGGCTGTAGTTCGCAGTGCGGTCTGTAGTTCGCACTACAGGCTGTAGTTCGCAATACGGGCTGTAGTTCGCAATGTGGGCTGTAGTTCGCAGAGCGCGCTGCAGTTCGCAGTGCGGGCTGTAGTTCACTGTGTGTGCTGTAGTTCACGGTACCGTCTGTAGTTTTGCAGTACTGTCTGTAGTTCGCAGTACGGGCTGTAGTTCGCACTGCGGGCTGTAGTTTGCATTATGTGCTGTAGTTCGCAGTGTGTGCTGTAGTTCGCAGTGTGGGCTCCTGTTCGCAGTGTGGGCTGTAGTTCGCAGTGCGGGCTGTAGTTCGCTGTACGGGATCTAGTTTGCAGTGCGGGCTCCAGTTTGCAGTTCGGGCTGTATTTCTCTGTGGGGCTGTAGTTCTCAGTGTTTACTGTAGTTTGCAGTGCGGTCTGTGGTTCACACTGCGGACTGTAGTTCGCAGTGTGGGCTGTAGTTCGCAGTGCAGTCTGTGGTTCGCAGTGCGGGCTGTAATTCGCAGTGTGGGTTGTAGTTCACAGTGTGGGCTGTAGTTCGCAGTACAAGCTGCAGTTCACTGTGTGGGCTCTAGTTCGCAATGTGGACTGTAGTTCACTGTACGGGCTGTAGTTCGCAGTACGGACTGCAGTTCGCTGTGTGGGCTGTAGTTCACATTGTGGACTTTAGTTCACAGTGTGGACTGAGGTTCGCTGTATGGGCTGTGGTTTACAGTACAGGCTGTAGTTCGCAATGTGGGCTGTAGTTCGCCGTGTGGGCTGTAGTTCACAGTATGTGCTGTCGTTCGCAGTGCAGGCTGTAGTTCACAGTACGGGCTGTAGTTCGCGGATGGGCTGTAGTTCACATTGTGGGCTGTAGTTCACAGTACGGGCTGTAGTTCGCCGTGCGGGCTGTCCTTCACAGTGCGGACTTTAGTTCACAGTGTGGACTGTAGTTCGCAGTGTGGGCTGTAGTTCACAGTTTGGGCAATCGTTCGCATTACGGGCTGCAGTTCGCAGTGTGGGCTTAGTTCGCAGTACTGTCTGTAGTTCGCAGTAAGGGCTGTAGTTCGCACTGCGGGCTGTAGTTTGCAGTGGGGTCTGTAGTTCGCAGTACAGGGTGTAGATTGCAATACGGGATGTAGTTCGCAATGCGGGCTGTAGTTCGCAGAGCGGGCTGTAGTTCTCAGTACGGGCTGTAGTTCACTGTGTGGGCATAGTTCGCAGTGCAGGCTGTAGTTCGCAGTACAGTCTGTAGTTTGCAGTACGGGCTGTAGTTCGCAATGCGGGCTGTAGTTCGCAGAGCGGGCTGTAGTTCTCAGTATGGGCTGTAGTTCACTGTGTGGGCATAGTTCGCAGTGCAGGCTGTAGTTCGCAGTACAGTCTGTAGTTTGCAGTACGGGCTGTAGTTCGCAATGCGGGCTGTAGTTTGCAGCGCGGGCTGTATTTCGCGGTACTGTCTGTAGTTTTGCAGTACTGTCTGTAGTTCGCAGTACAGGCTGTAGTTCGCACTGCGGGCTCTAGTTTGCAGTATGTGCTGTAGTTCGCAGTGTGGGCTCCAGTTCGCAGTACGGGCTGTTGTTCACAGTACGGGCTCCAGTTCGCAGTGTGGGCTCCAGTTTGCAGTACGTGCTGTAGTTCGCAGTGCAGGCTGTAGTTCGCAGTGTGGGCTGTAGTTCGCAGTGCAGGCTGTAGTTTGCAGTACAGTCTGTAGTTTGCAGTACGGGCTGTAGTTCGCAATGCGGGCTGTAGTTCGCAGCGCGGGCTGTATTTCGCAGTACTGGCTGTAGTTCGCAGTGTGGGCTATAGTTCGCAGGGCGCCCTGCAGTTTGCAGTATGGGCTGTAGTTCGCAGTGCGGGTTGTAGTTCGTAGTGCGTGCTGTAGTTCGCAGTGTGGGCTTCTGTTTGCAGTATGGGTTGTAGTTCGCAGTGTGAGCTGTAGTTCGCTGTACGCGCTGTAGTTCGCAGTGTGGGCTTTAGTTCGCAGTACGGGCTGTTGTTCGCAGTACGGGCTCCAGTTCGCAGTGCGGGATCCAGTTCACAGTACGTGCTGGAGTTCGCAGTGCAGGGTGTAGTTCGCAGTGTGCGCTGTAGTTCGCAGTGCGGGCTGTAGTTTGCAGTGCGGGTTGTAGTTCACAGTGCGGGTTGTAGTTCGCAGTGCGGGTTGTAGTTCTCAGTGCGGTTTGTAGTTAACAGTGCGGGTTGTAGTTCGCAGTACGGGCTGTAGTTCGCAGTGCGGTCTGTAGTTCGCAGTACAGGCTGTAGTTTGCAATACGGGCTGTAGTTCGCAATGCGGGCTGTAGTTCGCAGAGCGCGCTGCATTTCGCAGTACGGGCTGTAGTTCACTGTGTGGGCTGTAGTTCGCGGTACTGTCTGTAGTTTTGCAGTACTGTCTGTAGTTCGCAGTACAGGCTGTAGTTCGCACTGCGGGCTCTAGTTTGCAGTATGTGCTGTAGTTCGCAGTGTGGGCTCCAGTTCGCAGTACGGGCTGTTGTTCACAGTACGGGCTCCAGTTCGCAGTGTGGGCTCCAGTTTGCAGTTCGTGCTGTAGTTTGCAGTGCAGGCTGTAGTTCGCAGTGTGGGCTGTAGTTCGCAGTTAGGGCTGTAGTTTGCAGTGCGGGTTGTAGTTCACAGTGCGGGTTGTAGTTCGCAGTGTGGGTTGTAGTTCACAGTACGGGCTGTAGTTCGCAGTGTGGGATGTAGTTCGCCGTACAGGCTGTAGTTCGCAGTACGGGCTGTAGTTCGCAATGCGGGCTGTAGTTTGCAGTGCGGGCTGTAGATCACAGTGTGGGCTGTAGTTCGCAGTGCGGCCTGTAATTCGTAGTGCGGGCTGTAGTTCACAGTGCGGGTTCTAGTTCGCAGTGTGGGCTGTAGTTCGCAGTGCGGCTGTAGTTCACAGTACGGGCTGTAGTTCCCAGTCTGGGCTTTAGTTTGCAGTGTGGGCTGTAGTTCGCTGTATGGGCTGCAGTTCGTAGTGCGATATGTAGTTCGCAGTGTGTGCTGTAGTTCGCTGTACAGGGTCCAGTTCGTAGCGTGGGCTGTAGTTCACAGCGCGGGCTGTAGTTCGCAGTGTGTGCTGTAGTTCGCAGTGTGGGCTCCTGTTCGCAGTGCCGTCTGTAGTTCGCAGTGCGGGCTGTAGTTCGCTGTACGGGCTCTAGTTCGCAGTGCCATCTCCAGTTCGCAGTTCGGGCTGTATTTCTCTGTGGGGCTGTAGTTCGCAGTGTTTGCTGTAGTTTGCAGTGCGGTCTGTGGTTCACACTGCGGCTGTAGTTCGCAGTGTGGGCTGCAGTTCACAGTGTGGGCTGTAGTTCGCAGTGTGGTCTGTGGTTTGCAGTGCGGGCTGTAATTCGCAGTGTGGGCTGTAGTTCACTGTGTGGGCTGTAGTTCGCAATGTGGACTTTAGTTCACTGTACGGGCTGTAGTTCGCAGTACGGACTGCAGTTCGCTGTGTGGGCTGTAGTTCACATTGTGGACTTTAGTTCACAGTGTGGACTGAGGTTCACTGTACGGGCTGTAGTTTACAGTACAGACTGTAGTTCGCAATGTGGGCTGTAGTTTGCCGTGTGGGCTGTAGTTCACAGTATGTGCTGTCGTTCGCAGTGCAGGCTGTAGTTCGCAGTACGGGCTGTAGTTCGCGGATGGGCTGTAGTTCACATTGTGGACTGTAGTTCGCAGTGTGGGCTGTAGTTCGCCGTGCGGTCTGTGGTTTGCAGTGCGGGCTGTAATTCGCAGTGTGTGCTGTAATTCGCAGTGTGTGCTGTAGTTCGCAGTGTGGGCTCCTGTTCGCAGTGTGGGCTGTAGTTCGCAGTGCGGGCTGTAGTTCGCTGTACGGGATCTAGTTTGCAGTGCGGGCTCCAGTTTGCAGTTCGGGCTGTATTTCTCTGTGGGGCTGTAGTTCGCAGTGTTTGCTGTAGTTTGCAGTGCGGTCTGTGGTTCACACTGCGGACTGTAGTTCGCAGTGTGGCCTGTAGTTCGCAGTGCAGTCTGTGGTTCGCAGTGCGGGCTGTAATTCGCAGTGTGGGTTGTAGTTCACAGTGTGGGCTGTAGTTCGCAGTACAAGCTGCAGTTCACTGTGTGGGCTCTAGTTCGCAATGTGGACTGTAGTTCACTGTACGGGCTGTAGTTCGCAGTACGGACTGCAGTTCGCTGTGTGGGCTGTAGTTCACATTGTGGACTTTAGTTCACAGTGTGGACTGAGGTTCGCTGTATGGGCTGTAGTTTACAGTACAGGCTGTAGTTCGCAATGTGGGCTGTAGTTCGCCGTGTGGGCTGTAGTTCACAGTATGTGCTGTCGTTCACAGTGCAGGCTGTAGTTCACAGTACGGGCTGTAGTTCGCGGATGGGCTATAGTTCACATTGTGGGCTGTAGTTCACAGTATGGGCTGTATTTCTCAGTGCGGGCTGTCCTTCACAGTGCGGGCTTTAGTTCACAGTGTGGACTGTAGTTCGCAGTGTGGGCTGTAGTTCACAGTTTGGGCAATCGTTCGCATTACGGGCTGCAGTTCGCAGTGCGGGCTGTAGTTCGCAGTACTGTCTGTAGTTCGCAGTAAGGGCTGTAGTTCGCACTGCAGGCTGTAGTTTGCAGTGTGGGCTGTAGTTCGCAGTACAGGCTGTAGATCGCAATACGGGATGTAGTTCGCAATGCGGGCTGTAGTTCGCAGAGCGGGCTGTAGTTCTCAGTATGGGCTGTAGTTCACTGTGTGGGCATAGTTTGCAGTGCAGGCTGTAGTTCGCAGTACTGTCTGTAGTTTGCAGTACGGGCTGTAGTTCGCAATGCGGGCTGTAGTTCGCAGCGCGGGCTGTAGTTCGCAGTGTGGGCTCCTTTTCGCAGTGTGGGCTGTAGTTCGCAGTGCGGGCTGTAGTTCGCTGTACGGGATCTAGTTTGCAGTGCGGGCTCCAGTTTGCAGTTCGGGCTGTATTTCTCTGTGGGGCTGTAGTTCGCAGTGTTTGCTGTAGTTTGCAGTGTGGTCTGTGGTTCACACTGCGGGCTGTATTTCGCAGTGTGGGCTGTAGTTCGCAGTACAGGCTGTAGTTCACTGTGTGGGCATAGTTCGCAGTGCAGGTTGTAGTTCGCAGTACTGTCTGTAGTTTGCAGTACGGGCTGTAGTTCGCAATGCGGGCTGTAGTTCGCAGCGCGGGCTGTATTTCGCAGTACTGGCTGTAGTTCACAGTGTGGGCTATAGTTCGCAGGGCGGCCTGCAGTTCGCAGTATGGGCTGTAGTTCGCAGTGCGGGTTGTAGTTCGTAGTGCGTGCTGTAGTTCGCAGTGTGGGCTTCTGTTTGCAGTATGGGTTGTAGTTCGCAGTGTGAGCTGTAGTTCGCTGTACGCGCTGTAGTTCGCAGTGTGGGCTCCAGTTCGCAGTACGAGCTGTTGTTCGCAGTACAGGCTCCAGTTCGCAGTGTGGGATCCAGTTCACAGTATGTGCTGGAGTTCGCAGTGCAGGCTGTAGTTCGCAGTGTGCGCTGTAGTTCGCAGTGCGGGCTGTAGTTTGCAGTGCGGGTTGTAGTTCACAGTGCGGGTTGTAGTTCGCAGTGCGGGTTGTAGTTCGCAGTGTGGTTTGTAGTTCACAGTGCGGGTTGTAGTTCGCAGTACAGGCTGTAGTTCGCAGTGCGGTCTGTAGTTCGCACTACAGGCTGTAGTTCGCAATACGGGCTGTAGTTCGCAATGTGGGCTGTAGTTCGCAGAGCGCGCTGCAGTTCGCAGTGCGGGCTGTAGTTCACTGTGTGTGCTGTAGTTCACGGTACCGTCTGTAGTTTTGCAGTACTGTCTGTAGTTCGCAGTACGGGCTGTAGTTCGCACTGCGGGCTGTAGTTTGCATTATGTGCTGTAGTTCGCAGTGTGTGCTGTAGTTCGCAGTGTGGGCTCCTGTTCGCAGTGTGGGCTGTAGTTCGCAGTGCGGGCTGTAGTTCGCTGTACGGGATCTAGTTTGCAGTGCGGGCTCCAGTTTGCAGTTCGGGCTGTATTTCTCTGTGGGGCTGTAGTTCTCAGTGTTTACTGTAGTTTGCAGTGCGGTCTGTGGTTCACACTGCGGACTGTAGTTCGCAGTGTGGCCTGTAGTTCGCAGTGCAGTCTGTGGTTCGCAGTGCGGGCTGTAATTCGCAGTGTGGGTTGTAGTTCACAGTGTGGGCTGTAGTTCGCAGTACAAGCTGCAGTTCACTGTGTGGGCTCTAGTTCGCAATGTGGACTGTAGTTCACTGTACGGGCTGTAGTTCGCAGTACGGACTGCAGTTCGCTGTGTGGGCTGTAGTTCACATTGTGGACTTTAGTTCACAGTGTGGACTGAGGTTCGCTGTATGGGCTGTGGTTTACAGTACAGGCTGTAGTTCGCAATGTGGGCTGTAGTTCGCCGTGTGGGCTGTAGTTCACAGTATGTGCTGTCGTTCGCAGTGCAGGCTGTAGTTCACAGTACGGGCTGTAGTTCGCGGATGGGCTGTAGTTCACATTGTGGGCTGTAGTTCACAGTACGGGCTGTAGTTCGCCGTGCGGGCTGTCCTTCACAGTGCGGACTTTAGTTCACAGTGTGGACTGTAGTTCGCAGTGTGGGCTGTAGTTCACAGTTTGGGCAATCGTTCGCATTACGGGCTGCAGTTCGCAGTGTGGGCTTAGTTCGCAGTACTGTCTGTAGTTCGCAGTAAGGGCTGTAGTTCGCACTGCGGGCTGTAGTTTGCAGTGGGGTCTGTAGTTCGCAGTACAGGGTGTAGATTGCAATACGGGATGTAGTTCGCAATGCGGGCTGTAGTTCGCAGAGCGGGCTGTAGTTCTCAGTACGGGCTGTAGTTCACTGTGTGGGCATAGTTCGCAGTGCAGGCTGTAGTTCGCAGTACAGTCTGTAGTTTGCAGTACGGGCTGTAGTTCGCAATGCGGGCTGTAGTTCGCAGAGCGGGCTGTAGTTCTCAGTATGGGCTGTAGTTCACTGTGTGGGCATAGTTCGCAGTGCAGGCTGTAGTTCGCAGTACAGTCTGTAGTTTGCAGTACGGGCTGTAGTTCGCAATGCGGGCTGTAGTTTGCAGCGCGGGCTGTATTTCGCGGTACTGTCTGTAGTTTTGCAGTACTGTCTGTAGTTCGCAGTACAGGCTGTAGTTCGCATTGCGGGCTCTAGTTTGCAGTATGTGCTGTAGTTCGCAGTGTGGGCTCCAGTTCGCAGTACGGGCTGTTGTTCACAGTACGGGCTCCAGTTCGCAGTGTGGGCTCCAGTTTGCAGTACGTGCTGTAGTTCGCAGTGCAGGCTGTAGTTCGCAGTGTGGGCTGTAGTTCGCAGTGCAGGCTGTAGTTTGCAGTACAGTCTGTAGTTTGCAGTACGGGCTGTAGTTCGCAATGCGGGCTGTAGTTCGCAGCGCGGGCTGTATTTCGCAGTACTGGCTGTAGTTCGCAGTGTGGGCTATAGTTCGCAGGGCGCCCTGCAGTTTGCAGTATGGGCTGTAGTTCGCAGTGCGGGTTGTAGTTCGTAGTGCGTGCTGTAGTTCGCAGTGTGGGCTTCTGTTTGCAGTATGGGTTGTAGTTCGCAGTGTGAGCTGTAGTTCGCTGTACGCGCTGTAGTTCGCAGTGTGGGCTTTAGTTCGCAGTATGGGCTGTTGTTCGCAGTACGGGCTCCAGTTCGCAGTGCGGGATCCAGTTCACAGTACGTGCTGGAGTTCGCAGTGCAGGGTGTAGTTCGCAGTGTGCGCTGTAGTTCGCAGTGCGGGCTGTAGTTTGCAGTGCGGGTTGTAGTTCACAGTGCGGGTTGTAGTTCGCAGTGCGGGTTGTAGTTCTCAGTGCGGTTTGTAGTTAACAGTGCGGGTTGTAGTTCGCAGTACGGGCTGTAGTTCGCAGTGCGGTCTGTAGTTCGCAGTACAGGCTGTAGTTTGCAATACGGGCTGTAGTTCGCAATGCGGGCTGTAGTTCGCAGAGCGCGCTGCATTTCGCAGTACGGGCTGTAGTTCACTGTGTGGGCTGTAGTTCGCGGTACTGTCTGTAGTTTTGCAGTACTGTCTGTAGTTCGCAGTACAGGCT
Organism: Isurus oxyrinchus; assembly: GCA_026770705.1. Lineage (NCBI taxonomy): Eukaryota > Metazoa > Chordata > Chondrichthyes > Lamniformes > Lamnidae > Isurus > Isurus oxyrinchus. Next base: position 3,156,627 of record JANJGN010000058.1, on the reverse strand, counting down.
GTAGTTCGCACTGCGGGCTCTAGTTTGCAGTATGTGCTGTAGTTCGCAGTGTGGGCTCCAGTTCGCAGTACGGGCTGTTGTTCACAGTACGGGCTCCAGTTCGCAGTGTGGGCTCCAGTTTGCAGTTCGTGCTGTAGTTTGCAGTGCAGGCTGTAGTTCGCAGTGTGGGCTGTAGTTCGCAGTTAGGGCTGTAGTTTGCAGTGCGGGTTGTAGTTCACAGTGCGGGTTGTAGTTCGCAGTGTGGGTTGTAGTTCACAGTACGGGCTGTAGTTCGCAGTGTGGGATGTAGTTCGCCGTACAGGCTGTAGTTCGCAGTACGGGCTGTAGTTCGCAATGCGGGCTGTAGTTTGCAGTGCGGGCTGTAGATCACAGTGTGGGCTGTAGTTCGCAGTGCGGCCTGTAATTCGTAGTGCGGGCTGTAGTTCACAGTGCGGGTTCTAGTTCGCAGTGTGGGCTGTAGTTCGCAGTGCGGCTGTAGTTCACAGTACGGGCTGTAGTTCCCAGTCTGGGCTTTAGTTTGCAGTGTGGGCTGTAGTTCGCTGTATGGGCTGCAGTTCGTAGTGCGATATGTAGTTCGCAGTGTGTGCTGTAGTTCGCTGTACAGGGTCCAGTTCGTAGCGTGGGCTGTAGTTCACAGCGCGGGCTGTAGTTCGCAGTGTGTGCTGTAGTTCGCAGTGTGGGCTCCTGTTCGCAGTGCCGTCTGTAGTTCGCAGTGCGGGCTGTAGTTCGCTGTACGGGCTCTAGTTCGCAGTGCCATCTCCAGTTCGCAGTTCGGGCTGTATTTCTCTGTGGGGCTGTAGTTCGCAGTGTTTGCTGTAGTTTGCAGTGCGGTCTGTGGTTCACACTGCGGCTGTAGTTCGCAGTGTGGGCTGCAGTTCACAGTGTGGGCTGTAGTTCGCAGTGTGGTCTGTGGTTTGCAGTGCGGGCTGTAATTCGCAGTGTGGGCTGTAGTTCACTGTGTGGGCTGTAGTTCGCAATGTGGACTTTAGTTCACTGTACGGGCTGTAGTTCGCAGTACGGACTGCAGTTCGCTGTGTGGGCTGTAGTTCACATTGTGGACTTTAGTTCACAGTGTGGACTGAGGTTCACTGTACGGGCTGTAGTTTACAGTACAGACTGTAGTTCGCAATGTGGGCTGTAGTTTGCCGTGTGGGCTGTAGTTCACAGTATGTGCTGTCGTTCGCAGTGCAGGCTGTAGTTCGCAGTACGGGCTGTAGTTCGCGGATGGGCTGTAGTTCACATTGTGGACTGTAGTTCGCAGTGTGGGCTGTAGTTCGCCGTGCGGTCTGTGGTTTGCAGTGCGGGCTGTAATTCGCAGTGTGTGCTGTAATTCGCAGTGTGTGCTGTAGTTCGCAGTGTGGGCTCCTGTTCGCAGTGTGGGCTGTAGTTCGCAGTGCGGGCTGTAGTTCGCTGTACGGGATCTAGTTTGCAGTGCGGGCTCCAGTTTGCAGTTCGGGCTGTATTTCTCTGTGGGGCTGTAGTTCGCAGTGTTTGCTGTAGTTTGCAGTGCGGTCTGTGGTTCACACTGCGGACTGTAGTTCGCAGTGTGGCCTGTAGTTCGCAGTGCAGTCTGTGGTTCGCAGTGCGGGCTGTAATTCGCAGTGTGGGTTGTAGTTCACAGTGTGGGCTGTAGTTCGCAGTACAAGCTGCAGTTCACTGTGTGGGCTCTAGTTCGCAATGTGGACTGTAGTTCACTGTACGGGCTGTAGTTCGCAGTACGGACTGCAGTTCGCTGTGTGGGCTGTAGTTCACATTGTGGACTTTAGTTCACAGTGTGGACTGAGGTTCGCTGTATGGGCTGTAGTTTACAGTACAGGCTGTAGTTCGCAATGTGGGCTGTAGTTCGCCGTGTGGGCTGTAGTTCACAGTATGTGCTGTCGTTCACAGTGCAGGCTGTAGTTCACAGTACGGGCTGTAGTTCGCGGATGGGCTGTAGTTCACATTGTGGGCTGTAGTTCACAGTACGGGCTGTAGTTCGCCGTGCGGGCTGTCCTTCACAGTGCGGGCTTTAGTTCACAGTGTGGACTGTAGTTCGCAGTGTGGGCTGTAGTTCACAGTTTGGGCAATCGTTTGCATTACGGGCTGCAGTTCGCAGTGTGGGCTTTAGTTCGCAGTACTGTCTGTAGTTCGCAGTAAGGGCTGTAGTTCGCACTGCGGGCTGTAGTTTGCAGTGGGGTCTGTAGTTCGCAGTACAGGCTGTAGATTGCAATACGGGATGTAGTTCGCAATGCGGGCTGTAGTTCGCAGAGCGGGCTGTAGTTCTCAGTACGGGCTGTAGTTCACTGTGTGGGCATAGTTCGCAGTGCAGGCTGTAGTTCGCAGTACAGTCTGTAGTTTGCAGAACGGGCTGTAGTTCGCAATGCGGGCTGTAGTTTGCAGCGCGGGCTGTATTTCGCGGTACTGTCTGTAGTTTTGCAGTACTGTCTGTAGTTCGCAGTACAGGCTGTAGTTCGCACTGCGGGCTCTAGTTTGCAGTATGTGCTGTAGTTCGCAGTGTGGGCTCCAGTTCGCAGTACGGGCTGTTGTTCACAGTACGGGCTCCAGTTCGCAGTGTGTGATCCAGTTCACAGTACGTGCTGGAGTTCGCTGTGCAGGCTGTAGTTCGCAGTGTGCGCTGTAGTTCGCAGTGCGGGCTGTAGTTTGCAGTGCGGGTTGTAGTTCACAGTGCGGGTTGTAGTTCGCAGTGCGGGTTGTAGTTCGCAGTGCGGTTTGTAGTTCACAGTGCGGGCTGTAGTTCGCAGTACGGGCTGTAGTTCGCAATGCGGGCTGTAGTTCGCAGAGCGCGCTGCAGTTCGCAGTACGGGCTGTAGTTCACTGTGTGGGCTGTAGTTCGCGGTACTGTCTGTAGTTTTGCAGTACTGTCTGTAGTTCGCAGTACAGGCTGTAGTTCGCACTGCGGGCTCTAGTTTGCAGTATGTGCTGTAGTTCGCAGTGTGGGCTCCAGTTTGCAGTACGGGCTGTTGTTCACAGTACGGGCTCCAGTTTGCAGTGTGGGCTCCAGTTTGCAGTACGTGCTGTAGTTCGCAGTGCAGGCTGTAGTTCGGAGTGTGGGCTGTAGTTCGCAGTGAGGGCTGTAGTTTGCAGTGCGGGTTGTAGTTCACAGTGCGGGTTGTAGTTCGCAGTGCGGGTTGTAGTTCGCAGTGCGGTTTGTAGTTCGCAGTACAGGCTGTAGTTCGCAATACGGGCTGTAGTTCGCAATGCGGGCTGTAGTTCGCAGAGCGCGCTGCAGTTCGCAGTACGGGCTGTAGTTCACTGTGTGGGCTGTAGTTCGCGGTACTGTCTGTAGTTTTGCAGTACTGTCTGTAGTTCGCAGTACTGGCTGTAGTTCGCACTGCCGGCTCTAGTTTGCAGTATGTGCTGTAGTTCACAGTGTGGGCTCCAGTTCGCAGTACGGGCTGTTGTTCACAGTACGGGCTCCAGTTCGCAGTGTGGGCTCCAGTTTGCAGTACGTGCTGTAGTTCACAGTGCAGGCTGTAGTTCGCAGTGTGGGCTGTAGTTCGCAGTGAGGGCTGTAGTTTGCAGTGCGGGTTGTAGTTCACAGTGCGGGTTGTAGTTCGCAGTGCGGGTTGTAGTTCACAGTACGGGCTGTAGTTCGCTGTGTGGGCTGTAGTTCACATTGTGGACTTTAGTTCACAGTGTGGACTGAGGTTCGCTGTATGGGCTGTAGTTTACAGTACAGGCTGTAGTTCGCAATGTGAGCTGTAGTTCGCCGTGTGGGCTGTAGTTCACAGTATGTGCTGTCGTTCGCAGTGCAGGCTGTAGTTCACAGTACGGGCTGTAGTTCGCGGATGGGCTGTAGTTCACATTGTGGGCTGTAGTTCACAGTACGGGCTCCAGTTCGCAGTGTGGGCTCCAGTTTGCAGTACGTGCTGTAGTTCGCAGTGCAGGCTGTAGTTCGCAGTGTGGGCTGTAGTTCGCAGTGAGGGCTGTAGTTTGCAGTGCGGGTTGTAGTTCACAGTGCGGGTTGTAGTTCGCAGTGCGGGTTGTAGTTCACAGTACGGGCTGTAGTTCGCAGTGTGGGCTGTAGTTCGCAGTGCAGGCTGTATTTCGCAGTACAGTCTGTAGTTTGCAGTACGGTCTGTAGTTCGCAATGCGGGCTGTAGTTCGCAGCGCAGGCTGTATTTCGCAGTACTGGCTGTAGTTCACAGTGTGGGCTATAGTTCACAGGGCGGCCTGCAGTTTGCAGTATGGGCTGTAGTTCGCAGTGCGGGTTGTAGTTCGTAGTGCGTGCTGTAGTTCGCAGTGTGGGCTTCTGTTTGCAGTATGGGTTGTAGTTCGCAGTGTGAGCTGTAGTTCGCTGTACGCGCTGTAGTTCGCAGTGTGGGCTTTAGTTCGCAGTACGGGCTGTTGTTCGCAGTACGGGCTCCCGTTCGCAGTGTGGGATCCAGTTCGCAGTACGTGCTGGAGTTCGCAGTGCAGGGTGTAGTTCGCAGTGTGCGCTGTAGTTCGCAGTGCGGGCTGTAGTTTGCAGTGCGGGCTGTAGTTCACAGTGCGGGTTGTAGTTCGCAGTGCGGGTTGTAGTTCTCAGTGCGGTTTGTAGTTAACAGTGCGGGTTGTAGTTCGCAGTACGGGCTGTAGTTCGCAGTGCGGTCTGTAGTTCGCAGTACAGGCTGTAGTTTGCAATACGGGCTGTAGTTCGCAATGCGGGCTGTAGTTCGCAGAGCGCGCTGCATTTCGCAGTACGGGCTGTAGTTCACTGTGTGGGCTGTAGTTCGCGGTACTGTCTGTAGTTTTGCAGTACTGTCTGTAGTTCGCAGTACAGGCTGTAGTTCGCACTGCGGGCTCTAGTTTGCAGTATGTTCTGTAGTTCGCAGTGTGGGCTCCAGTTCGCAGTACGGGCTGTTGTTCACAGTACGGGCTGTTGTTCACAGTACGGGCTCCAGTTCGCAGTGTGGGCTCCAGTTTGCAGTACGTGCTGTAGTTTGCAGTGCAGGCTGTAGTTCGCAGTGTGGGCTGTAGTTCGCAGTTAGGGCTGTAGTTTGCAGTGCGGGTTGTAGTTCACAGTGCGGGTTGTAGTTCGCAGTGTGGGTTGTAGTTCACAGTACGGGCTGTAGTTCGCAGTGTGGGCTGTAGTTCGCCGTACAGGCTGTAGTTCGCAGTACGGGCTGTAGTTCGCAATGCGGGCTGTAGTTTGCAGTGCGGGCTGTAGATCACAGTGTGGGCTGTAGTTCGCAGTGCGGGCTGTAATTCGTAGTGCGGGCTGTAGTTCACAGTGCAGGTTCTAGTTCGCAGTGTGGGCTGTAGTTCGCAGTGCGGCTGTAGTTCACAGTACGGGCTGTAGTTCCCAGTCTGGGCTTTAGTTTGCAGTGTGGGCTGTAGTTCGCTGTATGGGCTGCAGTTCGTAGTGCGATATGTAGTTCGCAGTGTGTGCTGTGGTTCGCTGTACAGGGTCCAGTTCGTAGCGTGGGCTGTAGTTCACAGCGCGGGCTGTAGTTCGCAGTGTGTGCTGTAGTTCGCAGTGTGGGCTCCTGTTCGCAGTGCGGGCTGTAGTTCGCAGTGCGGGCTGTAGTTCGCTGTACGGGCTCTAGTTCGCAGAGCCATCTCCAGTTCGCAGTTCGGGCTGTATTTCTCTGTGGGGCTGTAGTTCGCAGTGTTTGCTGTAGTTTGCAGTGCGGTCTGTGGTTCACACTGCGGCTGTAGTTCGCAGTGTGGGCTGCAGTTCACAGTGTGGGCTGTAGTTCGCAGTGTGGTCTGTGGTTTGCAGTGCGGGCTGTAATTCGCAGTGTGGGCTGTAGTTCACTGTGTGGGCTGTAGTTCGCAATGTGGACTTTAGTTCACTGTACGGGCTGTAGTTCGCAGTACGGACTGCAGTTCGCTGTGTGGGCTGTAGTTCACATTGTGGACTTTAGTTCACAGTGTGGACTGAGGTTCACTGTACGGGCTGTAGTTTACAGTACAGACTGTAGTTCGCAATGTGGGCTGTAGTTTGCCGTGTGGGCTGTAGTTCACAGTATGTGCTGTCGTTCGCAGTGCAGGCTGTAGTTCGCAGTACGGGCTGTAGTTCGCGGAATGGCTGTAGTTCACATTGTGGACTGTAGTTCGCAGTGTGGGCTGTAGTTCGCCGTGCGGTCTGTGGTTTGCAGTGCGGGCTGTAATTCGCAGTGTGTGCTGTAATTCGCAGTGTGTGCTGTAGTTCACAGTGTGGGCTGTAGTTCGCAGTATGAGCTGTAGTTCATTGTGTGGGCTCTAGTTCGCAATGTGGACTGTAGTTCACTGTATGAGCTGTTGTTCGCAGTACGAGTTGCAGTTCACAGTGTGGGCTGTAGTTCGCAGTGTGGACTGAAGTTCGTTTTACGGGCTGTAGTTCGCAGTACAGGCTGTAGTTCGCAATGTGGGCTGTAGTTCGCCGTTTGGACTGTAGTTCACAGTATGTGCTGTCGTTCGCAGTGCAGGCTGTAGTTCGCAGTAGGGGCTGTAGTTCGCGGACGGGCTGTAGTTCGCAGCGCGGGCTGTATTTCGCAGTACTGGCTGTAGTTCACAGTGTGGGCTATAGTTCGTAGGGCAGCCTGCAGTTCGCAGTATGGGCTGTAGTTCGCAGTGCGGGTTGTAGTTCGTAGTGCGTGCTGTAGTTCGCAGTGTGGGCTTCTGTTTGCAGTATGGGTTGTAGTTCACAGTGTGAGCTGTAGTTCGCTGTACGCGCTGTAGTTCGCAGTGTGGGCTCCAGTTCGCAGTACGGGCTGTTGTTCACTGTACGGGCTCCAGTTCGCAGTGTGGGATCCAGTTCACAGTACGTGCTGGAGTTCGCAGTGCAGGCTGTAGTTCGCAGTGTGCGCTGTAGTTCGCAGTGCGGGCTGTAGTTTGCAGTGTGGGTTGTAGTTCACAGTGCGGGTTGTAGTTCGCAGTGCGGGTTGTAGTTCGCAGTGCGGTTTGTAGTTCACAGTGCGGGCTGTAGTTCGCAGTACAGGCTGTAGTTCGCAATGCGGGCTGTAGTTCGCAGAGCGCGCTGCAGTTCGCAGTACGGGCTGTAGTTCACTGTGTGGGCTGTAGTTCGCGGTACTGTCTGTAGTTTTGCAGTACTGTCTGTAGTTCGCAGTACAGGCTGTAGTTCGCACTGCGGGCTCTAGTTTGCAGTATGTGCTGTAGTTCGCAGTGTGGGCTCCAGTTTGCAGTACGGGCTGTTGTTCACAGTACGGGCTCCAGTTTGCAGTGTGGGCTCCAGTATGCAGTACGTGCTGTAGTTCGCAGTGCAGGCTGTAGTTCGCAGTGTGGGCTGTAGTTCGCAGTGAGGGCTGTAGTTTGCAGTGCGGGTTGTAGTTCACAGTGCGGGTTGTAGTTCGCAGTGCGGGTTGTAGTTCGCAGTGCGATTTGTAGTTCACAGTGCGGGTTGTAGTTCGCAGTACGGGCTGTAGTTCGCAGTGCGGGCTGTAGTTCGCAGTACAGGCTGTAGTTCGCAATACGGGCTGTAGTTCGCAATGCGGGCTGTAGTTCGCAGAGCGCGCTGCAGTTCGCAGTACGGGCTGTAGTTCACTGTGTGGGCTGTAGTTCGCGGTACTGTCTGTAGTTTTGCAGTACTGTCTGTAGTTCGCAGTACAGGCTGTAGTTCGCACTGCGGGCTCTAGTTTGCAGTATGTGCTGTAGTTCGCAGTGTGGGCTCCAGTTCGCAGTACGGGCTGTTGTTCACAGTACGGGCTCCAGTTCGCAGTGTGGGCTCCAGTTTGCAGTACGTGCTGTAGTTCGCAGTGCAGGCTGTAGTTCGCAGTGTGGGCTGTAGTTCGCAGTGAGGGCTGTAGTTTGCAGTGCGGGTTGTAGTTCACAGTGCGGGTTGTAGTTCGCAGTGCGGGTTGTAGTTCACAGTACGGGCTGTAGTTCGCAGTGTGGGCTGTAGTTCGCAGTGCAGGCTGTAGTTCGCAGTATAGTCTGTAGTTTGCAGTACGGGCTGTAGTTCGCAATGCGGGCTGTAGTTCGCAGCGCGGGCTGTATTTCGCAGTACTGGCTGTAGTTCACAGTGTGGGCTATAGTTCGCAGGGCGGCCTGCAGTTTGCAGTATGGGCTGTAGTTCGCAGTGCGGGTTGTAGTTCGTAGTGCGTGCTGTAGTTCGCAGTGTGGGCTTCTGTTTGCAGTATGGGTTGTAGTTCGCAGTGTGAGCTGTAGTTCGCTGTACGCGCTGTAGTTCGCAGTGTGGGCTTTAGTTCGCAGTACGGGCTGTTGTTCGCAGTACGGGCTCCAGTTCGCAGTGTGGGATCCAGTTCACAGTACGTGCTGGAGTTCGCAGTGCAGGGTGTAGTTCGCAGTGTGCGCTGTAGTTCGCAGTGCGGGCTGTAGTTCGCAGTGCGGGTTGTAGTTCACAGTGCGGGTTGTAGTTCGCAGTGCGGGTTGTAGTTCTCAGTGCGGTTTGTAGTTAACAGTGCGGGTTGTAGTTCGCAGTACGGGCTGTAGTTCGCAGTGCGGTCTGTAGTTCGCAGTACAGGCTGTAGTTTGCAATATGGGCTGTAGTTCGCAATGCGGGCTGTAGTTCGCAGAGCGCGCTGCATTTCGCAGTACGGGCTGTAGTTCACTGTGTGGGCTGTAGTTCGCGGTACTGTCTGTAGTTTTGCAGTACTGTCTGTAGTTCGCAGTACAGGCTGTAGTTCGCACTGCGGGCTCTAGTTTGCAGTATGTGCTGTAGTTCGCAGTGTGGGCTCCAGTTCGCAGTACGGGCTGTTGTTCACAGTACGGGCTCCAGTTCGCAGTGTGGGCTTCAGTTTGCAGTACGTGCTGTAGTTCGCAGTGCAGGCTGTAGTTCGCAGTGTGGGCTGTAGTTCGCAGTGAGGGCTGTAGTTTGCAGTGCGGGTTGTAGTTCACAGTGCGGGTTGTAGTTCGCAGTGTGGGTTGTAGTTCACAGTACGGGCTGTAGTTCGCAGTGTGGGATGTAGTTCGCCGTACAGGCTGTAGTTCGCAGTACGGGCTGTAGTTCGCAATGCGGGCTGTAGTTCGCAGTGCGGGCTGTAGATCACAGTGTGGGCTGTAGTTCGCAGTGCGGGCTGTAATTCGTAGTGCGGGCTGTAGTTCACAGTGCGGGTTCTAGTTCGCAGTGTGGGCTGTAGTTCGCAGTGCGGCTGTAGTTCACAGTGCGGGCTGTAGTTCCCAGTCTGGGCTGTAGTTTGCAGTTTGGGCTGTAGTTCGCTGTATGGGCTGCAGTTCGTAGTGCGATATGTAGTTCGCAGTGTGTGCTGTAGTTCGCTGTACAGGGTCCAGTTCGTAGCGTGGGCTGTAGTTCACAGCGCGGGCTGTAGTTCGCAGTGTGTGCTGTAGTTCGCAGTGTGGGCTCCTGTTCGCAGTGCGGGCTGTAGTTCGCAGTGCGGGCTGTAGTTCGCTGTACGGGCTCTAGTTCGCAGTGCCATCTCCAGTTCGCAGTTCGGGCTGTATTTCTCTGTGGGGCTGTAGTTCGCAGTGTTTGCTGTAGTTTGCAGTACGGTCTGTGGTTCACACTGCGGCTGTAGTTCGCAGTGTGGGCTGCAGTTCACAGTGTGGGCTGTAGTTCGCAGTGTGGGCTGTAGTTCACTGTGTGGGCTGTAGTTCGCAATGTGGACTTTAGTTCACTGTACGGGCTGTAGTTCGCAGTACGGACTGCAGTTCGCTGTGTGGGCTGTAGTTCACATTGTGGACTTTAGTTCACAGTGTGGACTGAGGTTCACTGTACGGGCTGTAGTTTACAGTACAGACTGTAGTTCGCAATGTGGGCTGTAGTTTGCCGTGTGGGCTGTAGTTCACAGTATGTGCTGTCGTTCGCAGTGCAGGCTGTAGTTCGCAGTACGGGCTGTAGTTCGCGGATGGGCTGTAGTTCACATTGTGGACTGTAGTTCGCAGTGTGGGCTGTAGTTCGCCGTGCGGTCTGTGGTTTGCAGTGCGGGCTGTAATTCGCAGTGTGTGCTGTAATTCGCAGTGTGTGCTGTAGTTCACAGTGTGGGCTGTAGTTCGCAGTATGAGCTGTAGTTCATTGTGTGGGCTCTAGTTCGCAATGTGGACTGTAGTTCACTGTACGAGCTGTTGTTCGCAGTACGAGCTGCAGTTCACAGTGTGGGCTGTAGTTCGCAGTGTGGACTGAAGTTCGTTTTACGGGCTGTAGTTCGCAGTACAGGCTGTAGTTCGCAATGTGGGCTGTAGTTCGCCGTTTGGACTGTAGTTCACAGTATGTGCTGTCGTTCGCAGTGCAGGCTGTAGTTCGCAGTAGGGGCTGTCGTTCGCGGACGGGCTGTAGTTCGCAGCGCGGGCTGTATTTCGCAGTACTGGCTGTAGTTCACAGTGTGGGCTATAGTTCGCAGGGCAGCCTGCAGTTCGCAGTATGGGCTGTAGTTCGCAGTGCGGGTTGTAGTTCGTAGTGCGTGCTGTAGTTCGCAGTGTGGGCTTCTGTTTGCAGTATGGGTTGTAGTTCGCAGTGTGAGCTGTAGTTCGCTGTACGCGCTGTAGTTCGCAGTGTGGGCTCCAGTTCGCAGTACGGGCTGTTGTTCACAGTACGGGCTCCAGTTCGCAGTGTGGCATCCAGTTCACAGTACGTGCTGGAGTTCGCAGTGCAGGCTGTAGTTCGCAGTGTGCGCTGTAGTTCGCAGTGCGGGCTGTAGTTTGCAGTGCGGGTTGTAGTTCACAGTGCGGGTTGTAGTTCGCAGTGCGGGTTGTAGTTCGCAGTGCGGTTTGTAGTTCACAGTGCGGGCTGTAGTTCGCAGTACAGGCTGTAGTTCGCAATGCGGGCTGTAGTTCGCAGAGCGCGCTGCAGTTCGCAGTACGGGCTGTAGTTCACTGTGTGGGCTGTAGTTCGCGGTACTTTCTGTAGTTTTGCAGTACTGTCTGTAGTTCGCAGTACAGGCTGTAGTTCGCACTGCGGGCTCTAGTTTGCAGTATGTGCTGTAGTTCGCAGTGTGGGCTGTAGTTCGCAGTGCGGCTGTAGTTCACAGTGCGGGCTGTAGTTCCCAGTCTGGGCTGTAGTTTGCAGTTTGGGCTGTAGTTCGCTGTATGGGCTGCAGTTCGTAGTGCGATATATAGTTCGCAGTGTGTGCTGTAGTTCTCTGTACAGGGTCCAGTTCGTAGCGTGGGCTGTAGTTCACAGCGCGGGCTGTAGTTCGCAGTGTGTGCTGTAGTTCGCAGTGTGGGCTCCTGTTCGCAGTGCGGGCTGTAGTTCGCAGTGCTGGCTGTAGTTCGCTGTACGGGCTCTAGTTCGCAGTGCCATCTCCAGTTCGCAGTTCGGGCTGTATTTCTCTGTGGGGCTGTAGTTCGCAGTGTTTGCTGTAGTTTGCAGTGCGGTCTGTGGTTCACACTGCGGCTGTAGTTCGCAGTGTGGGCTGCAGTTCACAGTGTGGGCTGTAGTTCGCAGTGTGGTCTGTGGTTTGCAGTGCGGGCTGTAATTCGCAGTGTGGGCTGTAGTTCACTGTGTGGGCTGTAGTTCGCAATGTGGACTTTAGTTCACTGTACGGGCTGTAGTTCGCAGTACGGACTGCAGTTCGCTGTGTGGGCTGTAGTTCACATTGTGGACTTTAGTTCACAGTGTGGACTGAGGTTCACTGTACGGGCTGTAGTTTACAGTACAGACTGTAGTTCGCAATGTGGGCTGTAGTTTGCCGTGTGGGCTGTAGTTCACAGTATGTGCTGTCGTTCGCAGTGCAGGCTGTAGTTCGCAGTACGGGCTGTAGTTCGCGGATGGGCTGTAGTTCACATTGTGGACTGTAGTTCGCAGTGTGGGCTGTAGTTCGCCATGCGGTCTGTGGTTTGCAGTGCGGGCTGTAATTCGCAGTGTGTGCTGTAGTTCACAGTGTGGGCTGTAGTTCGCAGTATGAGCTGTAGTTCATTGTGTGGGATCTAGTTCGCAATGTGGACTGTAGTTCACTGTACGAGCTGTTGTTCGCAGTACGAGCTGCAGTTCACAGTGTGGGCTGTAGTTCGCAGTGTGGACTGAAGTTCGTTTTACGGGCTGTAGTTCGCAGTACAGGCTGTAGTTCGCAATGTGGGCTGTAGTTCGCCGTTTGGACTGTAGTTCACAGTATGTGCTGTCGTTCGCAGTGCAGGCTGTAGTTCGCAGTAGGGGCTGTAGTTCGCGGACGGGCTGTAGTTCGCAGCGCGGGCTGTATTTCGCAGTACTGGCTGTAGTTCACAGTGTGGGCTATAGTTCGCAGGGCAGCCTGCAGTTCGCAGTATGGGCTGTAGTTCGCAGTGCGGGTTGTAGTTCGTAGTGCGTGCTGTAGTTCGCAGTGTGGGCTTCTGTTTGCAGTATGGGTTGTAGTTCGCAGTGTGAGCTGTAGTTCGCTGTACGCGCTGTAGTTCGCAGTGTGGGCTCCAGTTCGCAGTACGGGCTGTTGTTCACAGTACGGGCTCCAGTTCGCAGTGTGGGATCCAGTTCACAGTACGTGCTGGAGTTCGCAGTGCAGGCTGTAGTTCGCAGTGTGCGCTGTAGTTCGCAGTGCGGGCTGTAGTTTGCAGTGCGGGTTGTAGTTCACAGTGCGGGTTGTAGTTCGCAGTGCGGGTTGTAGTTCGCAGTGCGGTTTGTAGTTCACAGTGCGGGCTGTAGTTCGCAGTACAGGCTGTAGTTCGCAATGCGGGCTGTAGTTCGCGGAGCGCGCTGCAGTTCGCAGTACGGGCTGTAGTTCACTGTGTGGGCTGTAGTTCGCGGTACTGTGTGTAGTTTTGCAGTACTGTCTGTAGTTCGCAGTACAGGCTGTAGTTCGCACTGCGGGCTCTAGTTTGCAGTATGTGCTGTAGTTCACAGTGTGGGCTCCAGTTCGCAGTACGGGCTGTTGTTCACAGTACGGGCTCCAGTTTGCAGTGTGGGCTCCAGTTTGCAGTACGTGCTGTAGTTCGCAGTGCAGGCTGTAGTTCGCAGTGTGGGCTGTAGTTCGCAGTGAGGGCTGTAGTTTGCAGTGCGGGTTGTAGTTCACAGTGCGGGTTGTAGTTCGCAGTGCGGGTTGTAGTTCGCAGTGCGGTTTGTAGTTCACAGTGCGGGTTGTAGTTCGCTGTATGGGCTGTAGTTCGCAGTGCGGGCTGTAGTTCGCAGTACAGGCTGTAGTTCGCAATACGGGCTGTAGTTCGCAATGCGGGCTGTAGTTCGCAGAGCGCGCTGCAGTTCGCAGTACGGGCTGTAGTTCACTGTGTGGGCTGTAGTTCGCGGTACTGTCTGTAGTTTGCAGTACTGTCTGTAGTTCGCAGTACAGGCTGTAGTTCGCACTGCCGGCTCTAGTTTGCAGTATGTGCTGTAGTTCGCAGTGTGGGCTCCAGTTCGCAGTACGGGCTGTTGTTCACAGTACGGGCTCCAGTTCGCAGTGTGGGCTCCAGTTTGCAGTACGTGCTGTAGTTCGCAGTGCAGGCTGTAGTTCGCAGTGTGGGCTGTAGTTCGCAGTGAGGGCTGTAGTTTGCAGTGCGGGTTGTAGTTCACAGTGCGGGTTGTAGTTCGCAGTGCGGGTTGTAGTTCACAGTACGGGCTGTAGTTCGCAGTGTGGGCTGTAGTTCGCCGTACAGGCTGTAGTTCGCAGTACAGGCTGTAGTTCGCAGTGCGGGCTGTAATTCGTAGTGCGGGCTGTAGTTCACAGTGCGGGTTCTAGTTCGCAGTGTGGGCTGTAGTTCGCAGTGCGGCTGTAGTTCACAGTGCGGGCTGTAGTTCCCAGTCTGGGCTGTAGTTTGCAGTGTGGGCTGTAGTTCGCTGTCTGGGCTGCAGTTCGTAGTGCGATATGTATTTCGCAGTGTGTGCTGTAGTTCGCTGTACGGGGTCCAGTTTGTAGCGTGGGCTGTAGTTCACAGCGCGGGCTGTAGTTCGCAGTGTGTGCTGTAGTTCGCAGTGTGGGCTCCTGTTCGCAGTGCGGGCTGTAGTTCGCAGTGCGGGCTGTAGTTCGCTGTACGGGCTGTAGTTCGCAGTGCTGTCTCCAGTTCACAGTTCGGGCTGTATTTCTCTGTGGGGCTGTAGTTCGCAGTGTTTGCTGTAGTTTGCAGTGCGGTCTGTGGTTCACACTGCGGGCTGTAGTTCGCAGTGTGGGCTGTAGTTCGCCGTACGGTCTGTGGTTTGCAGTGCGGGCTGTAATTCGCAGTGTGTGCTGTAGTTCACAGTGTGGGCTGTATTTCGCAGTATGAGCTGTAGTTCATTGTGTAGGCTCTAGTTCGCAATGTGGACTGTAGTTCACTGTACGAGCTGTTGTTCACAGTACGAGCTGCAGTTCGCAGTGTGGGCTGTAGTTCGCAGTGTGGACTGTAGTTCACAGTGTTGACTGAAGTTCGTTGTACGGGCTGTAGTTCGCAGTACAGGCTGTAGTTCGCAATGTGGGCTGTAGTTCGCCGTTTGGACTGTAGTTCACAGTATGTGCTGTCGTTCGCAGTGCAGGCTGTAGTTCGCAGTAGGGGCTGTAGTTCACAGTGTGGGCTATAGTTCGCAGGGCAGCCTGCAGTTCGCAGTATGGGCTGTAGTTCGCAGTGCGGGTTGTAGTTCGTAGTGCGTGCTGTAGTTCGCAGTGTGGGCTTCTGTTTGCAGTATGGGTTGTAGTTCGCTGTGTGAGCTGTAGTTCGCTGTACGCGCTGTAGTTTGCAGTGTGGGCTCCAGTTCGCATTACGGGCTGTTGTTCGCAGTACGGGCTCCAGTTCGCAGTGTGGGATCCAGTTCACAGTACGTGCTGGAGTTCGCAGTGCAGGCTGTAGTTCGCAGTGTGCGCTGTAGTTCGCAGTGCAGGCTGCAGTTCGCAGTGCGGGTTGTAGTTCACAGTGCGGGTTGTAGTTCGCAGTGCGGGTTGTAGTTCGCAGTGTGGTTTGTAGTACACAGTGCGGGTTGTAGTTCGCAGTACGGGCTGTAGTTCGCAGTGCGGGCTGTAGTTCGCAGTACAGGCTGCAGTTCGCAATACGGGCTGTAGTTCGCAGTGTGGGATCCAGTTCACAGTACGTGCTGGAGTTCGCAGTGCAGGGTGTAGTTCGCAGTGTGCGCTGTAGTTCGCAGTGCGGGCTGTAGTTCGCAGTGCGGGTTGTAGTTCACAGTGCGGGTTGTAGTTCGCAGTGCGGGTTGTAGTTCTCAGTGCGGTTTGTAGTTAACAGTGCGGGTTGTAGTTCGCAGTACGGGCTGTAGTTCGCAGTGCAGGCTGTAGTTCGCAGTGTGGGCTGTAGTTCGCAGTGAGGGCTGTAGTTTGCAGTGCGGGTTGTAGTTCACAGTGCGGGTTGTAGTTCGCAGTGCGGGTTGTAGTTCACAGTACGGGCTGTAGTTCGCAGTGTGGGCTGTAGTTCGCAGTGCAGGCTGTAGTTCGCAGTATAGTCTGTAGTTTGCAGTACGGGCTGTAGTTCGCAATGCGGGCTGTAGTTCGCAGCGCGGGCTGTATTTCGCAGTACTGGCTGTAGTTCACAGTGTGGGCTATAGTTCGCAGGGCGGCCTGCAGTTTGCAGTATGGGCTGTAGTTCGCAGTGCGGGTTGTAGTTCGTAGTGCGTGCTGTAGTTCGCAGTGTGGGCTTCTGTTTGCAGTATGGGTTGTAGGTCGCAGTGTGAGCTGTAGTTCGCTGTACGCGCTGTAGTTCGCAGTGTGGGCTTTAGTTCGCAGTACGGGCTGTTGTTCGCAGTACGGGCTCCAGTTCGCAGTGTGGGATCCAGTTCACAGTACGTGCTGGAGTTCGCAGTGCAGGGTGTAGTTCGCAGTGTGCGCTGTAGTTCGCAGTGCGGGCTGTAGTTCGCAGTGCGGGTTGTAGTTCACAGTGCGGGTTGTAGTTCGCAGTGCGGGTTGTAGTTCTCAGTGCGGTTTGTAGTTAACAGTGCGGGTTGTAGTTCGCAGTACGGGCTGTAGTTCGCAGTGCGGTCTGTAGTTCGCAGTACAGGCTGTAGTTCGCAATGCGGGCTGTAGTTCGCAGAGCGCGCTGCAGTTCGCAGTACGGGCTGTAGTTCACTGTGTGGGCTGTAGTTCGCGGTACTTTCTGTAGTTTTGCAGTACTGTCTGTAGTTCGCAGTACAGGCTGTAGTTCGCACTGCGGGCTCTAGTTTGCAGTATGTGCTGTAGTTCGCAGTGTGGGCTGTAGTTCGCAGTGCGGCTGTAGTTCACAGTGCGGGCTGTAGTTCCCAGTCTGGGCTGTAGTTTGCAGTTTGGGCTGTAGTTCGCTGTATGGGCTGCAGTTCGTAGTGCGATATGTAGTTCGCAGTGTGTGCTGTAGTTCTCTGTACAGGGTCCAGTTCGTAGCGTGGGCTGTAGTTCACAGCGCGGGCTGTAGTTCGCAGTGTGTGCTGTAGTTCGCAGTGTGGGCTCCTGTTCGCAGTGCGGGCTGTAGTTCGCAGTGCTGGCTGTAGTTCGCTGTACGGGCTCTAGTTCGCAGTGCCATCTCCAGTTCGCAGTTCGGGCTGTATTTCTCTGTGGGGCTGTAGTTCGCAGTGTTTGCTGTAGTTTGCAGTGCGGTCTGTGGTTCACACTGCGGCTGTAGTTCGCAGTGTGGGCTGCAGTTCACAGTGTGGGCTGTAGTTCGCAGTGTGGTCTGTGGTTTGCAGTGCGGGCTGTAATTCGCAGTGTGGGCTGTAGTTCACTGTGTGGGCTGTAGTTCGCAATGTGGACTTTAGTTCACTGTACGGGCTGTAGTTCGCAGTACGGACTGCAGTTCGCTGTGTGGGCTGTAGTTCACATTGTGGACTTTAGTTCACAGTGTGGACTGAGGTTCACTGTACGGGCTGTAGTTTACAGTACAGACTGTAGTTCGCAATGTGGGCTGTAGTTTGCCGTGTGGGCTGTAGTTCACAGTATGTGCTGTCGTTCGCAGTGCAGGCTGTAGTTCGCAGTACGGGCTGTAGTTCGCGGATGGGCTGTAGTTCACATTGTGGACTGTAGTTCGCAGTGTGGGCTGTAGTTCGCCGTGCGGTCTGTGGTTTGCAGTGCGGGCTGTAATTCGCAGTGTGTGCTGTAGTTCACAGTGTGGGCTGTAGTTCGCAGTATGAGCTGTAGTTCATTGTGTGGGATCTAGTTCGCAATGTGGACTGTAGTTCACTGTACGAGCTGTTGTTCGCAGTACGAGCTGCAGTTCACAGTGTGGGCTGTAGTTCGCAGTGTGGACTGAAGTTCGTTTTACGGGCTGTAGTTCGCAGTACAGGCTGTAGTTCGCAATGTGGGCTGTAGTTCGCCGTTTGGACTGTAGTTCACAGTATGTGCTGTCGTTCGCAGTGCAGGCTGTAGTTCGCAGTAGGGGCTGTAGTTCGCGGACGGGCTGTAGTTCGCAGCGCGGGCTGTATTTCGCAGTACTGGCTGTAGTTCACAGTGTGGGCTATAGTTCGCAGGGCAGCCTGCAGTTCGCAGTATGGGCTGTAGTTCGCAGTGCGGGTTGTAGTTCGTAGTGCGTGCTGTAGTTCGCAGTGTGGGCTTCTGTTTGCAGTATGGGTTGTAGTTCGCAGTGTGAGCTGTAGTTCGCTGTACGTGCTGTAGTTCGCAGTGTGGGCTCCAGTTCGCAGTACGGGCTGTTGTTCACAGTACGGGCTCCAGTTCGCAGTGTGGGATCCAGTTCACAGTACGTGCTGGAGTTCGCAGTGCAGGCTGTAGTTCGCAGTGTGCGCTGTAGTTCGCAGTGCGGGCTGTAGTTTGCAGTGCGGGTTGTAGTTCACAGTGCGGGTTGTAGTTCGCAGTGCGGGTTGTAGTTCGCAGTGCGGTTTGTAGTTCACAGTGCGGGCTGTAGTTCGCAGTACAGGCTGTAGTTCGCAATGCGAGCTGTAGTTCGCGGAGCGCGCTGCAGTTCGCAGTACGGGCTGTAGTTCACTGTGTGGGCTGTAGTTCGCGGTACTGTGTGTAGTTTTGCAGTACTGTCTGTAGTTCGCAGTACAGGCTGTAGTTCGCACTGCGGGCTCTAGTTTGCAGTATGTGCTGTAGTTCACAGTGTGGGCTCCAGTTCGCAGTACGGGCTGTTGTTCCCAGTACGGGCTCCAGTTTGCAGTGTGGGCTCCAGTTTGCAGTACGTGCTGTAGTTCGCAGTGCAGGCTGTAGTTCGCAGTGTGGGCTGTAGTTCGCAGTGAGGGCTGTAGTTTGCAGTGCGGGTTGTAGTTCACAGTGCGGGTTTTAGTTCGCAGTGCGGGTTGTAGTTCGCAGTGCGGTTTGTAGTTCACAGTGCGGGTTGTAGTTCGCTGTATGGGCTGTAGTTCGCAGTGCGGGCTGTAGTTCGCAGTACAGGCTGTAGTTCGCAATACGGGCTGTAGTTCGCAATGCGGGCTGTAGTTCGCAGAGCGCGCTGCAGTTCGCAGTACGGGCTGTAGTTCACTGTGTGGGCTGTAGTTCGCGGTACTGTCTGTAGTTTGCAGTACTGTCTGTAGTTCGCAGTACAGGCTGTAGTTCGCACTGCCGGCTCTAGTTTGCAGTATGTGCTGTAGTTCGCAGTGTGGGCTCCAGTTCGCAGTACGGGCTGTTGTTCACAGTACGGGCTCCAGTTCGCAGTGTGGGCTCCAGTTTGCAGTACGTGCTGTAGTTCGCAGTGCAGGCTGTAGTTCGCAGTGTGGGCTGTAGTTCGCAGTGAGGGCTGTAGTTTGCAGTGCGGGTTGTAGTTCACAGTGCGGGTTGTAGTTCGCAGTGCGGGTTGTAGTTCACAGTACGGGCTGTAGTTCGCAGTGTGGGCTGTAGTTCGCCGTACAGGCTGTAGTTCGCAGTACAGGCTGTAGTTCGCAGTGCGGGCTGTAATTCGTAGTGCGGGCTGTAGTTCACAGTGCGGGTTCTAGTTCGCAGTGTGGGCTGTAGTTTGCAGTGCGGCTGTAGTTCACAGTGCGGGCTGTAGTTCCCAGTCTGGGCTGTAGTTTGCAGTGTGGGCTGTAGTTCGCTGTCTGGGCTGCAGTTCGTAGTGCGATATGTATTTCGCAGTGTGTGCTGTAGTTCGCTGTACGGGGTCCAGTTTGTAGCGTGGGCTGTAGTTCACAGCGCGGGCTGTAGTTCGCAGTGTGTGCTGTAGTTCGCAGTGTGGGCTCCTGTTCGCAGTGCGGGCTGTAGTTCGCAGTGCGGGCTGTAGTTCGCTGTACGGGCTGTAGTTCGCAGTGCTGTCTCCAGTTCACAGTTCGGGCTGTATTTCTCTGTGGGGCTGTAGTTCGCAGTGTTTGCTGTAGTTTGCAGTGCGGTCTGTGGTTCACACTGCGGGCTGTAGTTCGCAGTGTGGGCTGTAGTTCGCCGTACGGTCTGTGGTTTGCAGTGCGGGCTGTAATTCGCAGTGTGTGCTGTAGTTCACAGTGTGGGCTGTATTTCGCAGTATGAGCTGTAGTTCATTGTGTAGGCTCTAGTTCGCAATGTGGACTGTAGTTCACTGTACGAGCTGTTGTTCACAGTACGAGCTGCAGTTCGCAGTGTGGGCTGTAGTTCGCAGTGTGGACTGTAGTTCACAGTGTTGACTGAAGTTCGTTGTACGGGCTGTAGTTCGCAGTACAGGCTGTAGTTCGCAATGTGGGCTGTAGTTCGCCGTTTGGACTGTAGTTCACAGTATGTGCTGTCGTTCGCAGTGCAGGCTGTAGTTCGCAGTAGGGGCTGTAGTTCACAGTGTGGGCTATAGTTCGCAGGGCAGCCTGCAGTTCGCAGTATGGGCTGTAGTTCGCAGTGCGGGTTGTAGTTCGTAGTGCGTGCTGTAGTTCGCAGTGTGGGCTTCTGTTTGCAGTATGGGTTGTAGTTCGCAGTGTGAGCTGTAGTTCGCTGTACGCGCTGTAGTTTGCAGTGTGGGCTCCAGTTCGCATTACGGGCTGTTGTTCGCAGTACGGGCTCCAGTTCGCAGTGTGGGATCCAGTTCACAGTACGTGCTGGAGTTCGCAGTGCAGGCTGTAGTTCGCAGTGTGCGCTGTAGTTCGCAGTGCAGGCTGCAGTTCGCAGTGCGGGTTGTAGTTCACAGTGCGGGTTGTAGTTCGCAGTGCGGGTTGTAGTTCGCAGTGTGGTTTGTAGTACACAGTGCGGGTTGTAGTTCGCAGTACGGGCTGTAGTTCGCAGTGCGGGCTGTAGTTCGCAGTACAGGCTGCAGTTCGCAATACGGGCTGTAGTTCGCAGTGTGTGCTGTAGTTCGCAGTGTGGGCTCCTGTTCGCTGTGCGGGCTGTAGTTCGCAGTGCGGGCTGTAGTTCGCTGTACGGGCTCTAGTTCGCAGTGCCGTCTCCAGTTCGCAGTTCGGGCTGTATTTCTCTGTGGGGCTGTAGTTCGCAGTGTTTGCTGTAATTTGCAGTGCGGTCTGTGGTTCAAACTGTGGCTGTAGTTCGCAGTATGGGCTGCCGTTCACAGTGTGGGCTGTAGTTCGCAGTGTGGTCTGTGGTTCACAGTGCGGGCTGTAATTCGCAGTGTGGGCTGTAGTTCACTGTGTGGGCTGTAGTTCGCAATGTGGACTTTAGTTCACTGTACGGGCTGTAGTTCGCAGTACGGACTGCAGTTCGCTGTGTGGGCTGTAGTTCACATTGTGGACTTTAGTTCACAGTGTGGACTGAGGTTCACTGTACGGGCTGTAGTTTACAGTACAGACTGTAGTTCGCAATGTGGGCTGTAGTTTGCCGTGTGGGCTGTAGTTCACAGTATGTGCTGTCGTTCGCAGTGCGGGCTGTAGTTCGCGGATGGGCTGTAGTTCACATTGTGGACTGTAGTTCGCAGTGTGGGCTGTAGTTCGCCGTGCGGTCTGTGGTTTGCAGTGCGGGCTGTAATTCGCAGTGTGTGCTGTAGTTCACAGTGTGGGCTGTAGTTCGCAGTATGAGCTGTAGTTCATTGTGTGGGCTCTAGTTCGCAATGTGGACTGTAGTTCACTGTACGAGCTGTTGTTCGCAGTACGAGCTGCAGTTCGCAGTGTGGGCTGTAGTTCGCAGTGTGGACTGTAGTTCACAGTGTTGACTGAAGTTCGTTGTATGGGCTGTAGTTCGCAGTACAGGCTGTAGATCGCAATGTGGTCTGTAGTTCGCCGTTTGGACTGTAGTTCACAGTATGTGCTGTCGTTCGCAGTGCAGGCTGTAGTTCGCAGTAGGGGCTGTAGTTCACAGTGTGGGCTATAGTTCGCAGGGCAGCCTGCAGTTCGCAGTATGGGCTGTAGTTCGCAGTGCGGGTTGTAGTTCGTAGTGCATGCTGTAGTTCGCAGTGTGGGCTTCTGTTTGCAGTATGGGTTGTAGTTCGCAGTGTGAGCTGTAGTTCGCTGTACGCGCTGTAGTTCGCAGTGTGGGCTCCAGTTCGCAGTACGGGCTGTTGTTCGCAGTACGGGCTCCAGTTCGCAGTGTGGGATCCAGTTCATAGTACGTGCTGGAGTTCGCAGTGCAGGCTGTAGTTCGCAGTGTGCGCTGTAGTTCGCAGTGCGGGCTGCAGTTCGCAGTGCGGGTTGTAGTTCACAGTGCGGGTTGTAGTTCGCAGTGCGGGTTGTAGTTCGCAGTGCGGTTTGTAGTTCACAGTGCGGGTTGTAGTTCGCAGTACGGGCTGTAGTTCGCAGTGCGGGCTGTAGTTCGCAGTACAGGCTGTAGTTCGCAATACGGGCTGTAGTTCGCAATGCGGGCTGTAGTTCGCAGAGCACGCTGCAGTTCGCAGTACGGGCTGTAGTTCACTGTGTGGGCTGTAGTTCGCGGTACTGTGTGTAGTTTTGCAGTACTGTCTGTAGTTCGCAGTACGGGCTCTAGTTCGCACTGCCGGCTCTAGTTTGCAGTATGTGCTGTAGTTCGCAGTGTGGGCTCCAGTTCACAGTACGGGCTGTTGTTCACAGTACGGGCTCCAGTTCGCAGTGTGGGCTCCAGTTTGCAGTAGGTGCTGTAGTTCGCAGTGCAGGCTGTAGTTCGCAGTGTGGGCTGTAGTTCGCAGTGAGGGCTGTAGTTTGCAGTGCGGGTTGTAGTTCACAGTGCGGGTTGTAGTTCGCAGTGCGTATTGTAGTTCATAGTACGGGCTGTAGTTCGCAGTGTGGGCTGTAGTTCGCCATACAGGCTGTAGTTCGCAGTACAGGCTGTAGTTTGCAATGCGGGCTGTAGTTCGCAGCGCGGGCTGTAGATCACAGTGTGGGCTGTAGTTCGCAGTGCGGCCTGTAATTCGTAGTGCGGGCTGTAGTTCACAGTGCGGGTTCTAGTTCGCAGTGTGGGCTGTAGTTCGCAGTGCGGCTGTAGTTCACAGTGCGGGCTGTAGTTCCCAGTCTGGGCGGTAGTTTGCAGTGTGGGCTGTAGTTCGCTGTACGGGCTCTAGTTCGCAGTGCCGTCTCCAGTTCGCAGTTCGGGCTGTATTTCTCTGTGGGGCTGTAGTTCGCAGTGTTTGCTGTAGTTTGCAGTGCGGTCTGTGGTTCACACTGCTGGCTGTAGTTCGCAGTGTGGGCTGCAGTTCACAGTGTGGGCTCCTGTTCGCAGTGCGGGCTGTAGTTCGCAGTGTGGGCTGTAGTTCGCTGTACGGGCTCTAGTTCGCAGTGCCATCTCCAGTTCGCAGTTCGGGCTGTATTTCTCTGTGGGGCTGTAGTTCGCAGTGTTTGCTGTAGTTTGCAGTGCGGTCTGTGGTTCACACTGCGGCTGTAGTTCGCAGTGTGGGCTGCAGTTCACAGTGTGGGCTGTAGTTCGCAGTGTGGTCTGTGGTTTGCAGTGCGGGCTGTAATTCGCAGTGTGGGCTGTAGTTCACTGTGTGGGCTGTAGTTCGCAATGTGGACTTTAGTTCACTGTACGGGCTGTAGTTCGCAGTACGGACTGCAGTTCGCTGTGTGGGCTGTAGTTCACATTGTGGACTTTAGTTCACAGTGTGGACTGAGGTTCGCTGTACGGGCTGTAGTTTACAGTACAGACTGTAGTTCGCAATGTGGGCTGTAGTTTGCCGTGTGGGCTGTAGTTCACAGTATGTGCTGTCGTTCGCAGTGCAGGCTGTAGTTCGCAGTACGGGCTGTAGTTCGCGGATGGGCTGTAGTTCACATTGTGGACTGTAGTTCGCAGTGTGGGCTGTAGTTCGCCGTGCGGTCTGTGGTTTGCAGTGCGGGCTGTAATTCGCAGTGTGTGCTGTAATTCGCAGTGTGTGCTGTAGTTCACAGGGTGGGCTGTAGTTCGCAGTATGAGCTGTAGTTCATTGTGTGGGCTCTAGTTCGCAATGTGGACTGTAGTTCACTGTACGAGCTGTTGTTCGCAGTACGAGCTGCAGTTCACAGTGTGGGCTGTATTTCGCAGTGTGGACTGAAGTTCGTTTTACGGGCTGTAGTTCGCAGTACAGGCTGTAGTTCGCAATGTGGGCTGTAGTTCACCGTTTGGACTGTAGTTCACAGTATGTGCTGTCGTTCGCAGTGCAGGCTGTAGTTCGCAGTAGGGGCTGTAGTTCGCGGACGGGCTGTAGTTCGCAGCGCGGGCTGTATTTCGCAGTACTGGCTGTAGTTCACAGTGTGGGCTATAGTTCGCAGGGCAGCCTGCAGTTCGCAGTATGGGCTGTAGTTCGCAGTGCGGGTTGTAGTTCGTAGTGCGTGCTGTAGTTCGCAGTGTGGGCTTCTGTTTGCAGTATGGGTTGTAGTTCGCAGTGTGAGCTGTAGTTCGCTGTACGCGCTGTAGTTCGCAGTGTGGGCTCCAGTTCGCAGTACGGGCTGTTGTTCACAGTACGGGCTCCAGTTCGCAGTGTGGGATCCAGTTCACAGTACGTGCTGGAGTTCGCAGTGCAGGCTGTAGTTCGCAGTGTGCGCTGTAGTTCGCAGTGCGGGCTGTAGTTTGCAGTGCGGGTTGTAGTTCACAGTGCGGGTTGTAGTTCGCAGTGCGGGTTGTAGTTCGCAGTGCGGTTTGTAGTTCACAGTGCGGGCTGTAGTTCGCAGTACAGGCTGTAGTTCGCAATGCGGGCTGTAGTTCGCGGAGCGCGCTGCAGTTCGCAGTACGGGCTGTAGTTCACTGTGTGGGCTGTAGTTCGCGGTACTGTGTGTAGTTTTGCAGTACTGTCTGTAGTTCGCAGTAGAGGCTGTAGTTCGCACTGCGGGCTCTAGTTTGCAGTATGTGCTGTAGTTCGCAGTGTGGGCTCCAGTTTGCAGTACGGGCTGTTGTTCACAGTACGGGCTCCAGTTTGCAGTGTGGGCTCCAGTTTGCAGTAGGTGCTGTAGTTCGCAGTGCAGGCTGTAGTTTGCAGTGTGGGCTGTAGTTCGCAGTGAGGGCTGTAGTTTGCAGTGCGGGTTGTAGTTCACAGTGCGGGTTGTAGTTCGCAGTGCGGGTTGTAGTTCGCAGTGCGGTTTGTAGTTCACAGTGCGGGTTGCAGTTCGCAGTACGGGCTGTAGTTCGCAGTGCGGGCTGTAGTTCACAGTACAGGCTGTAGTTCGCAATACGGGCTGTAGTTCGCAATGCGGGCTGTAGTTCGCAGAGCACGCTGCAGTTCGCAGTACGGGCTGTAGTTCACTGTGTGGGCTGTAGTTCGCGGTACTGTCTGTAGTTTTGCAGTACTGTCTGTAGTTCGCAGTACAGGCTGTAGTTCACACTGCCGGCTCTAGTTTGCAGTATGTGCTGTAGTTCGCAGTGTGGGCTCCACTTCGCAGTACGGGCTGTTGTTCACAGTACGGGCTCCAGTTCGCAGTGTGGGCTCCAGTTTGCAGTACGTGCTGTAGTTCGCAGTGCAGGCTGTAGTTCGCAGTGTGGGCTGTAGTTCGCAGTGAGGGCTGTAGTTTGCAGTGCGGGTTGTAGTTCGCAGTGCGGGTTGTAGTTCGCAGTGCGGGTTGTAGTTCACAGTACGGGCTGTAGTTCGCTGTGTGGGCTGTAGTTCACATTGTGGACTTTAGTTCACAGTGTGGACTGAGGTTCGCTGTATGGGCTGTAGTTTACAGTACAGGCTGTAGTTCGCAATGTGGGCTGTAGTTCGCCGTGTGGGCTGTAGTTCACAGTATGTGCTGTCGTTCGCAGTGCAGGCTGTAGTTCACAGTACGGGCTGTAGTTCGCGGATGGGCTGTAGTTCACATTGTGGGCTGTAGTTCACAGTACGGGCTGTAGTTCGCCGTGCGGGCTGTCCTTCACAGTGCGGGCTGTAGTTCGCAGTAGGGGCTGTAGTTCGCGGACGGGCTGTAGTTCGCAGCGCGGGCTGTATTTCGCAGTACTGGCTGTAGTTCACAGTGTGGACTGTAATTCGCAGTGTGGGCTGTAGTTCACAGTTTGGGCAATCGTTCGCATTACGGGCTGCAGTTCGCAGTGTGGGCTTTAGTTCGCAGTACTGTCTGTAGTTCGCAGTAAGGGCTGTAGTTCGCACTGCGGGCTGTAGTTTGCAGTGGGGTCTGTAGTTCGCAGTACAGGCTGTAGATTGCAATACGGGATGTAGTTCGCAATGCGGGCTGTAGTTCGCAGAGCGGGCTGTAGTTCTCAGTACGGGCTGTAGTTCACTGTGTGGGCATAGTTCGCAGTGCAGGCTGTAGTTCGCAGTACAGTCTGTAGTTTGCAGTACGGGCTGTAGTTCGCAATGCGGGCTGTAGTTCGCAGAGCGGGCTGTAGTTCTCAGTATGGGCTGTAGTTCACTGTGTGGGCATAGTTCGCAGTGCAGGCTGTAGTTCGCAGTACTGTCTGTAGTTTGCAGTACGGGCTGTAGTTCGCAATGCGGGCTGTAGTTCGCAGCGCGGGCTGTATTTCGCAGTACTGGCTGTAGTTCACAGTGTGGGCTATAGTTCGCAGGGCGGCCTGCAGTTCGCAGTATGGGCTGTAGTTCGCAGTGCGGGTTGTAGTTCGTAGTGCGTGCTGTAGTTCGCAGTGTGGGCTTCTGTTTGCAGTATGGGTTGTAGTTCGCAGTGTGAGCTGTAGTTCGCTGTACGCGCTGTAGTTCGCAGTGTGGGCTCCAGTTCGCAGTACGGGCTGTTGTTCGCAGTACGGGCTCCAGTTCGCAGTGTGGGATCCAGTTCACAGTACGTGCTGGAGTTCGCAGTGCAGGCTGTAGTTCGCAGTGTGCGCTGTAGTTCGCAGTGCAGGCTGCAGTTCGCAGTGCGGGTTGTAGTTCACAGTGCGGGTTGTAGTTCGCAGTGCGGGTTGTAGTTCGCAGTGTGGTTTGTAGTACACAGTGCGGGTTGTAGTTCGCAGTACGGGCTGTAGTTCGCAGTGCGGGCTGTAGTTCGCAGTACAGGCTGCAGTTCGCAATACGGGCTGTAGTTCGCAGTGTGTGCTGTAGTTCGCAGTGTGGGCTCCTGTTCGCTGTGCGGGCTGTAGTTCGCAGTGCGGGCTGTAGTTCGCTGTACGGGCTCTAGTTCGCAGTGCCGTCTCCAGTTCGCAGTTCGGGCTGTATTTCTCTGTGGGGCTGTAGTTCGCAGTGTTTGCTGTAATTTGCAGTGCGGTCTGTGGTTCAAACTGTGGCTGTAGTTCGCAGTATGGGCTGCCGTTCACAGTGTGGGCTGTAGTTCGCAGTGTGGTCTGTGGTTCGCAGTGCGGGCTGTAATTCGCAGTGTGGGCTGTAGTTCACTGTGTGGGCTGTAGTTCGCAATGTGGACTTTAGTTCACTGTACGGGCTGTAGTTCGCAGTACGGACTGCAGTTCGCTGTGTGGGCTGTAGTTCACATTGTGGACTTTAGTTCACAGTGTGGACTGAGGTTCACTGTACGGGCTGTAGTTTACAGTACAGACTGTAGTTCGCAATGTGGGCTGTAGTTTGCCGTGTGGGCTGTAGTTCACAGTATGTGCTGTCGTTCGCAGTGCGGGCTGTAGTTCGCGGATGGGCTGTAGTTCACATTGTGGACTGTAGTTCGCAGTGTGGGCTGTAGTTCGCCGTGCGGTCTGTGGTTTGCAGTGCGGGCTGTAATTCGCAGTGTGTGCTGTAGTTCACAGTGTGGGCTGTAGTTCGCAGTATGAGCTGTAGTTCATTGTGTGGGCTCTAGTTCGCAATGTGGACTGTAGTTCACTGTACGAGCTGTTGTTCGCAGTACGAGCTGCAGTTCGCAGTGTGGGCTGTAGTTCGCAGTGTGGACTGTAGTTCACAGTGTTGACTGAAGTTCGTTGTATGGGCTGTAGTTCGCAGTACAGGCTGTAGATCGCAATGTGGTCTGTAGTTCGCCGTTTGGACTGTAGTTCACAGTATGTGCTGTCGTTCGCAGTGCAGGCTGTAGTTCGCAGTAGGGGCTGTAGTTCACAGTGTGGGCTATAGTTCGCAGGGCAGCCTGCAGTTCGCAGTATGGGCTGTAGTTCGCAGTGCGGGTTGTAGTTCGTAGTGCATGCTGTAGTTCGCAGTGTGGGCTTCTGTTTGCAGTATGGGTTGTAGTTCGCAGTGTGAGCTGTAGTTCGCTGTACGCGCTGTAGTTCGCAGTGTGGGCTCCAGTTCGCAGTGCAGGCTGTAGTTCGCAGTGTGCGCTGTAGTTCGCAGTGCGGGCTGCAGTTCGCAGTGCGGGTTGTAGTTCACAGTGCGGGTTGTAGTTCGCAGTGCGGGTTGTAGTTCGCAGTGCGGTTTGTAGTTCACAGTGCGGGTTGTAGTTCGCAGTACGGGCTGTAGTTCGCAGTGCGGGCTGTAGTTCGCAGTACAGGCTGTAGTTCGCAATACGGGCTGTAGTTCGCAATGCGGGCTGTAGTTCGCAGAGCACGCTGCAGTTCGCAGTACGGGCTGTAGTTCACTGTGTGGGCTGTAGTTCGCGGTACTGTGTGTAGTTTTGCAGTACTGTCTGTAGTTCGCAGTACGGGCTCTAGTTCGCACTGCGGGCTCTAGTTTGCAGTATGTGCTGTAGTTCGCAGTGTGGGCTCCAGTTCACAGTACGGGCTGTTGTTCACAGTACGGGCTCCAGTTCGCAGTGTGGGCTCCAGTTTGCAGTAGGTGCTGTAGTTCGCAGTGCAGGCTGTAGTTCGCAGTGTGGGCTGTAGTTCGCAGTGAGGGCTGTAGTTTGCAGTGCGGGTTGTAGTTCACAGTGCGGGTTGTAGTTCGCAGTGCGTATTGTAGTTCATAGTACGGGCTGTAGTTCGCAGTGTGGGCTGTAGTTCGCCATACAGGCTGTAGTTCGCAGTACAGGCTGTAGTTTGCAATGCGGGCTGTAGTTCGCAGCGCGGGCTGTAGATCACAGTGTGGGCTGTAGTTCGCAGTGCGGCCTGTAATTCGTAGTGCGGGCTGTAGTTCACAGTGCGGGTTCTAGTTCGCAGTGTGGGCTGTAGTTCGCAGTGCGGCTGTAGTTCACAGTGCGGGCTGTAGTTCCCAGTCTGGGCGGTAGTTTGCAGTGTGGGCTGTAGTTCGCTGTACGGGCTCTAGTTCGCAGTGCCGTCTCCAGTTCGCAGTTCGGGCTGTATTTCTCTGTGGGGCTGTAGTTCGCAGTGTTTGCTGTAGTTTGCAGTGCGGTCTGTGGTTCACACTGCTGGCTGTAGTTCGCAGTGTGGGCTGCAGTTCACAGTGTGGGCTCCTGTTCGCAGTGCGGGCTGTAGTTCGCAGTGCGGGCTGTAGTTCGCTGTACGGGCTCTAGTTCGCAGTGCCATCTCCAGTTCGCAGTTCGGGCTGTATTTCTCTGTGGGGCTGTAGTTCGCAGTGTTTGCTGTAGTTTGCAGTGCGGTCTGTGGTTCACACTGCGGCTGTAGTTCGCAGTGTGGGCTGCAGTTCACAGTGTGGGCTGTAGTTCGCAGTGTGGTCTGTGGTTTGCAGTGCGGGCTGTAATTCGCAGTGTGGGCTGTAGTTCACTGTGTGGGCTGTAGTTCGCAATGTGGACTTTAGTTCACTGTACGGGCTGTAGTTCGCAGTACGGACTGCAGTTCGCTGTGTGGGCTGTAGTTCACATTGTGGACTTTAGTTCACAGTGTGGACTGAGGTTCGCTGTACGGGCTGTAGTTTACAGTACAGACTGTAGTTCGCAATGTGGGCTGTAGTTTGCCGTGTGGGCTGTAGTTCACAGTATGTGCTGTCGTTCGCAGTGCAGGCTGTAGTTCGCAGTGTGGGCTGTAGTTCGCGGATGGGCTGTAGTTCACATTGTGGACTGTAGTTCGCAGTGTGGGCTGTAGTTCGCCGTGCGGTCTGTGGTTTGCAGTGCGGGCTGTAATTCGCAGTGTGTGCTGTAATTCGCAGTGTGTGCTGTAGTTCACAGGGTGGGCTGTAGTTCGCAGTATGAGCTGTAGTTCATTGTGTGGGCTCTAGTTCGCAATGTGGACTGTAGTTCACTGTACGAGCTGTTGTTCGCAGTACGAGCTGCAGTTCACAGTGTGGGCTGTAGTTCGCAGTGTGGACTGAAGTTCGTTTTACGGGCTGTAGTTCGCAGTACAGGCTGTAGTTCGCAATGTGGGCTGTAGTTCACCGTTTGGACTGTAGTTCACAGTATGTGCTGTCGTTCGCAGTGCAGGCTGTAGTTCGCAGTAGGGGCTGTAGTTCGCGGACGGGCTGTAGTTCGCAGCGCGGGCTGTATTTCGCAGTACTGGCTGTAGTTCACAGTGTGGGCTATAGTTCGCAGGGCAGCCTGCAGTTCGCAGTATGGGCTGTAGTTCGCAGTGCGGGTTGTAGTTCGTAGTGCGTGCTGTAGTTCGCAGTGTGGGCTTCTGTTTGCAGTATGGGTTGTAGTTCGCAGTGTGAGCTGTAGTTCGCTGTACGCGCTGTAGTTCGCAGTGTGGGCTCCAGTTCGCAGTACGGGCTGTTGTTCACAGTACGGGCTCCAGTTCGCAGTGTGGGATCCAGTTCACAGTACGTGCTGGAGTTCGCAGTGCAGGCTGTAGTTCGCAGTACGGGCTGTAGTTCACTGTGTGGGCTGTAGTTCGCGGTACTGTCTGTAGTTTTGCAGTACTGTCTGTAGTTCGCAGTACAGGCTGTAGTTCACACTGCCGGCTCTAGTTTGCAGTATGTGCTGTAGTTCGCAGTGTGGGCTCCAGTTCGCAGTACGGGCTGTTGTTCACAGTACGGGCTCCAGTTCGCAGTGTGGGCTCCAGTTTGCAGTACGTGCTGTAGTTCGCAGTGCAGGCTGTAGTTCGCAGTGTGGGCTGTAGTTCGCAGTGAGGGCTGTAGTTTGCAGTGCGGGTTGTAGTTCGCAGTGCGGGTTGTAGTTCGCAGTGCGGGTTGTAGTTCACAGTACGGGCTGTAGTTCGCTGTGTGGGCTGTAGTTCACATTGTGGACTTTAGTTCACAGTGTGGACTGAGGTTCGCTGTGTGGGCTGTAGTTTACAGTACAGGCTGTAGTTCGCAATGTGGGCTGTAGTTCGCCGTGTGGGCTGTAGTTCACAGTATGTGCTGTCGTTCGCAGTGCAGGCTGTAGTTCACAGTACGGGCTGTAGTTCGCGGATGGGCTGTAGTTCACATTGTGGGCTGTAGTTCACAGTACGGGCTGTAGTTCGCCGTGCGGGCTGTCCTTCACAGTGCGGGCTTTAGTTCACAGTGTGGACTGTAATTCGCAGTGTGGGCTGTAGTTCACAGTTTGGGCAATCGTTCGCATTACGGGCTGCAGTTCGCAGTGTGGGCTTTAGTTCGCAGTACTGTCTGTAGTTCGCAGTAAGGGCTGTAGTTCGCACTGCGGGCTGTAGTTTGCAGTGGGGTCTGTAGTTCGCAGTACAGGCTGTAGATTGCAATACGGGATGTAGTTCGCAATGCGGGCTGTAGTTCGCAGAGCGGGCTGTAGTTCTCAGTACGGGCTGTAGTTCACTGTGTGGGCATAGTTCGCAGTGCAGGCTGTAGTTCGCAGTACAGTCTGTAGTTTGCAGTACGGGCTGTAGTTCGCAATGCGGGCTGTAGTTCGCAGAGCGGGCTGTAGTTCTCAGTATGGGCTGTAGTTCACTGTGTGGGCATAGTTCGCAGTGCAGGCTGTAGTTCGCAGTACTGTCTGTAGTTTGCAGTACGGGCTGTAGTTCGCAATGCGGGCTGTAGTTCGCAGCGCGGGCTGTATTTCGCAGTACTGGCTGTAGTTCACAGTGTGGGCTATAGTTCGCAGGGCGGCCTGCAGTTCGCAGTATGGGCTGTAGTTCGCAGTGCGGGTTGTAGTTCGTAGTGCGTGCTGTAGTTCGCAGTGTGGGCTTCTGTTTGCAGTATGGGTTGTAGTTCGCAGTGTGAGCTGTAGTTCGCTGTACGCGCTGTAGTTCGCAGTGTGGGCTCCAGTTCGCAGTACGGGCTGTTGTTCGCAGTACGGGCTCCAGTTCGCAGTGTGGGATCCAGTTCACAGTACGTGCTGGAGTTCGCAGTGCAGGCTGTAGTGCGCAGTGTGCGCTGTAGTTTGCAGTGCGGGCTGTAGTTTGCAGTGCGGGTTGTAGTTCGCAGTGCGGGTTGTAGTTCGCAGTGTGGTTTGTAGTTCACAGTGCGGGTTGTAGTTCGCAGTACAGGCTGTAGTTCGCAGTGCGGGCTGTAGTTCGCAGTACAGGCTGTAGTTCGCAATACGGGCTGTAGTTCGCAATGTGGGCTGTAGTTCGCAGTGCGCGCTGCAGTTCGCAGTACGGGCTGTAGTTCACTGTGTGTGCTGTAGTTCGCGGTACTGTCTGTAGTTTTGCAGTACTGTCTGTAGTTCGCAGTACGGGCTGTAGTTCGCACTGCGGTCTGTAGTTTGCAGTATGTGCTGTAGTTCGCAGTGTGTGCTGTAGTTCGCAGTGTGGGCTCCTGTTCGCAGTGTGGGCTGTAGTTCGCGTTGCGGGCTGTAGTTCGCTGTACGGGATCTAGTTTGCAGTGCGGGCTCCAGTTTGCAGTTCGGGCTGTATTTCTCTGTGGGGCTGTAGTTCGCAGTGTTTGCTCTAGTTTGCAGTGCGGTCTGTGGTTAAGACTGCGGACTGTAGTTCGCAGTGTGGCCTGTAGTTCGCAGTGCAGTCTGTGGTTCGCAGTGCGGGCTGTAATTCGCAGTGTGGGTTGTAGTTCACAGTGTGGGCTGTAGTTCGCAGTACAAGCTGCAGTTCACTGTGTGGGCTCTAGTTCGCAATGTGGACTGTAGTTCACTGTACGGGCTGTAGTTCGCAGTACGGACTGCAGTTCGCTGTGTGGGCTGTAGTTCACATTGTGGACTTTAGTTCACAGTGTGGACTGAGGTTCGCTGTATGGGCTGTAGTTTACAGTACAGGCTGTAGTTCGCAATGTGGGCTGTAGTTCGCCGTGTGGGCTGTAGTTCACAGTATGTGCTGTCGTTCACAGTGCAGGCTGTAGTTCACAGTACGGGCTGTAGTTCGCGGATGGGCTGTAGTTCACATTGTGGGCTGTAGTTCACAGTACGGGCTGTAGTTCGCCGTGCGGGCTGTCCTTCACAGTGCGGGCTTTAGTTCACAGTGTGGACTGTAGTTCGCAGTGTGGGCTGTAGTTCACAGTTTGGGCAATCGTTCGCATTACGGGCTGCAGTTCGCAGTGTGGGCTTTAGTTCGCAGTACTGTCTGTAGTTCGCAGTAAGGGCTGTAGTTCGCACTGCGGGCTGTAGTTTGCAGTGGGGTCTGTAGTTCGCAGTACAGGCTGTAGATTGCAATACGGGATGTAGTTCGCAATGCGGGCTATAGTTCGCAGAGCGGGCTGTAGTTCTCAGTACGGGCTGTAGATCACTGTGTGGGCATAGTTCGCAGTGCAGGCTGTAGTTCGCAGTACAGTCTGTAGTTTGCAGTTCGGGCTGTAGTTCGCAATGCGGGCTGTAGTTTGCAGCGCGGGCTGTATTTCGCGGTACTGTCTGTAGTTTTGCAGTACTGTCTGTAGTTCGCAGTACAGGCTGTAGTTCGCACTGCGGGCTCTAGTTTGCAGTATGTGCTGTAGTTCGCAGTGTGGGCTCCAGTTCGCAGTACGGGCTGTTGTTCACAGTACGGGCTCCAGTTCGCAGTGTGGGCTCCAGTTTGCAGTACGTGCTGTAGTTCGCAGTGCAGGCTGTAGTTCGCAGTGTGGGCTGTAGTTCGCAGTGAGGGCTGTAGTTTGCAGTGCGGGTTGTAGTTCACAGTGCGGGTTGTAGTTCGCAGTGCGGGTTGTAGTTCACAGTACGGGCTGTAGTTCGCAGTGTGGGCTGTAGTTCGCAGTGCAGGCTCTAGTTCGCAGTGCAGTCTGTAGTTTCCAGTACGGGCTGTAGTTCGCAATGCGGGCTGTAGTTCGCAGCGCGGGCTGTATTTCGCAGTACTGGCTGTAGTTCACAGTGTGGGCTATAGTTCGCAGGGCGGCCTGCAGTTTGCAGTATGGGCTGTAGTTCGCAGTGCGGGTTGTAGTTCGTAGTGCGTGCTGTAGTTCGCAGTGTGGGCTTCTGTTTGCAGTATGGGTTGTAGTTCGCAGTGTGAGCTGTAGTTCGCTGTACGCGCTGTAGTTCGCAGTGTGGGCTTTAGTTCGCAGTACGGGCTGTTGTTCGCAGTACGGGCTCCAGTTCGCAGTGTGGGATCCAGTTCACAGTACGTGCTGGAGTTCGCAGTGCAGGGTGTAGTTCGCAGTGTGCGCTGTAGTTCGCAGTGCGGGCTGTAGTTTGCAGTGCGGCTTGTAGTTCACAGTGCGGGTTGTAGTTCGCAGTGCGGGTTGTAGTTCTCAGTGCGGTTTGTAGTTAACAGTGCGGGTTGTAGTTCGCAGTACGGGCTGTAGTTCGCAGTGCGGTCTGTAGTTCGCAGTACAGGCTGTAGTTTGCAATACGGGCTGTAGTTCGCAATGCGGGCTGTAGTTCGCAGAGCGCGCTGCATTTCGCAGTACGGGCTGTAGTTCACTGTGTGGGCTGTAGTTCGCGGTACTGTCTGTAGTTTTGCAGTACTGTCTGTAGTTCGCAGTACAGGCTGTAGTTCGCACTGCGGGCTCTAGTTTGCAGTATGTGCTGTAGTTCGCAGTGTGGGCTCCAGTTCGCAGTACGGGCTGCTGTTCACAGTACGGGCTCCAGTTCGCAGTGTGGGCTTCAGTTTGCAGTACGTGCTGTAGTTCGCAGTGCAGGCTGTAGTTCGCAGTGTGGGCTGTAGTTCGCAGTGAGGGCTGTAGTTTGCAGTGCGGGTTGTAGTTCACAGTGCGGGTTGTAGTTCGCAGTGTGGGTTGTAGTTCACAGTACGGGCTGTAGTTCGCAGTGTGGGATGTAGTTCGCCGTACAGGCTTTAGTTCGCAGTACGGGCTGTAGTTCGCAATGCGGGCTGTAGTTCGCAGTGCGGGCTGTAGATCACAGTGTGGGCTGTAGTTCGCAGTGCGGGCTGTAATTCGTAGTGCGGGCTGTAGTTCACAGTGCGGGTTCTAGTTCGCAGTGTGGGCTGTAGTTCGCAGTGCGGCTGTAGTTCACAGTGCGGGCTGTAGTTCCCAGTCTGGGCTGTAGTTTGCAGTTTGGGCTGTAGTTCGCTGTATGGGCTGCAGTTCGTAGTGCGATATGTAGTTCGCAGTGTGTGCTGTAGTTCGCTGTACAGGGTCCAGTTCGTAGCGTGGGCTGTAGTTCACAGCGCGGGCTGTAGTTCGCAGTGTGTGCTGTAGTTCGCAGTGTGGGCTCCTGTTCGCAGTGCGGGCTGTAGTTCGCAGTGCGGGCTGTAGTTCGCTGTACGGGCTCTAGTTCGCAGTGCCATCTCCAGTTCGCAGTTCGGGCTGTATTTCTCTGTGGGGCTGTAGTTCGCAGTGTTTGCTGTAGTTTGCAGTGCGGTCTGTGGTTCACACTGCGGCTGTAGTTCGCAGTGTGGGCTGCAGTTCACAGTGTGGGCTGTAGTTCGCAGTAGGGGCTGTAGTTCGCGGACGGGCTGTAGTTCGCAGCGCGGGCTGTATTTCGCAGTACTGGCTGTAGTTCACAGTGTGGGCTATAGTTCGCAGGGCAGCCTGCAGTTCGCAGTATGGGCTGTAGTTCGCAGTGCGGGTTGTAGTTCGTAGTGCGTGCTGTAGTTCGCAGTGTGGGCTTCTGTTTGCAGTATGGGTTGTAGTTCGCAGTGTGAGCTGTAGTTCGCTGTACCCGCTGTAGTTCGCAGTGTGGGCTCCAGTTTGCAGTACGGGCTGTTGTTCACAGTACGGGCTCCAGTTCGCAGTGTGGGATCCAGTTCACAGTACGTGCTGGAGTTCGCAGTGCAGGCTGTAGTTCGCAGTGTGCGCTGTAGTTCGCAGTGCGGGCTGTAGTTTGCAGTGCGGGTTGTAGTTCACAGTGCGGGTTGTAGTTCGCAGTGCGGGTTGTAGTTCGCAGTGCGGTTTGTAGTTCACAGTGCGGGCTGTAGTTCGCAGTACAGGCTGTAGTTCGCAATGCGGGCTGTAGTTCGCAGAGCGCGCTGCAGTTCGCAGTACGGGCTGTAGTTCACTGTGTGGGCTGTAGTTCGCGGTACTGTGTGTAGTTTTGCAGTACTGTCTGTAGTTCGCAGTACAGGCTGTAGTTCGCACTGCGGGCTCTAGTTTGCAGTATGTGCTGTAGTTCGCAGTGTGGGCTCCAGTTCGCAGTACGGGCTGTTGTTCACAGTACGGGCTCCAGTTTGCAGTGTGGGCTCCAGTTTGCAGTACGTGCTGTAGTTCGCAGTGCAGGCTGTAGTTCGCAGTGTGGGCTGTAGTTCGCAGTGAGGGCTGTAGTTTGCAGTGCGGGTTGTAGTTCACAGTGCGGGTTGTAGTTCGCAGTGCGGGTTGTAGTTCGCAGTGCGGTTTGTAGTTCACAGTGCGGGTTGTAGTTCGCAGTATGGGCTGTAGTTTGCAGTGCGGGCTGTAGTTCGCAGTACAGGCTGTAGTTCGCAATACGGGCTGTAGTTCGCAATGCGGGCTGTAGTTCGCAGAGCGCGCTGCAGTTCGCAGTACGGGCTGTAGTTCACTGTGTGGGCTGTAGTTCGCGGTACTGTCTGTAGTTTTGCAGTACTGTCTGTAGTTCGCAGTACAGGCTGTAGTTCGCACTGCCGGCTCTAGTTTGCAATATGTGCTGTAGTTCGCAGTGTGGGCTCCAGTTCGCAGTACGGGCTGTTGTTCACAGTACGGGCTCCAGTTCGCAGTGTGGGCTCCAGTTTGCAGTACGTGCTGTAGTTCGCAGTGCAGGCTGTAGTTCGCAGTGTGGGCTGTAGTTCGCAGTGAGGGCTGTAGTTTGCAGTGCGGGTTGTAGTTCACAGTGCGGGTTGTAGTTCGCAGTGCGGGTTGTAGTTCACAGTACGGGCTGTAGTTCGCAGTGTGGGCTGTAGTTCGCCGTACAGGCTGTAGTTCGCAGTACAGGCTGTAGTTCGCAGTGCGGGCTGTAATTCATAGTGCGGGCTGTAGTTCACAGTGCGGGTTCTAGTTCGCAGTGTGGGCTGTAGTTCGCAGTGCGGCTGTAGTTCACAGTGCGGGCTGTAGTTCCCAGTCTGGGCTGTAGTTTGCAGTGTGGGCTGTAGTTCGCTGTCTGGGCTGCAGTTCGTAGTGCGATATGTATTTCGCAGTGTGTGCTGTAGTTCGCTGTACGGGGTCCAGTTTGTAGCGTGGGCTGTAGTTCACAGCGCGGGCTGTAGTTCGCAGTGTGTGCTGTAGTTCGCAGTGTGGGCTCCTGTTCGCAGTGCGGGCTGTAGTTCGCAGTGCGGGCTGTAGTTCGCTGTACGGGCTGTAGTTCGCAGTGCTGTCTCCAGTTCACAGTTCGGGCTGTATTTCTCTGTGGGGCTGTAGTTCGCAGTGTTTGCTGTAGTTTGCAGTGCGGTCTGTGGTTCACACTGCGGGCTGTAGTTCGCAGTGTGGGCTGTAGTTCGCCGTACGGTCTGTGGTTTGCAGTGCGGGCTGTAATTCGCAGTGTGTGCTGTAGTTCACAGTGTGGGCTGTAGTTCGCAGTATGAGCTGTAGTTCATTGTGTAGGCTCTAGTTCGCAATGTGGACTGTAGTTCACTGTACGAGCTGTTGTTCGCAGTACGAGCTGCAGTTCGCAGTGTGGGCTGTAGTTCGCAGTGTGGACTGTAGTTCACAGTGTTGACTGAAGTTCGTTGTACGGGCTGTAGTTCGCAGTACAGGCTGTAGTTCGCAATGTGGGCTGTAGTTCGCCGTTTGGACTGTAGTTCACAGTATGTGCTGTCGTTCGCAGTGCAGGCTGTAGTTCGCAGTAGGGGCTGTAGTTCACAGTGTGGGCTATAGTTCGCAGGGCAGCCTGCAGTTCGCAGTATGGGCTGTAGTTCGCAGTGCGGGTTGTAGTTCGTAGTGCGTGCTGTAGTTCGCAGTGTGGGCTTCTGTTTGCAGTATGGGTTGTAGTTCGCAGTGTGAGCTGTAGTTCGCTGTACGCGCTGTAGTTTGCAGTGTGGGCTCCAGTTCGCATTACGGGCTGTTGTTCGCAGTACGGGCTCCAGTTCGCAGTGTGGGATCCAGTTCACAGTACGTGCTGGAGTTCGCAGTGCAGGCTGTAGTTCGCAGTGTGCGCTGTAGTTCGCAGTGCAGGCTGCAGTTCGCAGTGCGGGTTGTAGTTCACAGTGCGGGTTGTAGTTCGCAGTGCGGGTTGTAGTTCGCAGTGTGGTTTGTAGTACACAGTGCGGGTTGTAGTTCGCAGTACGGGCTGTAGTTCGCAGTGCGGGCTGTAGTTCGCAGTACAGGCTGCAGTTCGCAATACGGGCTGTAGTTCGCAGTGTGTGCTGTAGTTCGCAGTGTGGGCTCCTGTTCGCAGTGCGGGCTGTAGTTCGCAGTGCGGGCTGTAGTTCGCTGTACGGGCTCTAGTTCGCAGTGCCGTCTCCAGTTCGCAGTTCGGGCTGTATTTCTCTGTGGGGCTGTAGTTCGCAGTGTTTGCTGTAATTTGCAGTGCGGTCTGTGGTTCAAACTGCGGCTGTAGTTCGCAGTATGGGCTGCCGTTCACAGTGTGGGCTGTAGTTCGCAGTGTGGTCTGTGGTTCGCAGTGCGGGCTGTAATTCGCAGTGTGGGCTGTAGTTCACTGTGTGGGCTGTAGTTCGCAATGTGGACTTTAGTTCACTGTACGGGCTGTAGTTCGCAGTACGGACTGCAGTTCGCTGTGTGGGCTGTAGTTCACATTGTGGACTTTAGTTCACAGTGTGGACTGAGGTTCACTGTACGGGCTGTAGTTTACAGTACAGACTGTAGTTCGCAATGTGGGCTGTAGTTTGCCGTGTGGGCTGTAGTTCACAGTATGTGCTGTCGTTCGCAGTGCGGGCTGTAGTTCGCGGATGGGCTGTAGTTCACATTGTGGACTGTAGTTCGCAGTGTGGCTGTAGTTCGCCGTGCGGTCTGTGGTTTGCAGTGCGGGCTGTAATTCGCAGTGTGTGCTGTAGTTCACAGTGTGGGCTGTAGTTCGCAGTATGAGCTGTAGTTCATTGTGTGGGCTCTAGTTCGCAATGTGGACTGTAGTTCACTGTACGAGCTGTTGTTCGCAGTACGAGCTGCAGTTCGCAGTGTGGGCTGTAGTTCGCAGTGTGGACTGTAGTTCACAGTGTTGACTGAAGTTCGTTGTATGGGCTGTAGTTCGCAGTACAGGCTGTAGATCGCAATGTGGTCTGTAGTTCGCCGTTTGGACTGTAGTTCACAGTATGTGCTGTCGTTCGCAGTGCAGGCTGTAGTTCGCAGTAGGGGCTGTAGTTCACAGTGTGGGCTATAGTTCGCAGGGCAGCCTGCAGTTCGCAGTATGGGCTGTAGTTCGCAGTGCGGGTTGTAGTTCGTAGTGCATGCTGTAGTTCGCAGTGTGGGCTTCTGTTTGCATTATGGGTTGTAGTTCGCAGTGTGAGCTGTAGTTCGCTGTACGCGCTGTAGTTCGCAGTGTGGGCTCCAGTTCGCAGTACGGGCTGTTGTTCGCAGTACGGGCTCCAGTTCGCAGTGTGGGATCCAGTTCACAGTACGTGCTGGAGTTCGCAGTGCAGGCTGTAGTTCGCAGTGTGCGCTGTAGTTCGCAGTGCGGGCTGCAGTTCGCAGTGCGGGTTGTAGTTCACAGTGCGGGTTGTAGTTCGCAGTGCGGGTTGTAGTTCGCAGTGCGGTTTGTAGTTCACAGTGCGGGTTGTAGTTCGCAGTACGGGCTGTAGTTCGCAGTGCGGGCTGTAGTTCGCAGTACAGGCTGTAGTTCGCAATACGGGCTGTAGTTCGCAATGCGGGCTGTAGTTCGCAGAGCACGCTGCAGTTCGCAGTACGGGCTGTAGTTCACTGTGTGGGCTGTAGTTCGCGGTACTGTGTGTAGTTTTGCAGTACTGTCTGTAGTTCGCAGTACGGGCTCTAGTTCGCACTGCGGGCTCTAGTTTGCAGTATGTGCTGTAGTTCGCAGTGTGGGCTCCAGTTCACAGTACGGGCTGTTGTTCACAGTACGGGCTCCAGTTCGCAGTGTGGGCTCCAGTTTGCAGTAGGTGCTGTAGTTCGCAGTGCAGGCTGTAGTTCGCAGTGTGGGCTGTAGTTCGCAGTGAGGGCTGTAGTTTGCAGTGCGGGTTGTAGTTCACAGTGCGGGTTGTAGTTCGCAGTGCGGGTTGTAGTTCGCAGTGTGGTTTGTAGTTCACAGTGCGGGTTGTAGTTCGCAGTACGGGCTGTAGTTCGCAGTGCGGGCTGTAGTTCGCAGTACAGGCTGCAGTTCGCAATACGGGCTGTAGTTCGCAGTGTGTGCTGTAGTTCGCAGTGTGGGCTCCTGTTCGCAGTGCGGGCTGTAGTTCGCAGTGCGGGCTGTAGTTCGCTGTACGGGCTCTAGTTCGCAGTGCCGTCTCCAGTTCGCAGTTCGGGCTGTATTTCTCTGTGGGGCTGTAGTTCGCAGTGTTTGCTGTAGTTTGCTGTGCGGTCTGTGGTTCAAACTGCGGCTGTAGTTCGCAGTATGGGCTGCCATTCACAGTGTGGTCTGTAGTTCGCAGTGTGGTCTGTGGTTCGCAGTGCGGGCTGTAATTCGCAGTGTGGGCTGTAGTTCACTGTGTGGGCTGTAGTTCGCAATGTGGACTTTAGTTCACTGTACGGGCTGTAGTTCGCAGTACGGACTGCAGTTCGCTGTGTGGGCTGTAGTTCACATTGTGGACTTTAGTTCACAGTGTGGACTGAGGTTCACTGTACGGGCTGTAGTTTACAGTACAGACTGTAGTTCGCAATGTGGGCTGTAGTTTGCCGTGTGGGCTGTAGTTCACAGTATGTGCTGTCGTTCGCAGTGCAGGCTGTAGTTCGCAGTACGGGCTGTAGTTCGCGGATGGGCTGTAGTTCACATTGTGGATTGTAGTTCGCAGTGTGGGCTGTAGTTCGCCGTGCGGTCTGTGGTTTGCAGTGCGGGCTGTAATTCGCAGTGCAGGCTGTAGTTCGCAGTGTGCGCTGTAGTTCGCAGTGCGGGCTGCAGTTCGCAGTGCGGGTTGTAGTTCACAGTGCGGGTTGTAGTTCGCAGTGCGGGTTGTAGTTCGCAGTGCGGTTTGTAGTTCACAGTGCGGGTTGTAGTTCGCAGTACGGGCTGTAGTTCGCAGTGCGGGCTGTAGTTCGCAGTACAGGCTGTAGTTCGCAATACGGGCTGTAGTTCGCAATGCGGGCTGTAGTTCGCAGAGCACGCTGCAGTTCGCAGTACGGGCTGTAGTTCACTGTGTGGGCTGTAGTTCGCGGTACTGTGTGTAGTTTTGCAGTACTGTCTGTAGTTCGCAGTACGGGCTCTAGTTCGCACTGCGGGCTCTAGTTTGCAGTATGTGCTGTAGTTCGCAGTGTGGGCTCCAGTTCACAGTACGGGCTGTTGTTCACAGTACGGGCTCCAGTTCGCAGTGTGGGCTCCAGTTTGCAGTACGTGCTGTAGTTCGCAGTGCAGGCTGTAGTTCGCAGTGTGGGCTGTAGTTCGCAGTGAGGGCTGTATTTTGCAGTGCGGGTTGTAGTTCACAGTGCGGGTTGTAGTTCGCAGTGCGTATTGTAGTTCATAGTACGGGCTGTAGTTCGCAGTGTGGGCTGTAGTTCGCCGTACAGGCTGTAGTTCGCAGTACAGGCTGTAGTTTGCAATGCGGGCTGTAGTTCGCAGTGCGGGCTGTAGATCACAGTGTGGGCTGTAGTTCGCAGTGCGGCCTGTAATTCGTAGTGCGGGCTGTAGTTCACAGTGCGGGTTCTAGTTCGCAGTGTGGGCTGTAGTTCGCAGTGCGGCTGTAGTTCACAGTGCGGGCTGTAGTTCCCAGTCTGGGCGG
Organism: Isurus oxyrinchus; assembly: GCA_026770705.1. NCBI lineage: Eukaryota > Metazoa > Chordata > Chondrichthyes > Lamniformes > Lamnidae > Isurus > Isurus oxyrinchus. The sequence continues at coordinate 3,116,074 of JANJGN010000058.1, read as the reverse complement.
TAGTTTGCAGTGTGGGCTGTAGTTCGCTGTATGGGCTGCAGTTCGTAGTGCGATATGTAGTTCGCAGTGCGGGCTGTAGTTCGCTGTACGGGCTCTAGTTCGCAGTGCCGTCTCCAGTTCGCAGTTCGGGCTGTATTTCTCTGTGGGGCTGTAGTTCGCAGTGTTTGCTGTAGTTTGCAGTGCGGTCTGTGGTTCACACTGCTGGCTGTAGTTCGCAGTGTGGGCTGCAGTTCACAGTGTGGGCTCCTGTTCGCAGTGCGGGCTGTAGTTCGCAGTGCGGGCTGTAGTTCGCTGTACGGGCTCTAGTTCGCAGTGCCATCTCCAGTTCGCAGTTCGGGCTGTATTTCTCTGTGGGGCTGTAGTTCGCAGTGTTTGCTGTAGTTTGCAGTGCGGTCTGTGGTTCACACTGCGGCTGTAGTTCGCAGTGTGGGCTGCAGTTCACAGTGTGGGCTGTAGTTCGCAGTGTGGTCTGTGGTTTGCAGTGCGGGCTGTAATTCGCAGTGTGGGCTGTAGTTCACTGTGTGGGCTGTAGTTCGCAATGTGGACTTTAGTTCACTGTACGGGCTGTAGTTCGCAGTACGGACTGCAGTTCGCTGTGTGGGCTGTAGTTCACATTGTGGACTTTAGTTCACAGTGTGGACTGAGGTTCGCTGTACGGGCTGTAGTTTACAGTACAGACTGTAGTTCGCAATGTGGGCTGTAGTTTGCCGTGTGGGCTGTAGTTCACAGTATGTGCTGTCGTTCGCAGTGCAGGCTGTAGTTCGCAGTACGGGCTGTAGTTCGCGGATGGGCTGTAGTTCACATTGTGGACTGTAGTTCGCAGTGTGGGCTGTAGTTCGCCGTGCGGTCTGTGGTTTGCAGTGCGGGCTGTAATTCGCAGTGTGTGCTGTAATTCGCAGTGTGTGCTGTAGTTCACAGTGTGGGCTGTAGTTCGCAGTATGAGCTGTAGTTCATTGTGTGGGCTCTAGTTCGCAATGTGGACTGTAGTTCACTGTACGAGCTGTTGTTCGCAGTACCAGCTGCAGTTCACAGTGTGGGCTGTAGTTCGCAGTGTGGACTGAAGTTCGTTTTACGGGCTGTAGTTCGCAGTACAGGCTGTAGTTCGCAATGTGGGCTGTAGTTCGCCGTTTGGACTGTAGTTCACAGTATGTGCTGTCGTTCGCAGTGCAGGCTGTAGTTCGCAGTAGGGGCTGTAGTTCGCGGACGGGCTGTAGTTCGCAGCGCGGGCTGTATTTCGCAGTACTGGCTGTAGTTCACAGTGTGGGCTATAGTTCGCAGGGCAGCCTGCAGTTCGCAGTATGGGCTGTAGTTCGCAGTGCGGGTTGTAGTTCGTAGTGCGTGCTGTAGTTCGCAGTGTGGGCTTCCGTTTGCAGTATGGGTTGTAGTTCGCAGTGTGAGCTGTAGTTCGCTGTACGCGCTGTAGTTCACAGTGTGGGCTCCAGTTCGCAGTACGGGCTGTTGTTCACAGTACGGGCTCCAGTTCGCAGTGTGGGATCCAGTTCACAGTACGTGCTGGAGTTCGCAGTGCAGGCTGTAGTTCGCAGTGTGCGCTGTAATTCGCAGTGCGGGCTGTAGTTTGCAGTGCGGGTTGTAGTTCACAGTGCGGGTTGTAGTTCGCAGTGCGGGTTGTAGTTCGCAGTGCGGTTTATAGTTCACAGTGCGGGCTGTAGTTCGCAGTACAGGCTGTAGTTCGCAATGCGGGCTGTAGTTCGCAGAGCGCGCTGCAGTTCGCAGTACGGGCTGTAGTTCACTGTGTGGGCTGTAGTTCGCGGTACTGTCTGTAGTTTTGCAGTACTGCCTGTAGTTCGCAGTACAGGCTGTAGTTCGCACTGCGGGCTCTAGTTTGCAGTATGTGCTGTAGTTCGCAGTGTGGGCTCCAGTTCGCAGTACGGGCTGTTGTTCACAGTACGGGCTCCAGTTTGCAGTGTGGGCTCCAGTTCGCAGTACGTGCTGTAGTTCGCAGTGCAGGCTGTAGTTCGCAGTGTGGGCTGTAGTTCGCAGTGAGGGCTGTAGTTTGCAGTGCGGGTTGTAGTTCACAGTGCGGGTTGTAGTTCGCAGTGCGGGTTGTAGTTCGCAATGCGGTTTGTAGTTCACAGTGCGGGTTGTAGTTCGCAGTACAGGCTGTAGTTCGCAGTGCGGGCTGTAGTTCGCAGTACAGGCTGTAGTTCGCAATACGGGCTGTAGTTCGCAATGCGGGCTGTAGATCGCAGAGCGCGCTGCAGTTCGCAGTACGGGCTGTAGTTCACTGTGTGGGCTGTAGTTCGCGGTAATGTCTGTAGTTTTGCAGTACTGTCTGTAGTTCGCAGTACAGGCTGTAGTTCGCACTGCCGGCTCTAGTTTGCAGTATGTGCTGTAGTTCGCAGTGTGGGCTCCAGTTCGCAGTACGGGCTGTTGTTCACAGTACGGGCTCCAGTTCGCAGTGTGGGCTCCAGTTTGCAGTAGGTGCTGTAGTTCGCAGTGCAGGCTGTAGTTCGCAGTGTGGGCTGTAGTTCGCAGTGAGGGCTGTAGTTTGCAGTGCGGGTTGTAGTTCACAGTGCGGGTTGTAGTTCGCAGTGCGGGTTGTAGTTCACAGTACGGGCTGTAGTTCGCAGTGTGGGCTGTAGTTCGCCGTACAGGCTGTAGTTCGCAGTACAGGCTGTAGTTCGCAATGCGGGCTGTAGTTCGCAGCGCGGGCTGTAGATCACAGTGTGGGCTGTAGTTCGCAGTGCGGGCTGTAATTCATAGTGCGGGCTGTAGTTCACAGTGCGGGTTCTAGTTCGCAGTGTGGGCTGTAGTTCGCAGTGTGGCTGTAGTTCACAGTGCGGGCTGTAGTTCCCAGTCTGGGATGTAGGTTGCAGTGTGGGCTGTAGTTCGCTGTCTGGGCTGCAGTTCGTAGTGCGATATGTATTTCGCAGTGTGTGCTGTAGTTCGCTGTACGGGGTCCAGTTCGTAGCGTGGGCTGTAGTTCACAGCGCGGGCTGTAGTTCGCAGTGTGTGCTGTAGTTCGCAGTGTGGGCTCCTGTTCGCAGTGCGGGCTGTAGTTCGCAGTGCGGGCTGTAGTTCGCTGTACGGGCTGTAGTTCGCAGTGCCGTCTCCAGTTCACAGTTTGGGCTGTATTTCTCTGTGGGGCTGTAGTTCGCAGTGTTTGCTGTAGTTTGCAGTGCGGTCTGTGGTTCACACTGCGGGCTGTAGTTCGCAGTGTGGGCTGTAGTTCGCCGTACGGTCTGTGGTTTGCAGTGCGGGCTGTAATTCGCATTGTGTGCTGTAGTTCACAGTGTGGGCTGTAGTTCGCAGTATGAGCTGTAGTTCATTGTGTAGGCTCTAGTTCGCAATGTGGACTGTAGTTCACTGTACGAGCTGTTGTTCGCAGTACAAGCTGCAGTTCGCAGTGTGGACTGTAGTTCGCAGTGTGGACTGTAGTTCACAGTGTTGACTGAAGTTCGTTGTACGGGCTGTAGTTCGCAGTACAGGCTGTAGTTCGCAATGTGGGCTGTAGTTCGCCGTTTGGACTGTAGTTCACAGTATGTGCTGTCGTTCGCAGTGCAGGCTGTAGTTCGCAGTAGGGGCTGTAGTTCACAGTGTGGGCTATAGTTCGCAGGGCAGCCTGCAGTTCGCAGTATGGGCTGTAGTTCGCAGTGCGGGTTGTAGTTCGTAGTGCGTGCTGTAGTTCGCAGTGTGGGCTTCTGTTTGCAGTATGGGTTGTAGTTCGCAGTGTGAGCTGTAGTTCGTTGTACGCGCTGTAGTTCGCAGTGTGGGCTCCAGTTCGCATTACGGGCTGTTGTTCGCAGTACGGGCTCCAGTTCGCAGTGTGGGATCCAGTTCACAGTACGTGCTGGAGTTCGCAGTGCAGGCTGTAGTTCGCAGTGTGCGCTGTAGTTCGCAGTGCGGGCTGCAGTTCGCAGTGCGGGTTGTAGTTCACAGTGCGGGTTGTAGTTCGCAGTGCGGGTTGTAGTTCGCAGTGTGGTTTGTAGTTCACAGTGCGGGTTGTAGTTCGCAGTACGGGCTGTAGTTCGCAGTGCGGGCTGTAGTTCGCAGTACAGGCTGCAGTTCGCAATACGGGCTGTAGTTCGCAGTGTGTGCTGTAGTTCGCAGTGTGGGCTCCTGTTCGCAGTGCGGGCTGTAGTTCGCAGTGCGGGCTGTAGTTCGCTGTACGGGCTCTAGTTCGCAGTGCCGTCTCCAGTTCGCAGTTCGGGCTGTATTTCTCTGTGGGGCTGTAGTTCGCAGTGTTTGCTGTAGTTTGCTGTGCGGTCTGTGGTTCAAACTGCGGCTGTAGTTCGCAGTATGGGCTGCCATTCACAGTGTGGGCTGTAGTTCGCAGTGTGGTCTGTGGTTCGCAGTGCGGGCTGTAATTCGCAGTGTGGGCTGTAGTTCACTGTGTGGGCTGTAGTTCGCAATGTGGACTTTAGTTCACTGTACGGGCTGTAGTTCGCAGTACGGACTGCAGTTCGCTGTGTGGGCTGTAGTTCACATTGTGGACTTTAGTTCACAGTGTGGACTGAGGTTCACTGTACGGGCTGTAGTTTACAGTACAGACTGTAGTTCGCAATGTGGGCTGTAGTTTGCCGTGTGGGCTGTAGTTCACAGTATGTGCTGTCGTTCGCAGTGCAGGCTGTAGTTCGCAGTACGGGCTGTAGTTCGCGGATGGGCTGTAGTTCACATTGTGGATTGTAGTTCGCAGTGTAGGCTGTAGTTCGCCGTGCGGTCTGTGGTTTGCAGTGCGGGCTGTAATTCGCAGTGTGTGCTGTAGTTCACAGTGTGGGCTGTAGTTCGCAGTATGAGCTGTAGTTCATTGTGTGGGCTCTAGTTCGCAATGTGGACTGTAGTTCACTGTACGAGCTGTTGTTCGCAGTACGAGCTGCAGTTCGCAGTGTGGGCTGTAGTTCGCAGTGTGGACTGTAGTTCACAGTGTTGACTGAAGTTCGTTGTACGGGCTGTAGTTCGCAGTACAGGCTGTAGATCGCAATGTGGTCTGTAGTTCGCCGTTTGGACTGTAGTTCACAGTATGTGCTGTCGTTCGCAGTGCAGGCTGTAGTTCGCAGTAGGGGCTGTAGTTCACAGTGTGGGCTATAGTTCGCAGGGCAGCCTGCAGTTCGCAGTATGGGCTGTAGTTCGCAGTGCAGGTTGTAGTTCGTAGTGCATGCTGTAGTTCGCAGTGTGGGCTTCTGTTTGCAGTATGGGTTGTAGTTCGCAGTGTGAGCTGTAGTTCGCTGTACGCGCTGTAGTTCGCAATGTGGGCTCCAGTTCGCAGTACGGGCTGTTGTTCGCAGTACGGGCTCCAGTTCGCAGTGTGGGATCCAGTTCACAGTACGTGCTGGAGTTCGCAGTGCAGGCTGTAGTTCGCAGTGTGCGCTGTAGTTCGCAGTGCGGGCTGCAGTTCGCAGTGCGGGTTGTAGTTCACAGTGTGGGTTGTTGTTCGCAGTGCGGGTTGTAGTTCGCAGTGCGGTTTGTAGTTCACAGTGCGGGTTGTAGTTTGCAGTACGGGCTGTAGTTCGCAGTGCGGGCTGTAGTTCGCAGTACAGGCTGTAGTTCGCAATACGGGCTGTAGTTCGCAATGCGGGCTGTAGTTCGCAGAGCGCGCTGCAGTTCGCAGTACGGGCTGTAGTTCACTGTGTGGGCTGTAGTTCGCGGTACTGTGTGTAGTTTTGCAGTACTGTCTGTAGTTCGCAGTACAGGCTGTAGTTCGCACTGCGGGGTCTAGTTTGCAGTATGTGCTGTAGTTCGCAGTGTGGGTTCCAGTTCGCAGTACGGGCTGTTGTTCACAGTACGGGCTCCAGTTCGCAGTGTGGGCTCCAGTTTGCAGTACGTGCTGTAGTTCGCAGTGCAGGCTGTAGTTCGCAGTGTGGGCTGTAGTTCGCAGTGAGGGCTGTAGTTTGCAGTGCGGGTTGTAGTTCACAGTGCGGGTTGTAGTTCGCAGTGCGTATTGTAGTTCATAGTACGGGCTGTAGTTCGCAGTGTGGGCTGTAGTTCGCCGTACAGGCTGTAGTTCGCAGTACAGGCTGTAGTTCGCAATGCGGGCTGTAGTTCGCAGCGCGGGCTGTAGATCACAGTGTGGGCTGTAGTTCGCAGTGCGGCCTGTAATTCGTAGTGCGGGCTGTAGTTCACAGTGCGGGTTCTAGTTCGCAGTGTGGGCTGTAGTTCGCAGTGCGGCTGTAGTTCACAGTGCGGGCTGTAGTTCCCAGTGTGGGCTGTAGTTTGCAGTGTGGGCTGTAGTTCGCTGTATGGGCTGCAGTTCGTAGTGCGATATGTAGTTCGCAGTGCGGGCTGTAGTTCGCTGTACGGGCTCTAGTTCGCAGTGCCGTCTCCAGTTCACAGTTCGGGCTGTATTTCTCTGTGGGGCTGTAGTTCGCAGTGTTTGCTGTAGTTTGCAGTGCGGTCTGTGGTTCACACTGCTGGCTGTAGTTCGCAGTGTGGGCTGCAGTTCACAGTGTGGGCTGTAGTTCGCAGTGTGGTCTGTGGTTCGCAGTGTGGGCTGTAATTCGCAGTGTGGGCTGTAGTTCACTGTGTGGGCTCTAGTTCGCAATGTGGACTGTAGTTCACTGTACGGGCTGTAGTTCGCAGTACGGACTGCAGTTCGCTGTGTGAGCTGTAGTTCACATTGTGGACTTTAGTTCACAGTGTGGACTGAGGTTCACTGTACGGGCTGTAGTTTACAGTACAGACTGTAGTTCGCAATGTGGGCTGTAGTTCGCCGTGTGGGCTGTAGTTCACAGTATGTGCTGTCGTTCGCAGTGCAGGCTGTAGTTCGCGGATGGGCTGTAGTTCACATTGTGGGCTGTAGTTCGCAGTGTGGGCTGTAGTTCGCCGTGCGGTCTGTGGTTTGCAGTGCGGGCTGTAATTCGCAGTGTGTGCTGTAGTTCACAGTGTGGGCTGCAGTTCGCAGCATGAGCTGTAGTTCATTGTGTGGGCTCTAGTTCGCAATGTGGACTGTAGTTCACTGTACGAGCTGTTGTTCGCAGTACAAGCTGCAGTTCGCAGTGTGGGCTGTAGTTCGCAGTGTGGACTGTAGTTCACAGTGTTGACTGAAGTTCGTTGTACGGGCTGTAGTTCGCAGTACAGGCTGTAGTTCGCAATGTGGGCTGTAGTTCGCCGTTTGGACTGTAGTTCACAGTATGTGCTGTCGTTCGCAGTGCAGGCTGTAGTTCGCAGTAGGGGCTGTAGTTCGCGGACAGGCTGTAGTTCACATTACCGTCTGTACTTCGCAGTACGGGCTGTAGTTTGCAGTGCGGGTTGTAGTTCGCCGTGTGGGCTGTAGTTCGCAGTGAGGGCTGTAGTTTGCAGTGCGGGTTGTAGTTCACAGTGCGGGTTGTAGTTCGCAGTGCAGGTTGTAGTTTGCAGTGCGGTTTGTAGTTCGCAGTGTGGGTCGTAGTTCGCAGTACGGGCTGTAGTTCGCATTGCGGTCTGTAGTTCACAGTACAGGCTGTAGTTCGCAGTACAGGCTGTAGTTCGCAATGCGGGCTCTTGTTCGCAGCGTGGACTGTATTTCGCAGTACGGGCTGTAGTTCGCAGTGTGGGCTGTAGTTCACTGTGTGGGCTGTAGTTCGCAGTACGGGCTGTGATTCGTAGTGTGGGCTGTAGTTCGCAGTACAGGCTGTAGTTCGCAATACGGGCTGTAGTTCGCAATGCGGGCTGTAGTTCGCAGAGCGCACTGCAGTTCGCAGTACGGGCTGTAGTTCACTGTGTGGGCTGTAGTTCGTGGTACTGTCTGTAGTTTTGCAGTACTGTCTGTAGTTCGCAGTACGGGCTGTAGTTCGCACTGCGGGCTCTAGTTTGCAGTATGTGCTGTAGTTCGCAGTGTGGGCTCCAGTTCGCAGTACGGGCTGTTGTTCACAGTATGGGCTCCAGTTCGCAGTGTGGGCTCCAGTTTGCAGTACGTGCTGTAGTTCGCAGTGCAGGCTGTAGTTCGCAGTGTGGGCTGTAGTTCGCAGTGAGGGCTGTAGTTTGCAGTGCGGGTTGTAGTTCACAGTGCGGGTTGTAGTTCGCAGTGCAGGTTGTAGTTCACAGTACAGGCTGTAGTTCGCAGTGTGGGCTGTAGTTCGCCATACAGGCTGTAGTTCGCAGTACAGGCTGTAGTTCGCAATGCGGGCTGTAGTTCGCAGCGTGGTCTGTAGATCACAGTGTGGGCTGTAGTTCGCAGTGCGGGCTGTAATTCGTAGTGCGAGCTGTAGTTCACAGTGCGGGTTCTAGTTCGCAGTGTGGGCTGTAGTTCGCAGTGCGGCTGTAGTTCACAGTGCGGGCTGTAGTTCGCTGTACGGGGTCCAGTTCGTAGCGTGGGCTGTAGTTCACAGCGCGGGCTGTAGTTCGCAGTGTGTGCTGTAGTTCGCAGTGTGGGCTCCTGTTCGCAGTGCGGGCTGTAGTTCGCAGTGCGGGCTGTAGTTCGCTGTACGGGCTCTAGTTTGCAGTGCCGTCTCCAGTTCGCAGTTCGGGCTGTATTTCTCTGTGGGGCTGTAGTTCGCAGTGTTTGCTGTAGTTTGCAGTGCGGTCTGTGGTTCACACTGCGGGCTGTAGTTCGCAGTGTGGGCTGCAGTTCACAGTGCGGGCTGTAGTTCGCAGTGTGGTCTGTGGTTTGCAGTGCGGGCTGTAATTCGCAGTGTGGGCTGTAGTTCACTGTGTGGGCTCTAGTTCGCAATGTGGACTGTAGTTCACTGTACGGGCTGTAGTTCGCAGTACGGACTGCAGTTCGCTGTGTGGACTGTAGTTCACATTGTGGACTTTAGTTCACAGTGTGGACTGAGGTTCACTGTACGGGCTGTAGTTTACAGTACAGACTGTAGTTCGCAATGTGGGCTGTAGTTCGCCGTGTGGGCTGTAGTTCACAGTATGTGCTGTTGTTCGCAGTGCAGGCTGTAGTTCGCAGTACGGGCTGTAGTTCGCGGATGGGCTGTAGTTCACATTGTGGGCTGTAGTTCGCAGTGTGGGCTGTAGTTCGCCGTGCGGTCTGTGGTTTGCAGTGCGGGCTGTAATTCGCAGTGTGTGCTGTAGTTCACAGTGTGGGCTGTAGTTCGCAGTATGAGCTGTAGTTCACTGTGTGGGCTCTAGTTCACAATGTGGACTGTAGTTCACTGTACGAGCTGTTGTTCGCAGTACGAGCTGCAGTTCGCAGTGTGGGCTGTAGTTCGCAGTGTGGACTGTAGTTCACAGCGTTGACTGAAGTTCGTTGTATGGGCTGTAGTTCGCAGTACAGGCTGTAGTTCGCAATGTGGGCTGTAGTTCGCCGTTTGGACTGTAGTTCACAGTATGTGCTGTCGTTCGCACTGCAGGCTGTAGTTCGCAGTAGGGGCTGTAGTTCGCGGACGGGCTGTAGTTCACATTACCGTCTGTAGTTCGCAGTACGGGCTGTAGTTCGCAGTGTGGGTTGTAGTTCGCAGTGCGGGCTGTAGTTCGCAGTGTGGGCTGTAGTTTGCAGTGTGGGCTCCAGTTCGCAGTGTGGGCTTTAGTTCGCAGTGTGGGCTGTAGTTCGCAGTACTGTCTGTAGTTCGCATTGCGGGCTGTTGTTCGCAGTACGGGCTCCAGTTCGCAATGTGGGATACAGTTCACTGTACGTGCTGCAGTTCGCAGTGTGGGCTGTAGTTCGCCATGTGGGCTGTAGTTCGCAGTGAGGGCAGTAGTTTGCAGTGCGGGTTGTAGTTCACAGTGCGGTTTGTAGTTCGCAGTGCGGGTTGTAGTTCGCAGTACGGGCTGTAGTTCGCAGTACGGGCTGTAGTTCGCAGTGCGGTCTGTAGTTCGCAGTACAGGCTGTAGTGCGCAGTACAGGCTGTAGTTCACAGTGCGGGCTGTAGTTCGCAGTGCAGGCTGTAGTTCGCAGTGAGGGCTGTAGCTTGCAGTACGGGCTGCAGTTCGCAATGTGGGCTGTAGTTTGCGGCGTGGGCTGTAGTTCGCTGTACAGGCTGTAGTTCACAGTGTGGGCTGTAGTTCGCATTCCGGGCTGTAGTTCGCAGTACAGGCTGTAGTTCGCAGTGCGGGTTGTAGTTCATACTGCATGCAGTAATTCGCAGTGTGGGCTGTAGTTCGCAGTACGGGCTGTAGTTCGCAGTGTGAGCTGTAGTTCGCAGTACAGGCTGTAGTTCACAGTGTGGGCTGTTTTTCGCAGTACGGGCTGTGGCTCACAGTGTGGGCTCTAGTTCACAATGTGGGCTGTAGTTTGCAGTACGGGCTGTAGTTCTCAGTGCAGGCTGTAGTTCACAGTGTGGGCTGTAGTTTGCATTGTGGGCTGTAATTCGTAGTGTGGGCTGTATTTCGTAGTGTGGGCTGTAGTTCGCAGTGTGGGCTGTAGTTCGCAGTGTGGGTTGTAGATCACAGTGTGGGCTGTAGTTTGCAGTGCGGGCTGTAATTTGTAGTGCGGGCTGTAGTTCACAGTGCGGGGTCTAGTTTGCAGTGTGGGCTGTAGTTCGCAGTGCGACTGTAGTTCACAGTGCGGGCTGTAGTTCCCAGTGTGGGCTGTAGCTTGCAGTGTGGGCTGTAGTTCGCTGTTTGGGCTGTAGTTCGTAGTGCGATATGTAGTTCGCAATGTGTGCTGTAGTTCGCAGTACGGGCTCCAGTTCGTAGCGCGGGCTGTAGTTCACAGCGCGGGCTGTAGTTCGCAGTGTGTGCTGTAGTTCGCAGTGTGGGCTCCTGTTCACAGTGCAGGCTGTAGTTCGCAGTGCGGGCTGTAGTTCGCTGTACGGGCTGTCGTTCTCAGTATGGGCTCCAGTTCGCAGTTCGAGCTGTATTTCTCTGTGGGGCTGTAGTTCGCAGTGTTTGCTGTAGTTTGCAGTGCGGTCTGTGGTTCACACTGCGGGCTGTAGTTCACAGTGTGGGCTGCAGTTCACAGTGTGGGCTGTAGTTCGCAGTGCGGTCTGTGGTTTGCAGTGCGGGCTGTAATTCGCAGTGTGGGCTATAGTTCACAGTGTGGGCTGTAGTTCGCAGTACAAGCTGTAATTCACTGTGTGGGTTCTAGTTCACAGTGTGGACTGAAGTTCGTTGTACGGGCTGTAGTTTACAGTACAGGCTGTAGTTCGCAATGTGGGCTGTAGTTCGCCGTGTGGGCTGTACTTCACAGTATGTGCTGTCGTTCGCATTGCAGGCTGTAGTTCACAGTACGGACTGTAATTCGCAGATGGGCTGTAGTTCACATTGTGGGCTGTAGTTCGCAGTACGGGCTGTAGTTCTCAGTGCGGGCTGTCCTTCACAGTGCGGGCTTTAGTTCACAGTGTGGACTGTCGTTCGCAGTGTGGGCTGTAGTTCACAGTTTGGGCAATAGTTCGCATTACGGGCTGCAGTTCGCAGTACGGGCTGTAGTTCGCAGTGTGGGTTGTAGTTCGCAGTACGGGCTGTAGTTCTCAGTGCGGGCTGTCCGTCACAGTGCGGGCTTTAGTTCACAGTGTGGACTGTAGTTCACAGTGTGGGCTGTAGTTGACAGTTTTGGCAATAGTTCGCATTATGGGCTGTAGTTCGCAGTACGGGCAGTAGTTCGCAGTGTGGGTTGTAGTTCGCAGTGCGGGCTGTAGTTCGCAGTGTGGGCTGTAGATTGCAGTATGGGCTCCAGTTCGCAGTCTGGGCTTTAGTTCGCAGTGCTGGCTGTAGTTCGCAGTACTGTCTGTAGTTCGCAGTACGGGCTGTAGTTCGCACTGCGGGCTGTAGTTTGCAGTATGTGCTGTAGTTCGCAGTGTGGGCTCCAGTTCGCAGTACGGGCTGTTGTTCACAGTACGGGCTCCAGTTCGCAGTGTGGGCTCCAGTTTGCAGTACGTGCTGTAGTTCGCAGTGCAGGCTGTAGTTCGCAGTGTGGGCTGTAGTTCGCAGTGAGGGCTGTAGTTTGCAGTGCGGGTTGTAGTTCACAGTGCGGGTTGTAGTTCGCAGTGTGGGTTGTAGTTCACAGTACGGGCTGTAGTTCACAGTGTGGGCTGTAGTTCGCCGTACAGGCTGTAGTTCGCAGTACAGGCTGTAGTTCGCAATGCGGGCTGTAGTTCGCAGCGCAGGCTGTAGATCACAATGTGGGCTGTAGTTCGCAGTGCGGGCTGTAATTCGTAGTGCGGGCTGTAGTTCACAGTGTGGGTTCTAGTTCGCAGCTTGGGCTTTAGTTCGCAGTGCGGCTGTAGTTCACAGTGCGGGCTGTAGTTCGCTGTACGGGGTCCAGTTCGTAGCGTGGGCTGTAGTTCACAGTGCGGGCTGTAGTTCGCAGTGTGTGCTGTAGTTCGCCGTGTGGGCTCCTGTTCACAGTGCGGGCTGTAGTTCGCAGTGCGGGCTGTAGTTCGCTGTACGGGCTCTAGTTCGCAGTGCCGTCTGCAGTTCGCAGTTCGGGCTGTATTTCTCTGTGGGGCTGTAGTTCGCAGTGTTTGCTGTAGTTTGCAGTGCGGGCTGTGGTTCACACTGCGGGCTGTAGTTCGCAGTGTGGGCTGCAGTTCACAGTGCGGGCTGTAGTTCGCAGTGTGGTCTGTGGTGCGCAGTGCGGGCTGTAATTCGCAGTGTGGGCTGTAGTTCACTGTGTGGGCTCTAGTTCGCAATGTGGACTGTAGTTCACTGTACGGGCTGTAGTTCACAGTACGGACTGCAGTTCGCTGTGTGGACTGTAGTTCACATTGTGGACTTTAGTTCACAGTGTGGACTGAGGTTCACTGTACGGGCTGTAGTTTACAGTACAGACTGTAGTTCGCAATGTGGGCTGTAGTTCGCCGTGTGGGCTGTAGCTCACAGTATGTGCTGTCGTTCGCAGTGCAGGCTGTAGTTCGCAGTACGGGCTGTAGTTCGCGGATGGGCTGTAGTTCACATTGTGGGCTGTAGTTCGCAGTGTGGGCTGTAGTTCGCCGTGCGGTCTGTGGTTTGCAGTGCGGGCTGTAATTCGCAGTGTGTGCTGTAGTTCACAGTGTGGGCTGTAGTTCGCAGTATGAGCTGTAGTTCATTGTGTGGGCTCTAGTTCACAATGTGGACTGTAGTTCACTGTACGAGCTGTTGTTCGCAGTACGAGCTGCAGTTCGCAGTGTGGGCTGTAGTTCGCAGTGTGGACTGTAGTTCACAGCGTTGACTGAAGTTCGTTGTACGGGCTGTAGTTCGCAGTACAGGCTGTAGTTCCCAATGTGGGCTGTAGTTCGCCGTTTGGACTGTAGTTCACAGTATGTGCTGTCGTTCGCACTGCAGGCTGTAGTTCGCAGTAGGGGCTGTAGTTCGCGGACGGGCTGTAGTTCACATTACCGTCTGTAGTTCGCAGTACGGGCTGTAGTTCGCAGTGTGGGTTGTAGTTCGCAGTGCGGGCTGTAGTTTGCAGTGTGGGCTGTAGTTTGCAGTGTGGGCTCCAGTTCGCAGTGTGGGCTTTAGTTCGCAGTGCGGGCTGTAGTTCGCAGTACTGCCTGTAGTTCGCAGTGCGGGCTGTTGTTCGCAGTACGGGCTCCAGTTCGCAATGTGAGATACAGTTCACTGTCCGTGCTGCAGTTCGCAGTGTGGGCTGTAGTTCGCCATGTGGGCTGTAGTTCGCAGTGAGGGCTGTAGTTTGCAGTGCGGGTTGTAGTTCACAGTGCGGGTTGTAGTTCACAGTGCAGGTTGTAGTTTGCAGTGCGGTTTGTAGTTCGCAGTGCGGGTTGTAGTTCGCAGTACGGGCTGTCGTTCGCAGTACGGGCTGTAGTTCGCAGTGCAGTCTGTAGTTCGCAGTACAGGCTGTAGTTCGCAGTACAGGCTGTAGTTCACAGTGCGGGCTGTAGTTCGCAGTGCAGGCTGTAGTTCGCAGTGAGGGCTGTAGCTTGCAGTACGGGCTGCAGTTCGCAATGTGGGCTGTAGTTTGCGGCGTGGGCTGTAGTTCGCTGTACAGGCTGTAGTTCACAGTGTGGGCTGTAGTTCGCATTGCGGGCTGTAGTTCGCAGTACAGGCTGTAGTTTGCAGTGCGGGTTGTAGTTCATACTGCGTGCAGTAATTCGCAGTGTGGGCTGTAGTTCGCAGTACGGGCTGTAGTTCGCAGTGTGAGCTGTAGTTCGCAGTACAGGCTGTAGTTCACAGTGTGGGCTGTTTTTCGCAGTACGGGCTGTGGCTCACAGTGTGGGCTCTAGTTCACAATGTGGGCTGTAGTTTGCAGTACGGGCTGTAGTTCTCAGTGCAGGCTGTAGTTCACAGTGTGGGCTGTAGTTTGCATTGTGGGCTGTAATTCGTAGTGTGGGCTGTATTTCGTAGTGTGGGCTGTAGTTCGCAGTGTGGGCTGTAGTTCGCAGTGTGGGCTGTAGATCACAGTGTGGGCTGTAGTTTGCAGTGCGGGCTGTAATTTGTAGTGCAGGCTGTAGTTCACAGTGCGGGTTCTAGTTTGCAGTGTGGGCTGTAGTTCGCAGTGCGACTGTAGTTCACAGTGCGGGCTGTAGTTCCCAGTGTGGGCTGTAGCTTGCAGTGTGGGCTGTAGTTCGCTGTTTGGGCTGTAGTTCGTAGTGCGATATGTAGTTCGCAATGTGTGCTGTAGTTCGCAGTACGGGCTCCAGTTCGTAGCGCGGGCTGTAGTTCACAGCGCGGGCTGTAGTTCGCAGTGTGTGCTGTAGTTCGCAGTGTGGGCTCCTGTTCACAGTGCAGGCTGTAGTTCGCAGTGCGGGCTGTAGTTCGCTGTACGGGCTGTAGTTCGCAGTGCGGGCTCCAGTTGGCAGTTCGGGCTGTATTTCTCTGTGGGGCTGTAGTTGGCAGTGTTTGCTGTAGTTTGCAGTGCGGTCTGTGGTTCACACTGCGGGCTGTAGTTCACAGTGTGGGCTGCAGTTCACAGTGTGGGCTGTAGTTCGCAGTGCGGTCTGTGGTTTGCAGTGCGGGCTGTAATTCGCAGTGTGGGCTGTAGTTCACAGTGTGGGCTGTACTTCGCAGTACAAGCTGTAATTCACTGTGTGGGTTCTAGTTCACAGTGTGGACTGAAGTTCGCTGTACGGGCTGTAGTTTACAGTACAGGCTGTAGTTCGCAATGTGGGCTGTAGTTCGCCGTGTGGGCTGTAGTTCACAGTATGTGCTGTCGTTCGCATTGCAGGCTGTAGTTCACAGTACGGGCTGTAGTTCTCAGTGCGGGCTGTCCTTCACAGTGCGGGCTTTAGTTCACAGTGTGGACTGTCGTTCGCAGTGTCGGCTGTAGTTCACAGTTTGGGCAATAGTTCGCATTACGGGCTGCAGTTCGCAGTACGGGCTGTAGTTCGCAGTGTGGGTTGTAGTTCGCAGTACGGGCTGTAGTTCTCAGTGCGGGCTGTCCGTCACAGTGCGGGCTTTAGTTCACAGTGTGGACTGTAGTTCACAGTGTGGGCTGTAGTTCACAGTTTTGGCAATCGTTCGCATTACGGGCTGTAGTTCGCAGTACGGGCAGTAGTTCGCAGTGTGGGTTGTAGTTCGCAGTGCGGGCTGTAGTTCGCAGTGTGGGCTGTAGATTGCAGTATGGGCTCCAGTTCGCAGTATGGGCTTTAGTTCGCAGTGCTGGCTGTAGTTCGCAGTACTGTCTGTAGTTTGCAGTATGGGCTGTAGTTCGGGTGTGGGCTCCAGTTCGCAGTACGAGCTGTTGTTCGCAGTACGGGCTCCAGTTCGCAGTGTGGGATCCAGTTCACAGTACGTGCTGTAGTTCGCAGTGCGGGCTGTAGTTTGCAGTATGGGCTGCATTTCGCAGTGTGGGCTCCAGTTCGCAGTACGGGCTGTTGTTCGCAGTACTGGCTCCAGTTCGCAGTGTGGGCTCCAGTTTGCAGTACGTGCTGTAGTTTGCAGTGCAGGCTGTAGTTCGCAGTGTGGGCTGTAGTTCGCAGTGAGGGCTGTAGTTTGCAGTGCGGGTTGTAGTTCACAGTGCGGGTTGTAGTTCGCAGTGCGGGTTGTAGTTCACAGTACGGGCTGTAGTTCGCAGTGTGGGCTGTAGTACGCAGCGCAGTCTGTAGATCACAGTGTGGGCTGTAGTTCGCAGTGCGGGCTGTAGTTCACAGTGCGGGTTCTAGTTCGCACTGTGGGCTGTAGTTCACAGTGCGGCTGTAGTTCACAGTGTGGGCTGTAGTTCCCAGTCTGGGCTGTAGTTTGCAGTGTGGGCTGTAGTTCGCTGTATGGGCTGTAGTTCGTAGTGCGATATGTAGTTCGCAATGTGTGCTGTAGTTCGCAGTGCGGGCTGTAATTCGTAGTGCGGGCTGTAGTTCACAGTGCGGGTTCTAGTTTGCAGTGTGGGCTGTAGTTCACAGTGCGACTGTAGTTCACAGTGCGGGCTATAGTTCCCAGTGTGGGCTGTAGCTTGCAGTGTGGGCTGTAGTTCGCTGTTTGGGCTGTAGTTCGTAGTGTGATGTGTAGTTCGCAATGTGTGCTGTAGTTCGCAGTACGGGCTCCAGTTCGTAGCGCGGGCTGTAGTTCACAGCGCGGGCTGTAGTTCGCAGTGTGTGCTGTAGTTTGCAGTGCGGGTTGTAGTTCACAGTGCGGGTTGTAGTTCGCAGTGCGGGCTGTAGTTCGCTGTACGGGCTGTAGTTCGCAGTGCGGGCTCCAGTTCGCAGTTCGGGCTGTATTTCTCTGTGGGGCTGTAGTTCGCAGTGTTTGCTGTAGTTTGCAGTGCGGTCTGTGGTTCACACTGCGGGCTGTAGTTCACAGTGTGAGCTGCAGTTCACAGTGTGGGCTGTAGTTCGCAGTGCGGTCTGTGGTTCGCAGTGCGGGCTGTAATTCGCAGTGTGGGCTGTAGTTCACAGTGTGGGCTGTAGTTCGCAGTACAAGCTGTAATTCACTGTGTGGGTTCTAGTTCACAGTGTGGACTGAAGTTCGCTGTACGGGCTGTAGTTTACATTACAGGCTGTAGTTCGCAATGTGGGCTGTAGTTCGCCGTGTGGGCTGTAGTTCACAGTATGTGCTGTCGTTCGCAGTGCAGGCTGTAGTTCACAGTACGGACTGTAGTTCGCGGATGGGCTGTAGTTCACATTGTGGGCTGTAGTTCGCAGTACGGGCTGTAGTTCTCAGTGTGGGCTGTCCTTCACAGTGCGGGCTTTAGTTCACAGTGTGGACTGAAGTTCGCAGTGTGGGCTGTAGTTCACAGTTTGGGCAATAGTTCGCATTACGGGCTGCAGTTCGCAGTACGGGCTGTAGTTCGCAGTGTGGGTTGTAGTTCGCAGTACGGGCTGTAGCTCTCAGTGCGGGCTGTCAGTCACAGTGCGGGTTTTAGTTCACAGTGTGGACTGTTGTTCGCAGTGCGGGCTGTAGTTCACAGTTTGGGCAATAGTTCGCATTACGGGCTGTAGTTCGCAGTACTGTCTTTAGTTCGCAGTGTGGGTTGTAGTTCGCAGTGCGGGCTGTAGTTCACAGTCTGGGCTGTAGTTTGCAGTGTGGGCTCCAGTTCGCAGTGTGGGCTTTAATTCGCAGTGCTGGCTGTAGTTCGCAGTACTGTCTGTAGTTCGCAGTAAGGGCTGTAGTTCGCACTGCGGGCTGTAGTTTGCAGTATGGGCTGTAGTTCGGGTGTGGGCTCCAGTTCACAGTACGAGCTGTTGTTCGCAGTACGAGCTGTTGTTCGCAGTACGGGCTCCAGTTCGCAGTGTGGGATCCAGTTCACAGTACGTGCTGTAGTTCGCAGTGCGGGCTGTAGTTTGCAGTATGGGCTGCAGTTCACAGTGTGGGCTCCAGTTTGCAGTACGGGCTGTTGTTCGCAGTACGGGCTCCAGTTCGCAGTGTGGGCTCCAGTTTGCAGTACGTGCTGTAGTTTGCAGTGCAGGCTGTAGTTCGCAGTGTGGGCTGTAGTTCGCAGTGAGGGCTGTAGTTTGCAGTGCGGGTTGTAGTTCACAGTGCGGGTTGTAGGTCACAGTGCGGGTTGTAGTTCGCAGTGCGGGTTGTAGTTCACAGTACGGGCTATAGTTCGCAGTGTGGGCTGTAGTACGCAGTACAGGCTGTAGTACGCAGTACAGGCTGTAGATCACAGTGTGGGCTGTAGTTCGCAGTGCGGGCTGTAGTTCACAGTGCGGGTTCTAGTTCGCACTGTGGGCTGTAGTTCGCAGTTCGGCTGTAGTTCACAGTGCGGGCTGTAGTTCCCAGTCTGGGCTGTAGTTTGCAGTGTGGGCTGTAGTTCGCTGTATGGGCTGCAGTTCGTAGTGCGATATGTAGTTCGCAGTGTGTGCTGTAGGTCGCAGTACGGGGTCCAGTTCATAGCACGGGCTGTAGTTCGCAGTGTGTGCTGTCGTTCGCAGTGTGGGCTCCAGTTCGCAGTGTGGGCTCCAGTTCGCAGTGTGGGCTTTAGTTCGCAGTGCGGGCTGTAGTTCGCAGTACTGTCTGTAGTTCGCAGTACGGGCTCCAGTTCGCAGTGTGGGATCCAGTTCACAGTATGTGCTGTAGTTCGCAGTGCGGGCTGTAGTTCGCAGTGCGGGCTGTAGTTTGCAGTGCGGGTTGTAGTTCGCAGTGCGGGTTGTAGTTCGCAGTGCGGGTTGTAGTTCGCAGTGCGGTTTGTAGTTCACAGTGCGGGCTGTAGTTCGCAGTACGGGCTGTAGTTCGCAGTGCGGGCTGTAGTTCGCAGTATGGGCTGTAGTTCGCACTGCGGGCTGTAGTTTGCAGTACGGGCTCCAGTTCGCAGAGCGCGCTGCAATTCGCAGTAAGGTCTGTAGTTCACTGTGTGGGCTGTAGTTCACGGTACTGTCTGTAGTTTTGCAGTACTGTCTGTAGTTCGCAGTACAGGCTGTAGTTCGCACTGCGGGCTCTAGTTTGCAGTATGTGCTGTAGTTTGCAGTGTGGGCTCCAGTTCACAGTATGGGCTGTTGTTCACAGTACGGGCTCCAGTTCGCAGTGTGGGCTCCAGTTTGCAGTACGTGCTGTAGTTCGCAGTGCAGGCTGTAGTTCGCAGTGTGGGCTGTAGTTCGCAGTGAGGGCTGTAGTTTGCAGTGCGGGTTGTAGTTTGCAGTGCGGGTTGTAGTTCACAGTACGGGCTGTAGTTCGCAGTGTGGGCTGTAGTTCGCAGTACAGGCTGTAGTTCGCAGTACAGGCTGTAGTTCGCAATGCGGGCTGTAGTTCGCAGCGCAAGCTGTAGATCACAGTGTGGGCTGTAGTTCGCAGTGCAGGCTGTAGTTCGCTGTACGGGATCTAGTTTGCAGTGCGGGCTCCAGTTCGCAGTTTGGGCTGTATTTCTCTGTGGGGCTGTAGTTCGCAGTGTTTGCTGTAGTTTGCAGTCCGGTCTGTGGTTCACACTGCGGGCTGTAGTTCGCAGTGTGGGCTGCAGTTCACAGTGTGGGCTATAGTTCGCAGTGCGGTCTGTGGTTCGCAGTGCGGGCTGTAATTCGCAGTGTGGGTTGTAGTTCACAGTGTGGGCTGTAGTTCGCAGTACAAGCTGTAGTTCACTGTGTGGGCTCTAGTTCGCAATGTGGACTGTAGTTCACTGTACGGGCTGTAGTTCGCAGTACGGACTGCAGTTCGCTGTGTGGGCTGTAGTTCACATTGTGGACTTTAGTTCACATTGTGGACTGAGGTTCGCTGTACGGGCTGTAGTTTACAGTACAGGCTGTAGTTTGCAATGTGGGCTGTAGTTCGCCGTGTGGGCTGTAGTTCACAGTATGTGCTGTCGTTCGCAGTGCAGGCTGTAGTTCGCAGTACGGGCTGTAGTTCGCGGATGGGCTGTAGTTCACATTGTGGGCTGTAGTTCACAGTGCGGGCTGTAGTTCTCAGTGCGGGCTGTCCTTCACAGTGCGGGCTTTAGATCACAGTGTGGACTGTAGTTCGCAGTGTGGGCTGTAGTTCACAGTTTGGGCAATCGTTCGCATTACGGGCTGCAGTTCGCAGTGCGGGCTGTAGTTCGCCGTACTGTCTGTAGTTCGCAGTAAGGGCTGTAGTTCGCACTGCGGGCTGTATTTTGCAGTGCGGGCTGTAGTTCGCAGTACAGGCTGTAGATCGCAATATGGGATGTAGTTTGCAATGCGGGCTGTAGTTCGCAGAGCGGGCTGTAGTTCGCAGTACGGGCTGTTGTTCACTGTGTGGGCATAGTTCGCAGTGCAGGCTGTAGTTCGCAGTACTGTCTGTAGTTTGCAGTACGGGCTGTAGTTCGCAATGCGGGCTGTAGTTCACAGCCTGGGCTGTATTTCGCAGTACGGGCTGTAGTTCACAGTTTGGGCTATAGTTCGCAGTGCGGCCTGCAG
The DNA here is from genome assembly GCA_026770705.1 of Isurus oxyrinchus. Taxonomy (NCBI): domain Eukaryota; kingdom Metazoa; phylum Chordata; class Chondrichthyes; order Lamniformes; family Lamnidae; genus Isurus; species Isurus oxyrinchus. Next base: position 3,096,077 of record JANJGN010000058.1, on the reverse strand, counting down.
TTCACAGTATGGGCTGTAGTTCGCAGTGCGGGTTGTAGTTTGTAGTGCATGCTGTAGTTCGCAGTGTGGGCTTTTGTTTGCAGTATGGGTTGTAGTTCGCAGTGTGAGCTGTAGTTCGCTGTATGCGCTGTAGTTCGCAGTGTGGGCTTTAGTTCGCAGTACGGGCTGTGGTTCACAGTGTGGGCTCTAGTTCACAATGTGGGCTGTAGTTTGCAGTACGGGCTGTAGTTTGAATTGCGGGCTGTAGTTCGTAGTGCCGGCTGTATTTCGTAGTGCCGGCTGTAGTTCGCAGTGTGGGCTGTAGGTTGCAGTGTGGGCTGCAGTTCGCAGTGTGGACTGCAGTTCGCAGTGCGGGCTGTAGTTCACAGTGCGGGCTGTAATTCTTAGTGCCCGCTGTAGTTCACATTGCGGGTTCTAGTTCGCAGTACGGGCTGTAGTTCGCAATGCGGGCTCTTGTTCACAGCGCAGACTGTAGTTCGCAGTGCGGGCTGTAGTTCGCAGTGTGGGCTGTAGTTCACTGTGTGGGTTGTAGTTCGCAGTGCAGGCTGTAGTTCGCAGTAGTGTCTGTAGTTCGCAGTACGGGCTGTAGTTCGCGGCCTGGGCTGTATTTCGCAGTGAGGGCTGTAGTTTGCAGTACGGGCTGCAGTTCGCAATGCGGGCTGTAGTTCATGGCACGGGCTGTATTTCACAGTACAGGCTGTTGTTCACAGTGTGGGCTGTAGTTCGCATTGCGGGTTGTAGTTCGTAGTGCGTGCAGTATTTCGCATTGTGGGCTGTAGTTCGCAGTACGCGTTGTAGTTCGCAGTGTGAGCTGTAGTTCGCAGTACAGGCTGTAGTTCACAGTGTGGGCTGTTGTTCGCAGTACGGGCTGTGGTTCACAGTGTGGGCTCTAGTTCACAATGCGGGCTGTAGTTCGTAGTACGGGCTGTAGTTCTCAGTGCGGGCTGTAGTTCACAGTATGGGCTGTAGTTTGCATTGTGGGCTGTAAGTCGTAGTGTGGGCTGTATTTCGTAGTGCGGGCTGTAGTTCGCAGTGTGGGCTGTAGTTCGCAGTGCGGGTTGTAGTTCGCAGTACGGGCTGTAGTTCGCAGTGCGGGCTGTAGTTCGCAGTACAGGCTGTAGTTCGCAGTACGGGCTGTAGTTCGCAATGCGGGCTCTTGTTCGCAGCGCAGACTGTAGTTCGCAGTACGGGTTGTAGTTCGCAGTGTGGGCTGTAGTTCACTGTGTGGGCTGTAGTTCGCAGTGCAGGCTGTAGTTCGCAGTACTGTCTGTAGTTTGCAGTACGGGCTGTAGTTCGCGGCGCGGGCTGTATTTCGCTGTGAGGGCTGTAGTTTGCAGTATGGGCTGCAGTTCACAATGCGGGCTGTAGTTCGCGGCGCGGGCTGTATTTCGCAGTACGGGCTGTTGTTCACAGTGTGGGGTGTAGTTCGCATTGCGGGTTGTAGTTCGCAGTATGAGCTGTAGATCGCAGTACAGGCTGTAGTTCACAGTGTGGGCTGTTGTTCTCAGTACAGGCTGTAGTTCACAGTGTGGGCTGTTGTTCGTAGTACGGGCTGTAGTTCTCAGTGCGGGCTGTAGTTCACAGTATGGGCTGCAGTTTGCATTGTGGGCTGTAATTCGTAGTGTGGGCTGTATTTCGTAGTGCGGGCTGTAGTTCGTAGTGTGGGCTGTAGTTGGCAGTGTGGGCTGTAGATCACAGTGTGGGCTGTAGTTCGCAGTGCGGGCTGTAATTCGTAGTGCGGGCTGTAGTTCACAGTGCGGGTTGGAGTTCGCAGTGTGGGCTGTAGTTCGCAGTGCGGCTGTAGTTCACAGTGCGGGCTGTAGTTCCCAGTCTGGGCTGTAGTTTGCAGTGTGGGCTTTAGTTCGCTGTATGGGCTGTAGTTCGTAGTGCGATATGTAGTTCGCAGTGTGTGCTGTAGTTCGCAGTACGGGCTCCAGTTCGTAGCGCGGGCTGTAGTTCACTGTGTGGGCTGTAGTTCGCGGTACTGTCTGTAGTTTTGCAGTACTGTCTGTAGTTTGCAGTACGGGCTGTAGTTCGCACTGCGGGCTGTAGTTTGCAGTATGTGCTGTAGTTCGCAGTGTGGGCTCCAGTTCCCAGTACGGGCTGTTGTTCACAGTACGGGCTCCAGTTCGCAGTGTGGGCTCCAGTTTGCAGTACGTGCTGTAGTTCGCAGTGCGGGCTGTAGTTCGCAGTGTGGGCTGTAGTTCGCAGTGAGGGCTGTAGTTTGCAGTGTGGGTTGTACTTCACAGTGCAGGTTGTAGTTCGCAGTGCGGGTTGTAGTTCACAGTACGGGCTGTAGTTCGCAGTGTGGGCTGTAGTTCACAGTACAGGCTGTAGTTCGCAGTACAGGCTGTAGTTCGCAATGCGGGCTGTAGTTCGCAGCGCGGGCTGTAGATCACACTGTGGGCTATAGTTCGCAGTGCGGGCTGTTATTCGTAGTCCGGGCTGTAGTTCACAGTGCGGGTTCTAGTTCGCAGCGTGGGCTGTAGTTCGCAGTGCGGCTGTAGTTCACAGTGCGGGCTGTAGTTCCCAGTCTGGGCTGTAGTCTGCAGTGTGGGCTGTAGTTCGCTGTATGGGCTGCAGTTCGTAGTGCGATGTGTAGTTCGCAGTGTGTGCTGTAGTTCGCAGTACGGGGTCCAGTTCGTAGCGCGGGCTGTAGTTCACAGCGCGGGCTGTAGTTCGCAGTGTGTGCTGTAGTTCGCAGTGTGGGCTCCTGTTCGCAGTGCGGGCTGTAGTTCGCAGTGCGGGCTGTAGTTCGCTGTATGGGCTGTAGTTCGCAGTGCAGGCTCCAGTTCGCAGTTCTGGCTGTATTTCTCTGTGGGGCTGTAGTTCGCAGTGTTTGCTGTAGTTTGCAGTGCGGTCTGTGGTTCACACTGCGGGCTGTAGTTCGCAGTGTGGGCTGCAGTTCACAGTGTGGGCTGTAGTTCGCAGTGCGGTCTGTGGTTCGCAGTGCGGGCTGTAATTCGCAGTGTGGGCTGTAGTTCACAGTGTGGGCTGTAGTTCGCAGTACAAGCTGTAGTTCAGTGTGTGGGCTCTAGTTCGCAATGTGGACTGTAGTTCACTGTACGGGCTGTAGATCACAGTACGGACTGCAGTTCGCTGTGTGGGCTGTAGTTCACATTGTGGACTTTAGTTCACAGTGTGGACTGAGGTTCGCTGTACGGGCTGTAGTTTACAGTACAGGCTGTAGTTCGCAACGTGGGCTGTAGTTCGCCGTGTGGGCTGTAGTTCACAGTATGTGCTGTCGTTCGCAGTGCAGGCTGTACTTCGCAGTACGGGCTGTAGTTCGCGGATGGGCTGTAGTTCACATTGTGGGCTGTAGTTCACAGTGTGGACTGTAGTTCACAGTTTGGGCAATAGTTCGCATTACGGGCTGTAGTTCGCAGTGTGGGCTGTAGTTCGCAGTGTGGGTTGTAGTTCGCAGTGCGGTCTGTGGTTTGCATTGTGGGCTGTAATTCGCAGTGTGTGCTGTAGTTCACAGTGTGGGCTGTAGTTCGCAGTACGAGCTATAGTTCATTGTGTGGACTCTAGTTCGCAATGTGGACTGTAGTTCACTGTACGAGCTGTTGTTCGCAGTACGAGCTGCAGTTCGCTGTGTGGGCTGTAGTTCGCAGTGTGGACTGTAGTTCACAGTGTTGACTGAAGTTCGTTGTACGGGCTGTAGTTCGCAGTACAGGCTGTAGTTCGCAATGTGGGCTGTAGTTTGCCGTTTGGGCTGTAGTTCACAGTATGTGCTGTCGTTCGCAGTGCAGGCTGTAGTTCGCAGTAGGGGCTGCAGTTCGCGGACGGGCTGTAGTTCACATTACGGTCTGCAGTTCGCAGTACGGGCTGTAGTTCGCAGTGTGGTTTGTAGTTCGCAGTGCGGGCTGTAGTTCGCAGTGTGGGCTGTAGTTTGCAGTGTGGGATTTAGTTCGCAGTGCGGGCTGTAGTTCGCAGTACTGTGTGTAGTTCGCAGTATGGGCTGTAGTTTGCACTGCGGGCTGTAGTTTGCAGTATGGGCTGTCGCTCGCAGTGTGGGCTCCAGTTCGCAGTATGGGCTGTTGTTCGCAGTACGGGCTCCAGTTCGCAATGTGGGATACAGTTCACAGTACTTGCTGTAGTTCGCAGTGTGGGCTGTAGTTCGCCGTGTGGGCTGTAGTTTGCAGTGCGGGTTGTAGTTCACAGTGCGGGTTGTAGTTCGCAGTGCGGGTTGTAGTTTGCAGTGCGGTTTGTAGTTCGCCGTGCGGGTTGTAGTTCACAGTACGGGCTGTAGTTCGCAGTGCGGTCTGTAGTTCGCAGTACAGGCTGTAGTTCGCAGTACGGGCTTTAGTTCGCAATGCGGGCTCTTGTTCGCAGCGCGGACTGTATTTCGCAGTGCGGGCTGTAGTTTGCAGTGCGGGTTGTAGTTCACAGTGCGGGTTGTAGTTCGCAGTGCGGGTTGTAGTTTGCAGTGCGGGCTGTAGTTCGCAATGCGGGCTCTTGTTCGCGGCGCGGACTGTATTTCGCAGTACGGGCTGTCGTTCGCAGTGTGGGCTGTAGTTCACTGTGTGGGCTGTAGTTCGCAGTGCAGGCTGTAGTTCGCAGTGAGGGCTGTAGTTTGCAGTACGGGCTGCAGTTCGCAATGTGGGCTGTAGTTTGCAGCGTGGGCTGTAGTTCGCAGTACAGGCTGTAGTTCACAGTGTGGGCTGTAGTTCGCATTGCGGGCTGTAGTTCGCAGTACAGGCTGTAGTTCGCAGTGCGGGTTGTAGTTCATACTGCGTGCAGTAATTCGCAGTGTGGGCTGTAGTTCGCAGTATGCGCTGTAGTTCGCAGTGTGAGCTGTAGCTCGCAGTACAGGCTGTAGTTCACAGTGTGGGCTGTTGTTCGCAGTACGGGCTGTGGTTCACAGTGTGGGCTCTAGTTCACAATGTGGGCTGTAGTTTGCAGTACGGGCTGTAGTTCTCAGTGCGGGCTGTAGTTCACAGTGTGGGCTGTAGTTTGCATTGTGGGCTGTAATTCGTAGTGTGGGCTGTATTTCGTAGTGTGGGCTGTAGATCACAGTGTGGGCTGTAGTTCGCAGTGCGGGCTGTAATTTGTAGTGCGGGCTGTAGTTCACAGTGCGGGTTCTAGTTCGCAGTGTGGGCTGTAGTTCGCAGTGCGGCTGTAGTTCACAGTGCGGGCTGTAGTTCCCAGTGTGGGCTGTAGCTTGCAGTGTGGGCTGTAGTTCGCTGTATGGGCTGTAGTTCGTAGTGCGATATGTAGTTCGCAATGTGTGCTGTAGTTCGCAGTACGGGCTCCAGTTCGTAGCACGGGCTGTAGTTCACAGCGCGGGCTGTAGTTCGCAGTGTGTGCTGTAGTTTGCAGTGTGGGCTCCTGTTTGCAGTGCAGGCTGTAGTTCGCAGTGCAGGCTGTAGTTCGCTGTACGGGCTGTAGTTCGCAGTGCGGGCTCCAGTTCGCAGTTCGGGCTGTATTTCTCTGTGGGGCTGTAGTTCGCAGTGTTTGCTGTAGTTTGCAGTGCGGTCTGTGGTTCACACTGCGGGCTGTAGTTCACAGTGTGGGCTGCAGTTCACAGTGTGGGCTGTAGTTCGCAGTGCGGTCTGTGGTTCGCAGTGCGGGCTGTAATTCGCAGTGTGGGCTGTAGTTCACTGTGTGGACTTTAGTTCACAGTGTGGATTGAGGTTCGCTGTACGGGCTGTAGTTTACAGTACAGGCTGTAGTTCGCAACGTGGGCTGTAGTTCACCGTGTGGGCTGTAGTTCACAGTATGTGCTGTCGTTCGCAGTGCAGGCTGTACTTCGCAGTACGGGCTGTAGTTCGCGGATGGGCTGTAGTTCACATTGTGGGCTGTAGTTCACAGTGTGGGCTGTAGTTCACAGTTTGGGCAATAGTTGGCATTACGGGCTGTAGTTCGCAGTGTGGGCTGTAGTTCGCAGTGTGCGTTGTAGTTCGCAGTGCGGTCTGTGGTTTGCATTGTGGGCTGTAATTCGCAGTGTGTGCTGTAGTTCACAGTGTGGGCTGTAGTTCGCAGTACAAGCTATAGTTCATTGTGTGGACTCTAGTTCGCAATGTGGACTGTAGTTCACTGTACGAGCTGTTGTTCGCAGTACGAGCTGCAGTTCGCTGTGTGGGCTGTAGTTCGCAGTGTGGACTGTAGTTCACAGTGTTGACTGAAGTTCGTTGTACGGGCTGTAGTTCGCAGTACAGGCTGTAGTTCGCAATGTGGGCTGTAGTTCGCCGTTTGGGCTGTAGTTCACAGTTTGTGCTGTCGTTCGCAGTGCAGGCTCTAGTTCGCAGTAGGGGCTGCAGTTCGCGGACGGGCTGTAGTTCACATTACGGTCTGCAGTTCGCAGTACGGGCTGTAGTTCGCAGTGTGGTTTGTAGTTCGCAGTGCGGGCTGTAGTTCGCAGTGTGGGCTGTAGTTTGCAGTGTGGGCTTTAGTTCGCAGTGCGGGCTGTAGTTCGCAGTACTCTGTGTAGTTCGCAGTATGGGCTGTAGTTCGCACTGCGGGCTGTAGTTTGCAGTATGGGCTGTCGCTCGCAGTGTGGGCTCCAGTTCGCAGTACGGGCTGTTGTTCGCAGTACGAGCTCCAGTTCGCAATGTGGGATACAGTTCACAGTACGTGCTGCAGTTCGCAGTGTGGGCTGTAGTTCGCCGTGTGGGCTGTAGTTTGCAGTGCGGGTTGTAGTTCACAGTGCGGGTTGTAGTTCGCAGTGCGGGTTGTAGTTTGCAGTGCGGTTTGTAGTTCGCCGTGCGGGTTGTAGTTCACAGTACGAGCTGTAGTTCGCAGTGCGGTCTGTAGTTCGCAGTACAGGCTGCAGTTCGCAGTACGGGCTTTAGTTCGCAATGCGGGCTCTTGTTCACAGCGCGGACTCTATTTCGCAATGCGGGCTCTTGTTCGCGGCGCGGACTGTATTTCGCAGTACGGGCTGTAGTTCGCAGTGTGGGCTGTAGTTCACTGTGTGGGCTGTAGTTCGCAGTGCAGGCTGTAGTTCGCAGTGAGGGCTGTAGTTTGCAGTACGGGCTGCAGTTCGCAATGTGGGCTGTAGTTCGCAGTACAGGCTGTAGTTCACAGTGTGGGCTCCTGTTTGCAGTGCGGTCTGTGGTTCACACTGCGGGCTGTAGTTCACAGTGTGGGCTGCAGTTCACAGTGTGGGCTGTAGTTCGCAGTGCGGTCTGTGGTTCGCAGTGCAGGCTGTAATTCGCAGTGTGGGCTGTAGTTCACAGTGTGGGCTGTTTTTCGCAGTACAAGCTGTAGTTCACTGTGTGGGTTCTAGTTCACAGTGTGGACTGAAGTTTGCTGTACGGGCTGTAGTTTACAGTACAGGCTGTAGTTCTCAATGTGGGCTGTAGTTCGCCGTGTGGGATGTAGTTCACAGTATGTGCTGTCGTTCGCAGTGCAGGCTGTAGTTCACAGTATGGGCTGTAGTTCGCGGATGGGCTGTAGTTCACATTGTGGGCTGTAGTTCGCAGTACGGGCTGTAGTTCTCAGTGCGGGCTGTCCTTCACAGTGCGGGCTTTAGTTCACAGTGTGGACTGTCGTTCGCAGTGTGGGCTGTAGTTCACAGTTTGGGCAATAGTTCGCATTACGGGCTGCAGTTCGCAGTACGGGCTGTAGTTCGCAGTGTGGGTTGTAGTTCACAGTACGGGCTGTAGTTCGCAGTGCGGGCTGTCTGTCACAGTGCGGGCTTTAGTTCACAGTGTGGACTGTCATTCGCAGTGTGGGCTGTAGTTCACAGTTTGGGCAATAGTTCGCATTACGGGCTGCAGTTCGCAGTACGGGCTGTAGTTCGCAGTGTGGGCTCCAGTTCGCAGTACGGGCTGTTGTTCGCAGTACGGGCTCCAGTTCGCAATGTGGGATACAGTTCACAGTACTTGCTGTAGTTCGCAGTGTGGGCTGTAGTTCGCCGTGTGGGCTGTAGTTTGCAGTGCGGGTTGTAGTTCACAGTGCGGGTTGTAGTTCGCAGTGCGGGTTGTAGTTTGCAGTGCGGTTTGTAGTTCGCCGTGCGGGTTGTAGTTCACAGTACGGGCTGTAGTTCGCAGTGCGGTCTGTAGTTCGCAGTACAGGCTGTAGTTCGCAGTACGGGCTTTAGTTCGCAATGCGGGCTCTTGTTCGCAGCGCGGACTGTATTTCGCAGTGCGGGCTGTAGTTTGCAGTGCGGGTTGTAGTTCACAGTGCGGGCTGTAGTTCGCAGTGCGGGTTGTAGTTTGCAGTGCGGGCTGTAGTTCGCAATGCGGGCTCTTGTTCGCGGCGCGGACTGTATTTCGCAGTACGGGCTGTAGTTCGCAGTGTGGGCTGTAGTTCACTGTGTGGGCTGTAGTTCGCAGTGCAGGCTGTAGTTCGCAGTGAGGGCTGTAGTTTGCAGTACGGGCTGCAGTTCGCAATGTGGGCTGTAGTTTGCAGCGTGGGCTGTAGTTCGCAGTACAGGCTGTAGTTCACAGTGTGGGCTGTAGTTCGCATTGCGGGCTGTAGTTCGCAGTACAGGCTGTAGTTCGCAGTGCGGGTTGTAGTTCATACTGCGTGCAGTAATTCGCAGTGTGGGCTGTAGTTCGCAGTATGCGCTGTAGTTCGCAGTGTGAGCTGTAGTTCGCAGTACAGGCTGTAGTTCACAGTGTGGGCTGTTGTTCGCAGTACGGGCTGTGGTTCACAGTGTGGGCTCTAGTTCACAATGTGGGCTGTAGTTTGCAGTACGGGCTGTAGTTCTCAGTGCGGGCTGTAGTTCACAGTGTGGGCTGTAGTTTGCATTGTGGGCTGTAATTCGTAGTGTGGGCTGTATTTCGTAGTGTGGGCTGTAGATCACAGTGTGGGCTGTAGTTCGCAGTGCGGGCTGTAATTTGTAGTGCGGGCTGTAGTTCACAGTGCGGGTTCTAGTTCGCAGTGTGGGCTGTAGTTCGCAGTGCGGCTGTAGTTCACAGTGCGGGCTGTAGTTCCCAGTGTGGGCTGTAGCTTGCAGTGTGGGCTGTAGTTCGCTGTATGGGCTGTAGTTCATAGTGCGATATGTAGTTCGCAATGTGTGCTGTAGTTCGCAGTACGGGCTCCAGTTCGTAGCACGGGCTGTAGTTCACAGCGCGGGCTGTAGTTCGCAGTGTGTGCTGTAGTTCGCAGTGTGGGCTCCTGTTTGCAGTGCAGGCTATAGTTCGCAGTGCGGGCTGTAGTTCGCTGTACGGGCTGTAGTTCGCAGTGCGGGCTCCAGTTCGCAGTTCGGGCTGTATTTCTCTGTGGGGCTGTAGTTCGCAGTGTTTGCTGTAGTTTGCAGTGCGGTCTGTGGTTCACACTGCGGGCTGTAGTTCACAGTGTGGGCTGCAGTTCACAGTGTGGGCTGTAGTTCGCAGTGCGGTCTGTGGTTCGCAGTGCGGGCTGTAATTCGCAGTGTGGGCTGTAGTTCACTGTGTGGACTTTAGTTCACAGTGTGGATTGAGGTTCGCTGTACGGGCTGTAGTTTACAGTACAGGCTGTAGTTCGCAACGTGGGCTGTAGTTCACCGTGTGGGCTGTAGTTCACAGTATGTGCTGTCGTTCGCAGTGCAGGCTGTAGTTCGCAGTACGGGCTGTAGTTCGCGGATGGGCTGTAGTTCACATTGTGGGCTGTAGTTCACAGTGTGGGCTGTAGTTCACAGTTTGGGCAATAGTTCGCATTACGGGCTGTAGTTCGCAGTGTGGGCTGTAGTTCGCAGTGTGGGTTGTAGTTCGCAGTGTGGTCTGTGGTTTGCATTGTGGGCTGTAATTCGCAGTGTGTGCTGTAGTTCACAGTGTGGGCTGTAGTTCGCAGTACAAGCTATAGTTCATTGTGTGGACTCTAGTTCGCAATGTGGACTGTAGTTCACTGTACGAGCTGTTGTTCGCAGTACGAGCTGCAGTTCGCTGTGTGGGCTGTAGTTCGCAGTGTGGACTGTAGTTCACAGTGTTGACTGAAGTTCGTTGTACGGGCTGTAGTTCGCAGTACAGGCTGTAGTTCGCAATGTGGGCTGTAGTTCGCCGTTTGGGCTGTAGTTCACAGTTTGTGCTGTTGTTCGCAGTGCAGGCTGTAGTTCGCAGTAGGGGCTGCAGTTCGCGGACGGGCTGTAGTTCACATTACGGTCTGCAGTTCGCAGTACGGGCTGTAGTTCGCAGTGTGGTTTGTAGTTCGCAGTGCGGGCTGTAGTTCGCAGTGTGGGCTGTAGTTTGCAGTGTGGGCTTTAGTTCGCAGTGCGGGCTGTAGTTCGCAGTACTCTGTGTAGTTCGCAGTATGGGCTGTAGTTCGCACTGCGGGCTGTAGTTTGCAGTATGGGCTGTCGCTCGCAGTGTGGGCTCCAGTTCGCAGTACGGGCTGTTGTTCGCAGTACGAGCTCCAGTTCGCAATGTGGGATACAGTTCACAGTACGTGCTGCAGTTCGCAGTGTGGGCTGTAGTTCGCCGTGTGGGCTGTAGTTTGCAGTGCGGTTTGTAGTTCGCCGTGCGGGTTGTAGTTCACAGTACGGGCTGTAGTTCGCAGTGCGGTCTGTAGTTCGCAGTACAGACTGCAGTTCGCAGTACGGGCTTTAGTTCGCAATGCGGGCTCTTGTTCACAGCGCGGACTCTATTTCGCAGTGCGGGCTGTAGTTTGCAGTGCGGGTTGTAGTTCACAGTGCGGGTTGTAGTTCGCAGTGCGGGTTGTAGTTTGCAGTGCGGGCTGTAGTTCGCAATGCGGGCTCTTGTTCGCGGCGCGGACTGTATTTCGCAGTACGGGCTGTAGTTCGCAGTGTGGGCTGTAGTTCACTGTGTGGGCTGTAGTTCGCAGTGCAGGCTGAAGTTCGCAGTGAGGGCTGTAGTTTGCAGTACGGGCTGCAGTTCGCAATGTGGGCTGTAGTTTGCAGCGTGGGCTGTAGTTCGCAGTACAGGCTGTAGTTCACAGTGTGGGCTCCTGTTTGCAGTGCGGTCTGTGGTTCACACTGCGGGCTGTAGTTCACAGTGTGGGCTGCAGTTCACAGTGTGGGCTGTAGTTCGCAGTGCGGTCTGTGGTTCGCAGTGCAGGCTGTAATTCGCAGTGTGGGCTGTAGTTCACAGTGTGGGCTGTTTTTCGCAGTACAAGCTGTAGTTCACTGTGTGGGTTCTAGTTCACAGTGTGGACTGAAGTTCGCTGTACGGGCTGTAGTTTACAGTACAGGCTGTAGTTCGCAACGTGGGCTGTAGTTCGCCGTGTGGGCTGTAGTTCACAGTATGTGCTGTCGTTCGCAGTGCAGGCTGTACTTCGCAGTACGGGCTGTAGTTCGCGGATGGGCTGTAGTTCACATTGTGGGCTGTAGTTCACAGTGTGGACTGTAGTTCACAGTTTGGGCAATAGTTCGCATTACGGGCTGTAGTTCGCAGTGTGGGCTGTAGTTCGCAGTGTGGGTTGTAGTTCGCAGTGCGGTCTGTGGTTTGCATTGTGGGCTGTAATTCGCAGTGTGTGCTGTAGTTCACAGTGTGGGCTGTAGTTCGCAGTACGAGCTATAGTTCATTGTGTGGACTCTAGTTCGCAATGTGGACTGTAGTTCACTGTACGAGCTGTTGTTCGCAGTACGAGCTGCAGTTCGCTGTGTGGGCTGTAGTTCGCAGTGTGGACTGTAGTTCACAGTGTTGACTGAAGTTCGTTGTACGGGCTGTAGTTCGCAGTACAGGCTGTAGTTCGCAATGTGGGCTGTAGTTTGCCGTTTGGGCTGTAGTTCACAGTATGTGCTGTCGTTCGCAGTGCAGGCTGTAGTTCGCAGTAGGGGCTGCAGTTCGCGGACGGGCTGTAGTTCACATTACGGTCTGCAGTTCGCAGTACGGGCTGTAGTTCGCAGTGTGGTTTGTAGTTCGCAGTGCGGGCTGTAGTTCGCAGTGTGGGCTGTAGTTTGCAGTGTGGGATTTAGTTCGCAGTGCGGGCTGTAGTTCGCAGTACTGTGTGTAGTTCGCAGTATGGGCTGTAGTTTGCACTGCGGGCTGTAGTTTGCAGTATGGGCTGTCGCTCGCAGTGTGGGCTCCAGTTCGCAGTATGGGCTGTTGTTCGCAGTACGGGCTCCAGTTCGCAATGTGGGATACAGTTCACAGTACTTGCTGTAGTTCGCAGTGTGGGCTGTAGTTCGCCGTGTGGGCTGTAGTTTGCAGTGCGGGTTGTAGTTCACAGTGCGGGTTGTAGTTCGCAGTGCGGGTTGTAGTTTGCAGTGCGGTTTGTAGTTCGCCGTGCGGGTTGTAGTTCACAGTACGGGCTGTAGTTCGCAGTGCGGTCTGTAGTTCGCAGTACAGGCTGTAGTTCGCAGTCCGGGCTTTAGTTCGCAATGCGGGCTCTTGTTCGCAGCGCGGACTGTATTTCGCAGTGCGGGCTGTAGTTTGCAGTGCGGGTTGTAGTTCACAGTGCGGGTTGTAGTTCGCAGTGCGGGTTGTAGTTTGCAGTGCGGGCTGTAGTTCGCAATGCGGGCTCTTGTTCGCGGCGCGGACTGTATTTCGCAGTACGGGCTGTCGTTCGCAGTGTGGGCTGTAGTTCACTGTGTGGGCTGTAGTTCGCAGTGCAGGCTGTAGTTCGCAGTGAGGGCTGTAGTTTGCAGTACGGGCTGCAGTTCGCAATGTGGGCTGTAGTTTGCAGCGTGGGCTGTAGTTCGCAGTACAGGCTGTAGTTCACAGTGTGGGCTGTAGTTCGCATTGCGGGCTGTAGTTCGCAGTACAGGCTGTAGTTCGCAGTGCGGGTTGTAGTTCATACTGCGTGCAGTAATTCGCAGTGTGGGCTGTAGTTCGCAGTATGCGCTGTAGTTCGCAGTGTGAGCTGTAGCTCGCAGTACAGGCTGTAGTTCACAGTGTGGGCTGTTGTTCGCAGTACGGGCTGTGGTTCACAGTGTGGGCTCTAGTTCACAATGTGGGCTGTAGTTTGCAGTACGGGCTGTAGTTCTCAGTGCGGGCTGTAGTTCACAGTGTGGGCTGTAGTTTGCATTGTGGGCTGTAATTCGTAGTGTGGGCTGTATTTCGTAGTGTGGGCTGTAGATCACAGTGTGGGCTGTAGTTCGCAGTGCGGGCTGTAATTTGTAGTGCGGGCTGTAGTTCACAGTGCGGGTTCTAGTTCGCAGTGTGGGCTGTAGTTCGCAGTGCGGCTGTAGTTCACAGTGCGGGCTGTAGTTCCCAGTGTGGGCTGTAGCTTGCAGTGTGGGCTGTAGTTCGCTGTATGGGCTGTAGTTCGTAGTGCGATATGTAGTTCGCAATGTGTGCTGTAGTTCGCAGTACGGGCTCCAGTTCGTAGCACGGGCTGTAGTTCACAGCGCGGGCTGTAGTTCGCAGTGTGTGCTGTAGTTCGCAGTGTGGGCTCCTGTTTGCAGTGCAGGCTGTAGTTCGCAGTGCAGGCTGTAGTTCGCTGTACGGGCTGTAGTTCGCAGTGCGGGCTCCAGTTCGCAGTTCGGGCTGTATTTCTCTGTGGGGCTGTAGTTCGCAGTGTTTGCTGTAGTTTGCAGTGCGGTCTGTGGTTCACACTGCGGGCTGTAGTTCACAGTGTGGGCTGCAGTTCACAGTGTGGGCTGTAGTTCGCAGTGCGGTCTGTGGTTCGCAGTGCGGGCTGTAATTCGCAGTGTGGGCTGTAGTTCACTGTGTGGACTTTAGTTCACAGTGTGGATTGAGGTTCGCTGTACGGGCTGTAGTTTACAGTACAGGCTGTAGTTCGCAACGTGGGCTGTAGTTCACCGTGTGGGCTGTAGTTCACAGTATGTGCTGTCGTTCGCAGTGCAGGCTGTACTTCGCAGTACGGGCTGTAGTTCGCGGATGGGCTGTAGTTCACATTGTGGGCTGTAGTTCACAGTGTGGGCTGTAGTTCACAGTTTGGGCAATAGTTGGCATTACGGGCTGTAGTTCGCAGTGTGGGCTGTAGTTCGCAGTGTGCGTTGTAATTCGCAGTGCGGTCTGTGGTTTGCATTGTGGGCTGTAATTCGCAGTGTGTGCTGTAGTTCACAGTGTGGGCTGTAGTTCGCAGTACAAGCTATAGTTCATTGTGTGGACTCTAGTTCGCAATGTGGACTGTAGTTCACTGTACGAGCTGTTGTTCGCAGTACGAGCTGCAGTTCGCTGTGTGGGCTGTAGTTCGCAGTGTGGACTGTAGTTCACAGTGTTGACTGAAGTTCGTTGTACGGGCTGTAGTTCGCAGTACAGGCTGTAGTTCGCAATGTGGGCTGTAGTTCGCCGTTTGGGCTGTAGTTCACAGTTTGTGCTGTCGTTCGCAGTGCAGGCTGTAGTTCGCAGTAGGGGCTGCAGTTCGCGGACGGGCTGTAGTTCACATTACGGTCTGCAGTTCGCAGTACGGGCTGTAGTTCGCAGTGTGGTTTGTAGTTCGCAGTGCGGGCTGTAGTTCGCAGTGTGGGCTGTAGTTTGCAGTGTGGGCTTTAGTTCGCAGTGCGGGCTGTAGTTCGCAGTACTCTGTGTAGTTCGCAGTATGGGCTGTAGTTCGCACTGCGGGCTGTAGTTTGCAGTATGGGCTGTCGCTCGCAGTGTGGGCTCCAGTTCGCAGTACGGGCTGTTGTTCGCAGTACGAGCTCCAGTTCGCAATGTGGGATACAGTTCACAGTACGTGCTGCAGTTCGCAGTGTGGGCTGTAGTTCGCCGTGTGGGCTGTAGTTTGCAGTGCGGGTTGTAGTTCACAGTGCGGGTTGTAGTTCGCAGTGCGGGTTGTAGTTTGCAGTGCGGTTTGTAGTTCGCCGTGCGGGTTGTAGTTCACAGTACGAGCTGTAGTTCGCAGTGCGGTCTGTAGTTCGCAGTACAGGCTGCAGTTCGCAGTACGGGCTTTAGTTCGCAATGCGGGCTCTTGTTCACAGCGCGGACTCTATTTCGCAATGCGGGCTCTTGTTCGCGGCGCGGACTGTATTTCGCAGTACGGGCTGTAGTTCGCAGTGTGGGCTGTAGTTCACTGTGTGGGCTGTAGTTCGCAGTGCAGGCTGTAGTTCGCAGTGAGGGCTGTAGTTTGCAGTACGGGCTGCAGTTCGCAATGTGGGCTGTAGTTCGCAGTACAGGCTGTAGTTCACAGTGTGGGCTCCTGTTTGCAGTGCGGTCTGTGGTTCACACTGCGGGCTGTAGTTCACAGTGTGGGCTGCAGTTCACAGTGTGGGCTGTAGTTCGCAGTGCGGTCTGTGGTTCGCAGTGCAGGCTGTAATTCGCAGTGTGGGCTGTAGTTCACAGTGTGGGCT
Organism: Isurus oxyrinchus; assembly: GCA_026770705.1. Classification (NCBI taxonomy): domain Eukaryota; kingdom Metazoa; phylum Chordata; class Chondrichthyes; order Lamniformes; family Lamnidae; genus Isurus; species Isurus oxyrinchus. The sequence goes on along the minus strand of JANJGN010000058.1, from coordinate 3,080,995 downwards.
GTTTTTCGCAGTACAAGCTGTAGTTCACTGTGTGGGTTCTAGTTCACAGTGTGGACTGAAGTTTGCTGTACGGGCTGTAGTTTACAGTACAGGCTGTAGTTCTCAATGTGGGCTGTAGTTCGCCGTGTGGGATGTAGTTCACAGTATGTGCTGTCGTTCGCAGTGCAGGCTGTAGTTCACAGTATGGGCTGTAGTTCGCGGATGGGCTGTAGTTCACATTGTGGGCTGTAGTTCGCAGTACGGGCTGTAGTTCTCAGTGCGGGCTGTCCTTCACAGTGCGGGCTTTAGTTCACAGTGTGGACTGTCGTTCGCAGTGTGGGCTGTAGTTCACAGTTTGGGCAATAGTTCGCATTACGGGCTGCAGTTCGCAGTACGGGCTGTAGTTCGCAGTGTGGGTTGTAGTTCACAGTACGGGCTGTAGTTCGCAGTGCGGGCTGTCTGTCACAGTGCGGGCTTTAGTTCACAGTGTGGACTGTCATTCGCAGTGTGGGCTGTAGTTCACAGTTTGGGCAATAGTTCGCATTACGGGCTGCAGTTCGCAGTACGGGCTGTAGTTCGCAGTGTGGGCTCCAGTTCGCAGTACGGGCTGTTGTTCGCAGTACGGGCTCCAGTTCGCAATGTGGGATACAGTTCACAGTACTTGCTGTAGTTCGCAGTGTGGGCTGTAGTTCGCCGTGTGGGCTGTAGTTTGCAGTGCGGGTTGTAGTTCACAGTGCGGGTTGTAGTTCGCAGTGCGGGTTGTAGTTTGCAGTGCGGTTTGTAGTTCGCCGTGCGGGTTGTAGTTCACAGTACGGGCTGTAGTTCGCAGTGCGGTCTGTAGTTCGCAGTACAGGCTGTAGTTCGCAGTACGGGCTTTAGTTCGCAATGCGGGCTCTTGTTCGCAGCGCGGACTGTATTTCGCAGTGCGGGCTGTAGTTTGCAGTGCGGGTTGTAGTTCACAGTGCGGGCTGTAGTTCGCAGTGCGGGTTGTAGTTTGCAGTGCGGGCTGTAGTTCGCAATGCGGGCTCTTGTTCGCGGCGCGGACTGTATTTCGCAGTACGGGCTGTAGTTCGCAGTGTGGGCTGTAGTTCACTGTGTGGGCTGTAGTTCGCAGTGCAGGCTGTAGTTCGCAGTGAGGGCTGTAGTTTGCAGTACGGGCTGCAGTTCGCAATGTGGGCTGTAGTTTGCAGCGTGGGCTGTAGTTCGCAGTACAGGCTGTAGTTCACAGTGTGGGCTGTAGTTCGCATTGCGGGCTGTAGTTCGCAGTACAGGCTGTAGTTCGCAGTGCGGGTTGTAGTTCATACTGCGTGCAGTAATTCGCAGTGTGGGCTGTAGTTCGCAGTATGCGCTGTAGTTCGCAGTGTGAGCTGTAGTTCGCAGTACAGGCTGTAGTTCACAGTGTGGGCTGTTGTTCGCAGTACGGGCTGTGGTTCACAGTGTGGGCTCTAGTTCACAATGTGGGCTGTAGTTTGCAGTACGGGCTGTAGTTCTCAGTGCGGGCTGTAGTTCACAGTGTGGGCTGTAGTTTGCATTGTGGGCTGTAATTCGTAGTGTGGGCTGTATTTCGTAGTGTGGGCTGTAGATCACAGTGTGGGCTGTAGTTCGCAGTGCGGGCTGTAATTTGTAGTGCGGGCTGTAGTTCACAGTGCGGGTTCTAGTTCGCAGTGTGGGCTGTAGTTCGCAGTGCGGCTGTAGTTCACAGTGCGGGCTGTAGTTCCCAGTGTGGGCTGTAGCTTGCAGTGTGGGCTGTAGTTCGCTGTATGGGCTGTAGTTCATAGTGCGATATGTAGTTCGCAATGTGTGCTGTAGTTCGCAGTACGGGCTCCAGTTCGTAGCACGGGCTGTAGTTCACAGCGCGGGCTGTAGTTCGCAGTGTGTGCTGTAGTTCGCAGTGTGGGCTCCTGTTTGCAGTGCAGGCTATAGTTCGCAGTGCGGGCTGTAGTTCGCTGTACGGGCTGTAGTTCGCAGTGCGGGCTCCAGTTCGCAGTTCGGGCTGTATTTCTCTGTGGGGCTGTAGTTCGCAGTGTTTGCTGTAGTTTGCAGTGCGGTCTGTGGTTCACACTGCGGGCTGTAGTTCACAGTGTGGGCTGCAGTTCACAGTGTGGGCTGTAGTTCGCAGTGCGGTCTGTGGTTCGCAGTGCGGGCTGTAATTCGCAGTGTGGGCTGTAGTTCACTGTGTGGACTTTAGTTCACAGTGTGGATTGAGGTTCGCTGTACGGGCTGTAGTTTACAGTACAGGCTGTAGTTCGCAACGTGGGCTGTAGTTCACCGTGTGGGCTGTAGTTCACAGTATGTGCTGTCGTTCGCAGTGCAGGCTGTAGTTCGCAGTACGGGCTGTAGTTCGCGGATGGGCTGTAGTTCACATTGTGGGCTGTAGTTCACAGTGTGGGCTGTAGTTCACAGTTTGGGCAATAGTTCGCATTACGGGCTGTAGTTCGCAGTGTGGGCTGTAGTTCGCAGTGTGGGTTGTAGTTCGCAGTGTGGTCTGTGGTTTGCATTGTGGGCTGTAATTCGCAGTGTGTGCTGTAGTTCACAGTGTGGGCTGTAGTTCGCAGTACAAGCTATAGTTCATTGTGTGGACTCTAGTTCGCAATGTGGACTGTAGTTCACTGTACGAGCTGTTGTTCGCAGTACGAGCTGCAGTTCGCTGTGTGGGCTGTAGTTCGCAGTGTGGACTGTAGTTCACAGTGTTGACTGAAGTTCGTTGTACGGGCTGTAGTTCGCAGTACAGGCTGTAGTTCGCAATGTGGGCTGTAGTTCGCCGTTTGGGCTGTAGTTCACAGTTTGTGCTGTTGTTCGCAGTGCAGGCTGTAGTTCGCAGTAGGGGCTGCAGTTCGCGGACGGGCTGTAGTTCACATTACGGTCTGCAGTTCGCAGTACGGGCTGTAGTTCGCAGTGTGGTTTGTAGTTCGCAGTGCGGGCTGTAGTTCGCAGTGTGGGCTGTAGTTTGCAGTGTGGGCTTTAGTTCGCAGTGCGGGCTGTAGTTCGCAGTACTCTGTGTAGTTCGCAGTATGGGCTGTAGTTCGCACTGCGGGCTGTAGTTTGCAGTATGGGCTGTCGCTCGCAGTGTGGGCTCCAGTTCGCAGTACGGGCTGTTGTTCGCAGTACGAGCTCCAGTTCGCAATGTGGGATACAGTTCACAGTACGTGCTGCAGTTCGCAGTGTGGGCTGTAGTTCGCCGTGTGGGCTGTAGTTTGCAGTGCGGTTTGTAGTTCGCCGTGCGGGTTGTAGTTCACAGTACGGGCTGTAGTTCGCAGTGCGGTCTGTAGTTCGCAGTACAGACTGCAGTTCGCAGTACGGGCTTTAGTTCGCAATGCGGGCTCTTGTTCACAGCGCGGACTCTATTTCGCAGTGCGGGCTGTAGTTTGCAGTGCGGGTTGTAGTTCACAGTGTGGGTTGTAGTTCGCAGTGCGGGTTGTAGTTTGCAGTGCGGGCTGTAGTTCGCAATGCGGGCTCTTGTTCGCGGCGCGGACTGTATTTCGCAGTACGGGCTGTAGTTCGCAGTGTGGGCTGTAGTTCACTGTGTGGGCTGTAGTTCGCAGTGCAGGCTGAAGTTCGCAGTGAGGGCTGTAGTTTGCAGTACGGGCTGCAGTTCGCAATGTGGGCTGTAGTTTGCAGCGTGGGCTGTAGTTCGCAGTACAGGCTGTAGTTCACAGTGTGGGCTCCTGTTTGCAGTGCGGTCTGTGGTTCACACTGCGGGCTGTAGTTCACAGTGTGGGCTGCAGTTCACAGTGTGGGCTGTAGTTCGCAGTGCGGTCTGTGGTTCGCAGTGCAGGCTGTAATTCGCAGTGTGGGCTGTAGTTCACAGTGTGGGCTGTTTTTCGCAGTACAAGCTGTAGTTCACTGTGTGGGTTCTAGTTCACAGTGTGGACTGAAGTTCGCTGTACGGGCTGTAGTTTACAGTACAGGCTGTAGTTCGCAATGTGGGCTGTAGTTCGCCATGTGGGATGTAGTTCACAGTATGTGCTGTCGTTCGCAGTGCAGGCTGTAGTTCTCAGTACGGGCTGTAGTTCGCGGATGGGCTGTAGTTCACATTGTGGGCTGTAGTTCGCAGTACGGGCTGTAGTTCTCAGTGCGGGCTGTCGTTCACAGTGCGGGCTTTAGTTCAGTGTGGACTGTCGTTCGCAGTGTGGGCTGTAGTTCACAGTTTGGGCAATAGTTCGCATTACGGGCTGCAGTTCGCAGTACGGGCTGTAGTTCGCAGTGTGGGTTGTAGTTCACAGTACGGGCTGTAGTTCTCAGTGCGGGCTCTCTGTCACAGTGCGGGCTTTAGTTCACAGTGTGGACTGTAGTTCGCAGTGTGGGCTGTAGTTCACAGTTTGGGCAATAGTTCGCATTACGGGCTGTAGTTCGCAGTACGGGCAGTAGTTCGCAGTTTGGGTTGTAGTTCGCAGTGCGGGCTGTAGTTCGCAGTGTGGGCTCCAGTTCGCAGTGTGGGCTTCAGTTCACAGTGGTGGCTGTAGTTCGCAGTACTGTCTGTAGTTCGCAGTAAGGGCTGTATTCGCACTGCGGGCTGTGTTTTGCAGTATGGGCTGTAGTTCGCAGTGTGGGCTCCAGTTCGCAGTACGAGCTGTTGTTCGCAGTACGGGCTCCAGTTCGCAGTGTGGGATCCTGTTCAAAGTACGTGCTGTAGTTCGCCGTGTGGGCTGTAGTTCACAGTATGTGCTGTCGTTCGCAGTGCAGGCTGTAGTTCGCAGTACGGGCTGTAGTTCGCGGCTGGGCTGTAGTTCACATTGTGGGCTGTAGTTCACAGTACGGGCTGTAGTTCTCAGTGCGGGCTGTCCTTCACAGTGTGGGCTTTAGTTCACAGTGTGGACTGTAGTTCGCAGTGTGGGCTGTAGTTCACAGTTTGGGCAATCGTTCGCATTATGGGCTGCAGTTCGCAGTATGGGCTCTAGTTCACAGTACGTGCTGTAGTTCGCAGTGGGGGCTGTAGTTCGCAGTGTGGGCTGTAGTTCGCAGTGAGGGCTGTGGTTTGCAGTGCGCGTTGTAGTTCACAGTGCGGGTTATAGTTCACAGTGCAGGTTGTAGTTAGCAGTGCGGTTTGTAGTTCGCAGTGCGGGTTGTAGTTCGCAGTGTGTGTTGTGGCTCACTGTGTGGGCTGTAGTGCGCAGTACAGGCTGTAGTTCGCAGTGCGGGCTGTAGTTCGCAGTACAGGCTGTAGTTCGCAGTACGGGCTGTAGTTCGCAATGCGGGCTCTTGTTCGCAGCGCAGACTGTTGTTCGCAGTAAGGGCTGTAGTTCGCAGTGTGGGCTGTAGTTCACTGTGTGGGCTGTAGTTCGCAGTGCAGTCTGTAGTTCGCAGTACTGTCTGTAGTTCGCAGTACGGGCTGCAGTTCGCAATGCGGGCTGTAGTTCGTGGCGCGGGCTGTATTTCGCAGTACGGGCTGTTGTTCACATGTGTGGGCTGTAGTTCGCATTGTGGGCTGTATTTCGCATTGTGGGTTGTAGTTTGGAGTGCGTGCAGTAATTCACAGTGTGGGCTGCAGTTCGCAGTACGCATTGTAGTTCGCAGTGTGAGCTGTAGTTCGCAGTACAGGCTGTAGTTCACAGTGTGTGCTGTAGTTCGCAGTGTGGGCTCCAGTTCGCAGTGCGGGCTGTAGTTCGCAGTGCGGGCTCCAGTTCGCAGTTCGGGCTGTATTTCTCTGTGGGGCTGTAGTTCTCAGTATGGGCTGTAGTTCTCAGTGCGGGCTGTCCTTCACAATGTGGGCTTTAGTTCACAGTGTGGACTGTAGTTCGCAGTGTGGGCTGTAGTTCACAGTTTGGGCAATAGTTCGCATTACGGTCTGCAGTTCGCAGTACGGGCTGTAGTTCACAGTGTGGGTTGTAGTTCACAGTACGGGCTGTAGTTCTCAGTGCGGGCTGTCCTTCACAGTGCGGGCTTTAGTTCACAGTGTGGAGTGTAGTTCGCAGTGTGGGCTGTAGTTCACAGTTTGCGCAATAGTTCGCATTACGGGCTGTAGCTCGCAGTACGGGCTGTAGTTCGGAGTGTGGGTTGTAGTTCGCAGTGCGGGCTGTAGTTCGCAGTGTGGGCTGTAGTTCGCAGTGTGGGCTGTAGTTCACAGTTTGGGCAATTGTTCGCATTACGGGCTGCAGTTCGCAGTACAGGCTGTAGTTCACAGTGTGGGTTGTAGTTCGCAGTACGGGCTGTAGTTCTCAGTGCGGGCTGTCCTTCACAGTGCGGGCTTTAGTTCACAGTGTGGAGTGTAGTTCGCAGTGTGGGCTGTAGTTCACAGTTTGCGCAATAGTTCGCAATGCAGGCTATAGTTCGCAGCACGGGCTGTATTTCGCAGTACGGGCTGTAGTTCACAGTGCGGGCTATAGTTCGCAGTGCGGGCTGCAGTTCGTAGTGCGTGCAGTAATTCGCAGTGTGGGCTGTAGTTCGCAGTACGCGTTGTAGTTCGCAGTGTGAGCTGTAGTTCACAGTACAGACTGTAGTTCACAGTGTGGGCTGTTGTTCGCAGTACGGGCTGTGGTTCACAGTGTGGGCTCTAGTTCACAATGTGGGCTGTAGTTCGTAGTACGGGCTGTAGTTCTCAGTGCGGGCTGTAGTTCACAGTATGGGCTGTAGTTTGCATCGTGGGCTGTAATTCGTAGTGTGGGCTGTATTTCGTAGTGCGGGCTGTAGTTCGCAGTGTGGGCTGTAGTTCGCAGTGCGGGTTGTAGTTCGCAGTACGGGCTGTAGTTCGCAGTGCGGGCTGTAGTTCACAGTATGGGCTGTAGTTTGCATTGTGGGCTGTAATTCGTAGTGTGGGCTGTATTTCGTAGTGTGGGTGTAGTTCGCAGTGTGAGCTGTAGTTCGCAGTGCGGGTTGTAGTTCGCAGTACGGGCTGTAGTTCGCAGTGCGGGCTGTAGTTCGCAGTACGGGCTGTAGTTCGCAGTACGGGCTGTAGTTCGCAATGCGGGCTCTTGTTCGCAGCACAGACTGTAGTTCGCAGTACGGGCTGTAGTTCACAGTGTGGGCTGTAGTTCACTGTGTGGGCTGTAGTTCGCAGTACAGGCTGTAGGTCGCGGTACGGGCTGTATTTCGCAGTGAGGGCTGTAGTTTGCAGTACGGGCTGCAGTTCACAATTCGGGCTGTAGTTCGCATTGCGGGTTGTAGTTCGTAGTGCGTGCAGTAATTCGCAGTGTGGGCTGTAGTTCGCAGTACGCGTTGTAGTTCGCAGTGTGAGCTGTAGTTCGCAGTACAGGCTGTAGTTCACAGTGTGGGCTGTTGTTCGCAGTACGGGCTGTGGTTCACAGTGTGGGCTCTAGTTCACAATGTGGGCTGTAGTTCGTAGTACGGGCTGTAGTTCTCAGTGCGGGCTGTAGTTCACAGTATGGGCTGTAGTTTGCATTGTGGGCTGTAATTCGTAGTGTGGGCTGTATTTCATAGTGCGGGCTGTAGTTCGCAGTATGTGCTCTAGTTCACTGTGTGGGCGTAGTTCGCAGTGCAGGCTGTAGTTCGCAGTACTGTCTGTAGTTTGCAGTACGGGCTGTAGTTCGCAATGTGGGCTGTAGTTCGCAGCGCGGGCTGTATTTCACAGTACGGGCTGTAGTTCACAGTGTGGGCTATAGTTCGCAGTGCGGCCTGCAGTTCGCAGTATGGGCTGTAGTTCGCAGTGCGGGTTGTAGTTCGTAGTGCGTGCTGTAGTTCGCAGTGTGGGCTTTTGTTTGCAGTATGGGTTGTAGTTCGCAGTGTGAGCTGTAGTTTGCTGTATGCGCTGTAGTTCGCAGTGTGTGCTTTAGTTCGCAGTACGGGCTGTGGTTCACAGTGTGGGCTCTAGTTCACAGTGTGGGCTGTAGTTCGCAGTACGGGCTCAGTTCTCAGTGTGGGCTGTAGTTCACAGTGCGGGCTGTAGTTTGAATTGCGGGCTATAGTTCGTAGTGCCGGCTGTATTTCGTAGTGCCGGCTGTAGTTCGCAGTGTGGGCTGTAGTTTGCTGTGTGGGCTGCAGTTCGCAGTTGGGCTGTAGTTCGCAGTGCGGGCTGTAGTTCGCAGTGCGGGCTGTAATTCTTCGTGCCCGCTGTAGTTCACAGTGCGGGTTCTAGTTCGCAGTGCGGGCTGTAGTTCACAGTGTGGGCTGTAGTTTACAGTGCAGGCTGTAGTTCGCAGTGCGGGCTGTAATTCGTAGTGTGTGCTGTAGTTAGCAGTGTGGGCTCCAGTTCGCAGTACGGGCTGTTGTTCGCAGTACGGGCTCCAGTTCGCAGTACGGGCTGTTGTTCACAGTGTGGGCTGTAGTTCGCATTGTGGGCTGTATTTCGCATTGTGGGTTGTAGTTTGGAGTGCGTGCAGTAATTCGCAGTGTGGGCTGCAGTTCGCAGTACGCATTGTAGTTCACAGTGTGAGCTGTAGTTCGCAGTACAGGCTGTAGTTCACAGTGTGGGCTGTTGTTCGCAGTACGGGCTGTGGTTCACAGTGTGGGCTCTAGTTCACAATGTGGGCTGTAGTTTGTAGTACGGGCTGTAGTTCTCAGTGCGGGCTGTAGTTCACAGTATGGGCTGTAGTTTGCATTGCGGGCTGTAATTCGTAGTGTGGGCTGTATTTCGTAGTGCGGGCTGTAGTTCGCAGTGTGGGCTGTAGTTCGCAGTGTGGGCTGTAGATCACAGTGTGGGCTGTAGTTCGCAGTGCGGGCTGTAATTCGTAGTGCAGGCTGTAGTTCACAGTTTGGGTTGTAGTTCGCAGTGTGGGCTGTAGTTCGCAGTGCGGCTGTAGTTCACAGTGCGGGCTGTAGTTCCCAGTCTGGGCTGTAGTTTGCAATGTGGGCTGTAGTTCGCTGTATGGGCTGTAGTTCATAGTGCGATATGTAGTTCGCAATGTGTGCTGTAGTTCGCAGTACGGGCGCCAGTTCGTAGCGCGGGCTGTAGTTCACAGCGCGGGCTGTAGTTCACAGTGTGTGCTGTAGTTCGCAGTGTGGGCTCCAGTTCGCAGTGCGGGCTGTAGTTCGCAGTGCGGGCTCCAGTTCGCAGTTCGGGCTGTATTTCTCTGTGGGGCTGTAGTTCTCAGTATGGGCTGTAGTTCTCAGTGCGGGCTGTCCTTCACAATGTGGGCTTTAGTTCACAGTGTGGACTGTAGTTCGCAGTGTGGGCTGTAGTTCACAGTTTGGGCAATAGTTCGCATTACGGTCTGCAGTTCGCAGTACGGGCTGTAGTTCACAGTGTGGGTTGTAGTTCACAGTACGGGCTGTAGTTCTCAGTGCAGGCTGTCCTTCACAGTGCGGGCTTTAGTTCACAGTGTGGAGTGTAGTTCGGAGTGTGGGCTGTAGTTCACAGTTTGCGCAATAGTTCGCATTACAGGCTGTAGCTCGCAGTACGGGCTGTAGTTCGGAGTGTGAGTTGTAGTTCGCAGTGTGGGCTGTAGTTCGCAGTGCGGGCTGTAGTTCACAGTTTGGGCAATTGTTCGCATTACGGGCTGCAGTTCGCAGTACAGGCTGTAGTTCACAGTGTGGGTTGTAGTTCGCAGTACGGGCTGTAGTTCTCAGTGCGGGCTGTCCTTCACAGTGCGGGCTTTAGTTCACAGTGTGGAGTGTAGTTCGCAGTGTGGGCTGTAGTTCACAGTTTGCACAATAGTTCGCAATGCAGGCTATAGTTCGCAGCACGGGCTGTATTTCGCAGTACGGGCTGTAGTTCACAGTGCGGGCTATAGTTCACAGTGCGGGCTGCAGTTCGCAGTACGGGCTGAAGTTCCCAGTGCGGGTTGTAGTTCGTAGTGCGTGCTGTAGTTCGCAGTGTGTGCTCCAGTTCGCAGTACGGGCTGTTGTTCGCAGTAGGGGCTCCAGTTCGCAGTGTGGGATCCAGTTCACAGTATGTGCTGTAGTTCGCAGTGCAGGCTGTAGTTCGCAGTGTGGGCTGTAGTTCGCAGTGAGGGCTGCAGTTTGCAGTGCGGGTTGTAGTTCACAGTGCGGGTTGTAGTTCGCAGTGCGGGTTGTAGTTTGCAGTACGGGCTGTAGTTCGCAGTGCGGGCTGTAGTTCGCAGTACAGGCTGTAGTTCGCAATACGGGCTGTAGTTCGCAATGCGGGCTGTAGTTCGCAGAGTGGGCTGTAGTTCGCAGTACGGGCTGTAGTTCACTGTGTGGGCTGTAGTTCGCAGTGCAGGCTGTAGTTCACAGTACTGTCTGTAGTTTGCAGTACGGGCTGTAGTTCGCTCTGCGGGCTGTAGTTTGCAGTATGGGCTGTAGTTCGCAGTGTGGGCTCCAGTTCGCAGTAAGGGCTGTTGTTCGCAGTACGGGCTCCAGTTCGCAGTGTGGGCTCCAGTTTGCAGTACGTGCTGTAGTTTGCAGTGCGGTCTGTAGTTCGCAGTGTGGGCTGTAGTTTGCAGTGAGGGCTGTAGTTTGCAGTGCGGGTTGTATTTCACAGTGCGGGTTGTAGTTCGCAGTGCGGGTTGTAGTTCACAGTACAGGCTGTAGTTCGCAGTGTGGGCTGTAGTTCACAGTTTGGGCAATAGTTCGCATTACGGGCTGCAGTTCGCAGTACAGGCTGTAGTTCACAGTGTGGGTTGTAGTTCGCAGTACGGGCTGTAGTTCTCAGTGCGGGCTGTCCTTCACAGTGCGGGCTTTAGTTCACAGTGTGGAGTGTAGTTCGCAGTGTGGGCTGTAGTTCACAGTTTGCGCAATAGTTCGCAATGCAGGCTATAGTTCGCAGCACGGGCTGTATTTCGCAGTACGGGCTGTAGTTCACAGTGCGGGCTATAGTTCGCAGTGCGGGCTGCAGTTCGCAGTACGGGCTGAAGTTCCCAGTGCGGGTTGTAGTTCGTAGTGCGTGCTGTAGTTCGCAGTGTGGGCTCCAGTTCGCAGTACGGGCTGTTGTTCGCAGTACGGGCTCCAGTTCGCAGTGTGGGATCCAGTTCACAGTATGTGCTGTAGTTCGCAGTGCAGGCTGTAGTTCACAGTGTGGGCTGTAGTTCGCAGTGAGGGCTGCAGTTTGCAGTGCGGGTTGTAGTTCACAGTGCGGGTTGTAGTTCGCAGTGCGGGTTGTAGTTCGCAGTGCGGTTTGTAGTTCACAGTGCGGGTTGTAGTTTGCAGTACGGGCTGTAGTTCGCAGTGCGGTCTGTAGTTCGCAGAGTGGGTTGTAGTTCGCAGTACGGGCTGTAGTTCACTGTGTGGGCTGTAGTTCGCAGTGCAGGCTGTAGTTCGCAGTACTGTCTGTAGTTCGCAGTACGGGCTGTAGTTCGCACTGCGGGCTGTAGTTTGCAGTATGGTCTGTAGTTCGCAGTGTGGGCTCCAGTTCGCAGTACGGGCTGTTGTTCGCAGTACGGGCTCCAGTTCGCAGTGTGGGATCCAGTTCACAGTATGTGCTGTAGTTCGCAGTGCAGGCTGTAGTTCGCAGTGTGGGCTGTAGTTCGCAGCGAGGGCTGCAGTTTGCAGTGCGGGTTGTAGTTCACAGTGCGGGTTGTAGTTCGCAGTGCGGGTTGTAGTTTGCATTGTGGTTTGTAGTTCACAGTGCGGGTTGTAGTTTGCAGTACGGGCTGTAGTTCGCAGTGCAGGCTGTAGTTCGCAGAGTGGGCTGTAGTTCACAGTACGGGCTGTAGTTCACTGTGCGGGCTGTAGTTCGCAGTGCAGGCTGTAGTTCGCAGTACTGTCTGTAGTTCGCAGTACGGGCTGTAGTTCGCATTGCGGGCTGTAGTTCGCAGTTTGGGCTCTAGTTCGCAGTACGGGCTGTTGTTCGCAGTGCGGGCTGTAGTTCGCAGTGTGGGCTGTGGTTCGCAGTGTGGGCTGTAGTTTGCAGTTCAGGCTGTAGTTCGCAGTACAGGCTGTAGTTCGCAGTAAGGGCTGTAGTTCGCAATGCGGGCTGTAGTTCGCAACACGGGCCGTATTTCGCAGTACGGGCTGTAGTTCACATTGTGGGCTATAGTTCGCAGTGCGGGCTGCAGTTCGCAGTCCAGGCTGTAGTTCCCAGTGCGGGTTGTAATTCGTAGTGCGTGCTGTAGTTCGCAGTGTGGGCTGTTGTTCGCAATATGGGTTGTAGTTCGCAGTGTGAGCTGTAGTTCGCTGTACGGGCTGTAGTTCGCAGTGTGGGCTGTAGTTCGCAGTCCGGGCTATGGTTCACAGTGTGGGCTCTAGTTCACAGTGTGGGCTGTAGTTCGCAGTACGGGCTCAGTTCTCAGTGTGGGCTGTAGTTCACAGTGCGGGCTGTAGTTTGAATTGCGGGCTGTAATTCGTAGTGCGGGCTGTATTTCGTAGTGCGGGCTGTAGTTCGCATTGTGGGCTGTAGGTCGCAGTGTGGGCTGCAGTTCGCAGTGTGGGCTGTAGTTCTCAGTGCGGGCTGTAATTCTTAGTGCGGGCTGTAGTTCACAGTGCGGGTTCTAGTTCGCAGTGTGGGTTGTAGTTCGCAGTATGGGCTGTAGTTCGCAGTGCGGGCTGCAGTTCGAGTGCAGGCTGTAATTTGCAGTATGGGCTGTAGTTCGCAATGCGGGCTGTAGTTCGCAGCGCGGGCTGTAGTTCGCAGTACAGGGTGTAGTTCGCAATACGGGGTTTAGTTCGCAATGTGGGCTGCAGTTCGCAGAGCGGGCTGTAGTTCGCAGTACGGGCTGTAGTTCACTGTGTGGGCTGTAGTTCGCAGTGCAGGCTGTAGTTCGCAGTGTGGGCTGTAGTTCGCAGTGAGGGCTGTGGTTTGCAGTGCACGTTGTAGTTCACAGTGCGGGTTATAGTTCACAGTGCAGGTTGTAGTTCGCAGTGCGGTTTGTAGTTCGCAGTGCGGGTTGTAGTTCGCAGTGTGTGTTGTGGCTCACTGTGTGGGCTGTAGTCCGCAGTACAGGCTGTAGTTCGCAGTGCGGGCTGTAGTTCGCAGTACAGGCTGTAGTTCGCAGTACGGGCTGTAGTTCGCAGTGTGGGCTGTAGTTCACTGTGTGGGCTGTAGTTCGCAGTGCAGTCTGTAGTTCGCAGTACTGTCTGTAGTTCGCAGTACGGGCTGCAGTTCGCAATGCGGGCTGTAGTTCGTGGCGCGGGCTGTATTTCGCAGTACGGGCTGTTGTTCACAGTGTGGGCTGTAGTTCGCATTGTGGGCTGTATTTCGCATTGTGGGTTGTAGTTTGGAGTGCGTGCAGTAATTCACAGTGTGGGCTGCAGTTCGCAGTACGCATTGTAGTTCGCAGTGTGAGCTGTAGTTCGCAGTACAGGCTGTAGTTCACAGTGTGTGCTGTAGTTCGCAGTGTGGGCTCCAGTTCGCAGTGCGGGCTGTAGTTCGCAGTGCGGGCTCCAGTTCGCAGTTCGGGCTGTATTTCTCTGTGGGGCTGTAGTTCTCAGTATGGGCTGTAGTTCTCAGTGCGGGCTGTCCTTCACAATGTGGGCTTTAGTTCACAGTGTGGACTGTAGTTCGCAGTGTGGGCTGTAGTTCACAGTTTGGGCAATAGTTCGCATTACGGTCTGCAGTTCGCAGTACGGGCTGTAGTTCACAGTGTGGGTTGTAGTTCACAGTACGGGCTGTAGTTCTCAGTGCGGGCTGTCCTTCACAGTGCGGGCTTTAGTTCACAGTGTGGAGTGTAGTTCGCAGTGTGGGCTGTAGTTCACAGTTTGCGCAATAGTTCGCATTACGGGCTGTAGCTCGCAGTACGGGCTGTAGTTCGGAGTGTGGGTTGTAGTTCGCAGTGCGGGCTGTAGTTCGCAGTGTGGGCTGTAGTTTGCAGTGTGGGCTGTAGTTCACAGTTTGGGCAATTGTTCGCATTACGGGCTGCAGTTCGCAGTACAGGCTGTAGTTCACAGTGTGGGTTGTAGTTCGCAGTACGGGCTGTAGTTCTCAGTGCGGGCTGTCCTTCACAGTGCGGGCTTTAGTTCACAGTGTGGAGTGTAGTTCGCAGTGTGGGCTGTAGTTCACAGTTTGCGCAATAGTTCGCAATGCAGGCTATAGTTCGCAGCACGGGCTGTATTTCGCAGTACGGGCTGTAGTTCACAGTGCGGGCTATAGTTCGCAGTGCGGGCTGCAGTTCGCAGTACGGGCTGAAGTTCCCAGTGCGGGTTGTAGTTCGTAGTGCGTGCTGTAGTTCGCAGTGTGGGCTCCAGTTCGCAGTACGGGCTGTTGTTCGCAGTAGGGGCTCCAGTTCGCAGTGTGGGATCCAGTTCACAGTATGTGCTGTAGTTCGCAGTGCAGGCTGTAGTTCGCAGTGTGGGCTGTAGTTCGCAGTGAGGGCTGCAGTTTGCAGTGCGGGTTGTAGTTCACAGTGCGGGTTGTAGTTCGCAGTGCGGGTTGTAGTTCGCAGTGCGGTTTGTAGTTCACAGTGCGGGTTGTAGTTCACAGTACGGGCTGTAGTTCGCAGTGTGGGCTGTAGTTCTTGCGCGGGCTGTATTTCGCAGTGAGGGCTGTAGTTTGCAGTATGGGCTGCAGTTCGCAATGCGGGCTGTAGTTCGTGGCACGGGCTGTATTTCGCAGTACGGGCTGTTATTCACAGTGTGGGCTGTAGTTCGCATTGCGGGTTGTAGTTCGTAGTGCGTGCAGTAATTCGCAGTGTGGGCTGTAGTTCGCAGTACGCGTTGTAGTTCGCAGTGTGAGCTGTAGTTCGCAGTACAGACTGTAGTTCACAGTGTGGGCTGTTGTTCGCAGTACGGGCTGTGGTTCACAGTGTGGGCTCTAGTTCACAATGTGGGCTGTAGTTCGTAGTACGGGCTGTAGTTCTCAGTGCGGGCTGTAGTTCACAGTATGGGCTGTAGTTTGCATCGTGGGCTGTAATTCGTAGTGTGGGCTGTATTTCGTAGTGCGGGCTGTAGTTCGCAGTGTGGGCTGTAGTTCGCAGTGCGGGTTGTAGTTCGCAGTACGGGCTGTAGTTCGCAGTGCGGGCTGTAGTTCACAGTATGGGCTGTAGTTTGCATTGTGGGCTGTAATTCGTAGTGTGGGCTGTATTTCGTAGTGTGGGTGTAGTTCGCAGTGTGAGCTGTAGTTCGCAGTGCGGGTTGTAGTTCGCAGTACGGGCTGTAGTTCGCAGTGCGGGCTGTAGTTCGCAGTACGGGCTGTAGTTCGCAGTACGGGCTGTAGTTCGCAATGCGGGCTCTTGTTCGCAGCGCAGACTGTAGTTCGCAGTACGGGCTGTAGTTCACAGTGTGGGCTGTAGTTCACTGTGTGGGCTGTAGTTCGCAGTACAGGCTGTAGGTCGCGGTACGGGCTGTATTTCGCAGTGAGGGCTGTAGTTTGCAGTACGGGCTGCAGTTCACAATGCGGGCTGTAGTTCGCATTGCGGGTTGTAGTTCGTAGTGCGTGCAGTAATTCGCAGTGTGGGCTGTAGTTCGCAGTACGCGTTGTAGTTCGCAGTGTGAGCTGTAGTTCGCAGTACAGGCTGTAGTTCACAGTGTGGGCAGTTGTTCGCAGTACGGGCTGTGGTTCACAGTGTGGGCTCTAGTTCACAATGTGGGCTGTAGTTCGTAGTACGGGCTGTAGTTCTCAGTGCGGGCTGTAGTTCACAGTATGGGCTGTAGTTTGCATTGTGGGCTGTAATTCGTAGTGTGGGCTGTATTTCGTAGTGCGGGCTGTAGTTCGCAGTATGTGCTCTAGTTCACTGTGTGGGCGTAGTTCGCAGTGCAGGCTGTAGTTCGCAGTACTGTCTGTAGTTTGCAGTACGGGCTGTAGTTCGCAATGCGGGCTGTAGTTCGCAGCGCGGGCTGTATTTCACAGTACGGGCTGTAGTTCACAGTGTGGGCTATAGTTCGCAGTGCGGCCTGCAGTTCGCAGTATGGGCTGTAGTTCGCAGTGCGGGTTGTAGTTCGTAGTGCGTGCTGTAGTTCGCAGTGTGGGCTTTTGTTTGCAGTATGGGTTGTAGTTCGCAGTGTGAGCTGTAGTTCGCTGTACGCGCTGTAGTTCGCAGTGTGTGCTTTAGTTCGCAGTACGGGCTGTGGTTCACAGTGTGGGCTCTAGTTCACAGTGTGGGCTGTAGTTCGCAGTACGGGCTCAGTTCTCAGTGTGGGCTGTAGTTCACAGTGCGGGCTGTAGTTTGAATTGCGGGCTATAGTTCGTAGTGCCGGCTGTATTTCGTAGTGCCGGCTGTAGTTCGCAGTGTGGGCTGTAGTTTGCTGTGTGGGCTGCAGTTCGCAGTTGGGCTGTAGTTCGCAGTGCGGGCTGTAGTTCGCAGTGCGGGCTGTAATTCTTTGTGCCCGCTGTAGTTCACAGTGCGGGTTCTAGTTCGCAGTGCGGGCTGTAGTTCACAGTGTGGGCTGTAGTTTACAGTGCAGGCTGTAGTTCGCAGTGCGGGCTGTAATTCGTAGTGTGTGCTGTAGTTAGCAGTGTGGGCTCCAGTTCGCAGTACGGGCTGTTGTTCGCAGTACGGGCTCCAGTTCGCAGTACGGGCTGTTGTTCACAGTGTGGGCTGTAGTTCGCATTGTGGGCTGTATTTCGCATTGTGGGTTGTAGTTTGGAGTGCGTGCAGTAATTCGCAGTGTGGGCTGCAGTTCGCAGTACGCATTGTAGTTCACAGTGTGAGCTGTAGTTCGCAGTACAGGCTGTAGTTCACAGTGTGGGCTGTTGTTCGCAGTACGGGCTGTGGTTCACAGTGTGGGCTCTAGTTCACAATGTGGGCTGTAGTTCGTAGTACGGGCTGTAGTTCTCAGTGCGGGCTGTAGTTCACAGTATGGGCTGTAGTTTGCATCGTGGGCTGTAATTCGTAGTGTGGGCTGTATTTCGTAGTGCGGGCTGTAGTTCGCAGTGTGGGCTGTAGTTCGCAGTGCGGGTTGTAGTTCGCAGTACGGGCTGTAGTTCGCAGTGCGGGCTGTAGTTCACAGTATGGGCTGTAGTTTGCATTGTGGGCTGTAATTCGTAGTGTGGGCTGTATTTCGTAGTGTGGGTGTAGTTCGCAGTGTGAGCTGTAGTTCGCAGTGCGGGTTGTAGTTCGCAGTACGGGCTGTAGTTCGCAGTGCGGGCTGTAGTTCGCAGTACGGGCTGTAGTTCGCAGTACGGGCTGTAGTTCGCAATGCGGGCTCTTGTTCGCAGCGCAGACTGTAGTTCGCAGTACGGGCTGTAGTTCACAGTGTGGGCTGTAGTTCACTGTGTGGGCTGTAGTTCGCAGTACAGGCTGTAGGTCGCGGTACGGGCTGTATTTCGCAGTGAGGGCTGTAGTTTGCAGTACGGGCTGCAGTTCACAATGCGGGCTGTAGTTCGCATTGCGGGTTGTAGTTCGTAGTGCGTGCAGTAATTCGCAGTGTGGGCTGTAGTTCGCAGTACGCGTTGTAGTTCGCAGTGTGAGCTGTAGTTCGCAGTACAGGCTGTAGTTCACAGTGTGGGCAGTTGTTCGCAGTACGGGCTGTGGTTCACAGTGTGGGCTCTAGTTCACAATGTGGGCTGTAGTTCGTAGTACGGGCTGTAGTTCTCAGTGCGGGCTGTAGTTCACAGTATGGGCTGTAGTTTGCATTGTGGGCTGTAATTCGTAGTGTGGGCTGTATTTCGTAGTGCGGGCTGTAGTTCGCAGTATGTGCTCTAGTTCACTGTGTGGGCGTAGTTCGCAGTGCAGGCTGTAGTTCGCAGTACTGTCTGTAGTTTGCAGTACGGGCTGTAGTTCGCAATGCGGGCTGTAGTTCGCAGCGCGGGCTGTATTTCACAGTACGGGCTGTAGTTCACAGTGTGGGCTATAGTTCGCAGTGCGGCCTGCAGTTCGCAGTATGGGCTGTAGTTCGCAGTGCGGGTTGTAGTTCGTAGTGCGTGCTGTAGTTCGCAGTGTGGGCTTTTGTTTGCAGT
Organism: Isurus oxyrinchus; assembly: GCA_026770705.1. Lineage (NCBI taxonomy): Eukaryota > Metazoa > Chordata > Chondrichthyes > Lamniformes > Lamnidae > Isurus > Isurus oxyrinchus. Next base: position 3,063,396 of record JANJGN010000058.1, on the reverse strand, counting down.
ATGGGTTGTAGTTCGCAGTGTGAGCTGTAGTTCGCTGTACGCGCTGTAGTTCGCAGTGTGTGCTTTAGTTCGCAGTACAGGCTGTGGTTCACAGTGTGGGCTCTAGTTCACAGTGTGGGCTGTAGTTCGCAGTACGGGCTCAGTTCTCAGTGTGGGCTGTAGTTCACAGTGCGGGCTGTAGTTTGAATTGCGGGCTATAGTTCGTAGTGCCGGCTGTATTTCGTAGTGCCGGCTGTAGTTCGCAGTGTGGGCTGTAGGTTGCTGTGTGGGCTGCAGTTCGCAGTTGGGCTGTAGTTCGCAGTGCGGGCTGTAGTCCGCAGTGCGGGCTGTAATTCTTTGTGCCCGCTGTAGTTCACAGTGCGGGTTCTAGTTCGCAGTGCGGGCTGTAGTTCACAGTGTGGGCTGTAGTTTACAGTGCAGGCTGTAGTTCGCAGTGCGGGCTGTAATTCGTAGTGTGTGCTGTAGTTAGCAGTGTGGGCTCCAGTTCGCAGTACGGGCTGTTGTTCGCAGTACGGGCTCCAGTTCGCAGTACGGGCTGTTGTTCACAGTGTGGGCTGTAGTTCGCATTGTGGGCTGTATTTCGCATTGTGGGTTGTAGTTTGGAGTGCGTGCAGTAATTCGCAGTGTGGGCTGCAGTTCGCAGTACGCATTGTAGTTCACAGTGTGAGCTGTAGTTCGCAGTACAGGCTGTAGTTCACAGTGTGGGCTGTTGTTCGCAGTACGGGCTGTGGTTCACAGTGTGGGCTCTAGTTCACAATGTGGGCTGTAGTTTGTAGTACGGGCTGTAGTTCTCAGTGCGGGCTGTAGTTCACAGTATGGGCTGTAGTTTGCATTGCGGGCTGTAATTCGTAGTGTGGGCTGTATTTCGTAGTGCGGGCTGTAGTTCGCAGTGTGGGCTGTAGTTCGCAGTGTGGGCTGTAGATCACAGTGTGGGCTGTAGTTCGCAGTGCGGGCTGTAATTCGTAGTGCAGGCTGTAGTTCACAGTTTGGGTTGTAGTTCGCAGTGTGGGCTGTAGTTCGCAGTGCGGCTGTAGTTCACAGTGCGGGCTGTAGTTCCCAGTCTGGGCTGTAGTTTGCAATGTGGGCTGTAGTTCGCTGTATGGGCTGTAGTTCATAGTGCGATATGTAGTTCGCAATGTGTGCTGTAGTTCGCAGTACGGGCGCCAGTTCGTAGCGCGGGCTGTAGTTTACAGCGCGGGCTGTAGTTCACAGTGTGTGCTGTAGTTCGCAGTGTGGGCTCCAGTTCGCAGTGCGGGCTGTAGTTCGCAGTGCGGGCTCCAGTTTGCAGTTCGGGCTGTATTTCTCTGTGGGGCTGTAGTTCTCAGTATGGGCTGTAGTTCTCAGTGCGGGCTGTCCTTCACAATGTGGGCTTTAGTTCACAGTGTGGACTGTAGTTCGCAGTGTGGGCTGTAGTTCACAGTTTGGGCAATAGTTCGCATTACGGTCTGCAGTTCGCAGTACGGGCTGTAGTTCACAGTGTGGGTTGTAGTTCACAGTACGGGCTGTAGTTCTCAGTGCGGGCTGTCCTTCACAGTGCGGGCTTTAGTTCACAGTGTGGAGTGTAGTTCGCAGTGTGGGCTGTAGTTCACAGTTTGCGCAATAGTTCGCATTACGGGCTGTAGCTCGCAGTACGGGCTGTAGTTCGGAGTGTGGGTTGTAGTTCGCAGTGTGGGCTGTAGTTCGCAGTGTGGGCTGTAGTTCACAGTTTGGGCAATTGTTCGCATTACGGGCTGCAGTTCGCAGTACAGGCTGTAGTTCACAGTGTGGGTTGTAGTTCGCAGTACGGGCTGTAGTTCTCAGTGCGGGCTGTCCTTCACAGTGCGGGCTTTAGTTCACAGTGTGGAGTGTAGTTCGCAGTGTGGGCTGTAGTTCACAGTTTGCACAATAGTTCGCAATGCAGGCTATAGTTCGCAGCACGGGCTGTATTTCGCAGTACGGGCTGTAGTTCACAGTGCGGGCTATAGTTCGCAGTGCGGGCTGCAGTTCGCAGTACGGGCTGAAGTTCCCAGTGCGGGTTGTAGTTCGTAGTGCGTGCTGTAGTTCGCAGTGTGGGCTCCAGTTCGCAGTACGGGCTGTTGTTCGCAGTAGGGGCTCCAGTTCGCAGTGTGGGATCCAGTTCACAGTATGTGCTGTAGTTCGCAGTGCAGGCTGTAGTTCGCAGTGTGGGCTGTAGTTCGCAGTGAGGGCTGCAGTTTGCAGTGCGGGTTGTAGTTCACAGTGCGGGTTGTAGTTCGCAGTGCGGGTTGTAGTTCGCAGTGCGATTTGTAGTTCACAGTGCGGGTTGTAGTTTGCAGTACGGGCTGTAGTTCGCAGTGCGGGCTGTAGTTCGCAGTACAGGCTGTAGTTCGCAATACGGGCTGTAGTTCGCAATGCGGGCTGTAGTTCGCAGAGTGGGCTGTAGTTCGCAGTACGGGCTGTAGTTCACTGTGTGGGCTGTAGTTCGCAGTGCAGGCTGTAGTTCACAGTACTGTCTGTAGTTTGCAGTACGGGCTGTAGTTCGCTCTGCGGGCTGTAGTTTGCAGTATGGGCTGTAGTTCGCAGTGTGGGCTCCAGTTCGCAGTAAGGGCTGTTGTTCGCAGTACGGGCTCCAGTTCGCAGTGTGGGCTCCAGTTTGCAGTACGTGCTGTAGTTTGCAGTGCGGTCTGTAGTTCGCAGTGTGGGCTGTAGTTTGCAGTGAGGGCTGTAGTTTGCAGTGCGGGTTGTATTTCACAGTGCGGGTTGTAGTTCGCAGTGCGGGTTGTAGTTCACAGTACAGGCTGTAGTTCGCAGTGTGGGCTGTAGTTCACAGTTTGGGCAATAGTTCGCATTACGGGCTGCAGTTCGCAGTACAGGCTGTAGTTCACAGTGTGGGTTGTAGTTCGCAGTACGGGCTGTAGTTCTCAGTGCGGGCTGTCCTTCACAGTGCGGGCTTTAGTTCACAGTGTGGAGTGTAGTTCGCAGTGTGGGCTGTAGTTCACAGTTTGCGCAATAGTTCGCAATGCAGGCTATAGTTCGCAGCACGGGCTGTATTTCGCAGTACGGGCTGTAGTTCACAGTGCGGGCTATAGTTCGCAGTGCGGGCTGCAGTTCGCAGTACGGGCTGAAGTTCCCAGTGCGGGTTGTAGTTCGTAGTGCGTGCTGTAGTTCGCAGTGTGGGCTCCAGTTCGCAGTACGGGCTGTTGTTCGCAGTAGGGGCTCCAGTTCGCAGTGTGGGATCCAGTTCACAGTATGTGCTGTAGTTCGCAGTGCAGGCTGTAGTTCACAGTGTGGGCTGTAGTTCGCAGTGAGGGCTGCAGTTTGCAGTGCGGGTTGTAGTTCACAGTGCGGGTTGTAGTTCGCAGTGCGGGTTGTAGTTCGCAGTGCGGTTTGTAGTTCACAGTGCGGGTTGTAGTTTGCAGTACGGGCTGTAGTTCGCAGTGCGGTCTGTAGTTCGCAGAGTGGGTTGTAGTTCGCAGTACGGGCTGTAGTTCACTGTGTGGGCTGTAGTTCGCAGTGCAGGCTGTAGTTCGCAGTACTGTCTGTAGTTCGCAGTACGGGCTGTAGTTCGCACTGCGGGCTGTAGTTTGCAGTATGGTCTGTAGTTCGCAGTGTGGGCTCCAGTTCGCAGTACGGGCTGTTGTTCGCAGTACGGGCTCCAGTTCGCAGTGTGGGATCCAGTTCACAGTATGTGCTGTAGTTCGCAGTGCAGGCTGTAGTTCGCAGTGTGGGCTGTAGTTCGCAGCGAGGGCTGCAGTTTGCAGTGCGGGTTGTAGTTCACAGTGCGGGTTGTAGTTCGCAGTGCGGGTTGTAGTTTGCATTGTGGTTTGTAGTTCACAGTGCGGGTTGTAGTTTGCAGTACGGGCTGTAGTTCGCAGTGCGGGCTGTAGTTCGCAGAGTGGGCTGTAGTTCACAGTACGGGCTGTAGTTCACTGTGCGGGCTGTAGTTCGCAGTGCAGGCTGTAGTTCGCAGTACTGTCTGTAGTTCGCAGTACGGGCTGTAGTTCGCATTGCGGGCTGTAGTTCGCAGTTTGGGCTCTAGTTCGCAGTACGGGCTGTTGTTCGCAGTGCGGGCTGTAGTTCGCAGTGTGGGCTGTAGTTCGCAGTGTGGGCTGTAGTTTGCAGTTCAGGCTGTAGTTCGCAGTACAGGCTGTAGTTCGCAGTAAGGGCTGTAGTTCGCAATGCGGGCTGTAGTTCGCAACACGGGCCGTATTTCGCAGTACGGGCTGTAGTTCACATTGTGGGCTATAGTTCGCAGTGCGGGCTGCAGTTCGCAGTCCAGGCTGTAGTTCCCAGTGCGGGTTGTAATTCGTAGTGCGTGCTGTAGTTCGCAGTGTGGGCTGTTGTTCGCAATATGGGCTGTAGTTCGCAGTGTGAGCTGTAGTTCGCTGTACGGGCTGTAGTTCGCAGTGTGGGCTGTAGTTCGCAGTCCGGGCTGTGGTTCACAGTGTGGGCTCTAGTTCACAGTGTGGGCTGTAGTTCGCAGTACGGGCTCAGTTCTCAGTGTGGGCTGTAGTTCACAGTGCGGGCTGTAGTTTGAATTGCGGGCTGTAATTCGTAGTGCGGGCTGTATTTCCTAGTGCGGGCTGTAGTTCGCATTGTGGGCTGTAGGTCGCAGTGTGGGCTGCAGTTCGCAGTGTGGGCTGTAGTTCTCAGTGCGGGCTGTAATTCTTAGTGCGGGCTGTAGTTCACAGTGCGGGTTCTAGTTCGCAGTGTGGGTTGTAGTTCGCAGTATGGGCTGTAGTTCGCAGTACGGGCTGCAGTTCGAGTGCAGGCTGTAATTTGCAGTATGGGCTGTAGTTCGCAATGCGGGCTGTAGTTCGCAGCGCGGGCTGTAGTTCGCAGTACAGGGTGTAGTTCGCAATACGGGCTTTAGTTCGCAATGTGGGCTGCAGTTCGCAGAGCGGGCTGTAGTTCGCAGTACGGGCTGTAGTTCACTGTGTGGGCTGTAGTTCGCAGTGCAGGCTGTAGTTCGCAGTGCTGTCTGTAGTTCGCAGTACGGGCTGTAGTTCGCACTGCGCGCTGTAGTTTGCAGTATGGGCTGCAGTTTGCAGTGTGGCTTCCAGTTTGCAGTACGTGCTGTAGTTTGCAGTGCGGGCTGTAGTTCGCAGTGTGGGCTGTAGTTCGCAGTGAGGGCTGTAGATTGCAGTGCTGGTTGTATTTCACAGTGCGGGTTGTAGTTCACAGTACGGGCTGTAGTTCGCAGTGTGGGCTCCAGTTCACAGTACGTGCTGTAGTTCGCAGTGCAGGCTGTAGTTCGCAGTGTGGGCTGTAGTTCGCAGTGTGGGCTGTAGTTCGCAGTACAGGCTGTAGTTCGCAGTACGGGCTGTAGTTCGCAGCATGGGCTGTATTTCGCAGTACGGGCTGTAGTTCACATTGTTGGCTATAGTTCGCAGTGCGGGCTGCAGTTCGCAGTACGGGCTGTAGTTCACAGTGCGGGCTGTAGTTTGAATTGCGGGCTGTAATTTGTAGTGCGGGCTGTATTTCGTAGTGTGGGCTCTAGTTCGCATTGTGGGCTGTAGGTCGCAGTGTGGGCTGCAGTTCGCAGTGTGGGCTGTAGTTCGCAGTGCGGGCTGTAATTCTTAGTGCGGGCTGTAGTTCACAGTGCGGGTTCTAGTTCGCAGTGCGGGCTGTAGTTTGCAGTGCGGCTGTAGTTCACAGTGCGGGCTGTAGTTTACAGTGCAGGCTGTAGTTCGCAGTGTGGGCTGTAATTCGTAGTGTGTGCTGTAGTTTGCAGTGTGGGCTGTAGTTCGCAGTGCGAACTCCAGTTTGCAGTAAGGGCTGTAGTTCACAGTGCGGGCTGTAAATCGCAATGCAGGCTGTAATGCGTAGTGTGGGCTGTAGTTCGCATTGCAGTCTGTAGTTCATAGCGCGGATTGTAGTTTGCAATGTGAGCTGTCATCTGCAGTATGGGCTGTAGATTGCAATGTGGGCTTCAGTTCACAGTGCGGGCTGTAGTTCGCCGTGTGGGCTGTAGTTCGCAGTGCAGGCTTTTGTTCGCAGTGCGTGTTGTAGTTCGCAGTGCGGGCTGTAGTTCGCAGTACGTGCTGTAGTTCGCAGTGCGGGTTGTAGTTCGTAGTGCGGGCTGTAGTTCGCATTGTGGGCCTGAGTTCACTGTACGGGCTTTAGTTCGCAGTACAGGCTTTAGTTCGCAGTGCGGGTTGTAGTTCGTAGTGCGGGCTGTAGTTCGCATTGTGGGCCTGAGTTCACTGTACGGGCTTTAGTTCGCAGTACAGGCTTTAGTTCGCAGTACGGGCTGTAGTTCGCACTGCAGGCTGTAGTTTGCAGTATGGGCTGTAGTTCTCAGTGTGGGCTCCAGTTTGCAATACGGGCTGTTGTTCGCAGTACGGGCTCCACTTCGCAGTGTGGGCTCCAGTTCGCAGTACGTGCAGTAGTTTGCAGTGCAGGCTATGGTTGGCAGTGCGGGCTGTAATTCGCAGTATGGGCTCCAGTCCACATTACGGGCTCTAGTTCTCTGTGTGGGCTGTAGTTCACTGTGCGGGCTGTAGTTTGCATTGCGGGCTGTAATTCGTAGTATTGGCTGTAGTTCGCAGTGTGGGCTGTAGTTCGCAGTGCGGGCTGTAATTCGTAGAGCGGGCTGTAGTTCACAATGCAGGTTCTGGTTCGCAGTGCGGGCTGTAGTTCGCAGTGTGGCTGTAGTTCACAGTGCGGGCTGTAATTCGTAATGTGTGCTGTAGTTAGCAGTGTGGGCTGTAGTTCGCAGTGCGTACTGCAGATTGCAGTAAGGGCTGTAGTTCACAGTGCGGGCTGTAAATCACAATGCAGGCTGTAATGTGTAGTGTGGGCTGTAGTTTGCATTGCAGTCTGTTGTTCATAGTGCAGACTGTAGTTCGCAATGTGGGCTGTAGTGTGCAATACGGGATGTAGTTCGCAATGTGGGCTCCAGTTCACAGTGCGGGCTGTGAATCGCAGCGCGGGCTATAGTTTGCAATGCAGTCTGTAGTCCGCATTGTGGGCTTTAGTTCTCAGTATGGGCTGCAGTTCGCATTGTGGACTGCAGTTCGCCGTGCCGTCTGCAGTTCGCAGTCTTATCTGTAGTTCACAGTGTGGGCTGTAGTTCCCATTGTTGGCTGTAGTTCGCAGTGTGGGCTGTAGTTCACTGTACGGGCTGTAGTTCATAGCGCGGGCTGTAGTTCGCTGTACGGGCTCTAGTTCACAACACGGGCTGTAGTTCGCTGTGCGGGCTATAGTTCGCTGTGCGGTCTGTAGTTCGCAGTGCGGCTGTAGTTCGCAGTGCGGTCTGTAGTTCGCGGTGCGGGTTATAGTTCGCTGTGCAGGTTGTAGTTCGCAGTGCGGGTTGTAGTTCGCAGTGCGGGCTGCAGTTCGCAGTGCGGGTTGTAGTTCGCAATGCGGGCTGTAGTTCGCAGCGTGGGCTGTAGTTCGCAGTACGTGCAGTAGTTTGCAGTGTGGGTTGTAGTTCGTAGTGCGGGCTCTAGTTCGCAGTGTGGGCCTGAGTTCACTATACGGGCTGTAGTTCGCAGTACAGGCTGTAGTTCGCAGTACGGGCTGTAGTTCACACTGCAGGCTGTAGTTTGCAGTATGGGCTGTAGTTCGCAGTGTGGGCTCCAGTTCGCAGTACGGGCTGTTGTTCGCAGTACGGGCTCCAGTTCGTAGTGTGGGCTCCAGTTCGCAGAATGTGCTGTAGTTTGCTGTGCGGGCTGTAGTTCACAGTGTGGGTTGTAGTTCGCAGTACGGGCTGTAGTTCGCTGTGCGGGCTGTAGTTCGCAGTACAGGCTGTAGTTCGCACTACGGACTGTAGTTCGCAAATGGGCTGTAGTTCGCAGCGCGGGCTGTAATTCGCAGTACGGGCTGTAGTTCACAGTGTGGGCTGTGGTTCGCAGTGCGGGCTGTAGTTCACAATGCGGGCTGTAGTTTGCAGCGCCGGCTGTAGTTCGCAGTACGGGCTGTAATTCACAGTGTGGCCTGTAGTTTGCAGTGCGGTCTGTAGTTCGCAGTTCGGGCTGTAGTTCGCAGTGCGGGTTGTAGTTCTTAGTGCGTGCTGTAGTTCGCAGTGTGGGCTGTTGTTCGCAGTACGCGCTGTAGTTCGCAGTGTGGGCTCCAGCTCGCGGTGTGGGCTGTAGTTTGCAGTATGTGCTGTAGTTCGCAGTGTGGGCTGTAGTTCGCAGTAGAGGCTGTAGTTCGAGTGCAGGCTGTAATTTGCAGTATGGGCTGTAGTTCGCAATGCGGGCTGTAGTTCGCAGCGCGGGCTGTAGTTCGCAGTACAGGGTGTAGTTCGCAATACGGGCTTTAGTTCGCAATGTGGGCTGCAGTTCGCAGAGCGGGCTGTAGTTCGCAGTATGGGCTGTAGTTCACTGTGTGGGCTGTAAATCGCAATGCAGGCTGTAATGCGTAGTGTGGGCTGTAGTTCGCATTGCAGTCTGTAGTTCATAGCGCGGATTGTAGTTTGCAATGTGAGCTGTCATCTGCAGTATGGGCTGTAGATTGCAATGTGGGCTTCAGTTCACAGTGCGGGCTGTAGTTCGCCGTGTGGGCTGTAGTTCGCAGTGCAGGCTTTTGTTCGCAGTGCGTGTTGTAGTTCGCAGTGCGGGCTGTAGTTCGCAGTACGTGCTGTAGTTCGCAGTGCGGGTTGTAGTTCGTAGTGCGGGCTGTAGTTCGCATTGTGGGTCTGAGTTCACTGTACGGGCTTTAGTTCGCAGTACAGGCTTTAGTTCGCAGTACGGGCTGTAGTTCGCACTGCAGGCTGTAGTTTGCAGTATGGGCTGTAGTTCTCAGTGTGGGCTCCAGTTTGCAATACGGGCTGTTGTTCGCAGTACGGGCTCCACTTCGCAGTGTGGGCTCCAGTTCGCAGTACGTGCAGTAGTTTGCAGTGCAGGCTGTTGTTCGCAGTGCGGGCTGTAATTCGCAGTATGGGCTCCAGTCCACATTACGGGCTCTAGTTCTCTGTGTGGGCTGTAGTTCACTGTGCGGGCTGTAGTTTGCATTGCGGGCTGTAATTCGTAGTATTGGCTGTAGTTCGCAGTGTGGGCTGTAGTTCGCAGTGCGGGCTGTAATTCGTAGAGCGGGCTGTAGTTCACAATGCAGGTTCTGGTTCGCAGTGCGGGCTGTAGTTCGCAGTGTGGCTGTAGTTCACAGTGCGGGCTGTAATTCGTAATGTGTGCTGTAGTTAGCAGTGTGGGCTGTAGTTCGCAGTGCGTACTGCAGATTGCAGTAAGGGCTGTAGTTCACAGTGCGGGCTGTAAATCACAATGCAGGCTGTAATGTGTAGTGTGGGCTGTAGTTTGCATTGCAGTCTGTTGTTCATAGTGCAGACTGTAGTTCGCAATGTGGGCTGTAGTGTGCAATACGGGATGTAGTTCGCAATGTGGGCTCCAGTTCACAGTGCGGGCTGTGAATCGCAGCGCGGGCTATAGTTTGCAATGCAGTCTGTAGTCCGCATTGTGGGCTTTAGTTCTCAGTATGGGCTGCAGTTCGCATTGTGGACTGCAGTTCGCCGTGCCGTCTGCAGTTCGCAGTCTTATCTGTAGTTCACAGTGTGGGCTGTAGTTCCCATTGTTGGCTGTAGTTCGCAGTGTGGGCTGTAGTTCGCTGTACGGGCTGTAGTTCATAGCGCGGGCTGTAGTTCGCTGTACGGGCTCTAGTTCACAACACGGGCTGTAGTTCGCTGTGCGGGCTATAGTTCGCTGTGCGGTCTGTAGTTCGCAGTGCGGTCTGTAGTTCGCGGTGCGGGTTATAGTTCGCTGTGCAGGTTGTAGTTCGCAGTGCGGGTTGTAGTTCGCAGTGCGGGTTGTAGTTCGCAGTGCGGGCTGCAGTTCGCAGTGCGGGTTGTAGTTCGCAATGCGGGCTGTAGTTCGCAGCGTGGGCTGTAGTTCGCAGTACGTGCAGTAGTTTGCAGTGTGGGTTGTAGTTCGTAGTGCGGGCTCTAGTTCGCAGTGTGGGCCTGAGTTCACTATACGGGCTGTAGTTCGCAGTACAGGCTGTAGTTCGCAGTACGGGCTGTAGTTCACACTGCAGGCTGTAGTTTGCAGTATGGGCTGTAGTTCGCAGTGTGGGCTCCAGTTCGCAGTACGGGCTGTTGTTCGCAGTACGGGCTCCAGTTCGTAGTGTGGGCTCCAGTTCGCAGAATGTGCTGTAGTTTGCTGTGCGGGCTGTAGTTCACAGTGTGGGTTGTAGTTCGCAGTACGGGCTGTAGTTCGCTGTGCGGGCTGTAGTTCGCAGTACAGGCTGTAGTTCGCACTACGGACTGTAGTTCGCAAATGGGCTGTAGTTCGCAGCGCGGGCTGTAATTCGCAGTACGGGCTGTAGTTCACAGTGTGGGCTGTGGTTCGCAGTGCGGGCTGTAGTTCACAATGCGGGCTGTAGTTTGCAGCGCCGGCTGTAGTTCGCAGTACGGGCTGTAATTCACAGTGTGGCCTGTAGTTTGCAGTGCGGTCTGTAGTTCGCAGTTCGGGCTGTAGTTCGCAGTGCGGGTTGTAGTTCTTAGTGCGTGCTGTAGTTCACAGTGTGGGCTGTTGTTCGCAGTACGCGCTGTAGTTCGCAGTGTGGGCTCCAGCTCGCGGTGTGGGCTGTAGTTTGCAGTATGTGCTGTAGTTCGCAGTGTGGGCTGTAGTTCGCAGTAGAGGCTGTAGTTCGAGTGCAGGCTGTAATTTGCAGTATGGGCTGTAGTTCGCAATGCGGGCTGTAGTTCGCAGCGCGGGCTGTAGTTCGCAGTACAGGGTGTAGTTCGCAATACGGGCTTTAGTTCGCAATGTGGGCTGCAGTTCGCAGAGCGGGCTGTAGTTTGCAGTACGGGCTGTAGTTCACTGTGTGGGCTGTAGTTCGCAGTGCAGGCTGTAGTTCGCAGTGCTGTCTGTAGTTCGCAGTACGGGCTGTAGTTCGCACTGCGCGCTGTAGTTTGCAGTATGGGCTGCAGTTTGCAGTGTGGCTTCCAGTTTGCAGTACGTGCTGTAGTTTGCAGTGCGGGCTGTAGTTCGCAGTGTGGGCTGTAGTTCGCAGTGAGGGCTGTAGATTGCAGTGCTGGTTGTATTTCACAGTGCGGGTTGTAGTTCACAGTACGGGCTGTAGTTCGCAGTGTGGGCTCCAGTTCACAGTACGTGCTGTAGTTCGCAGTGCAGGCTGTAGTTCGCAGTGTGGGCTGTAGTTCGCAGTGTGGGCTGTAGTTCGCAGTACAGGCTGTAGTTCGCAGTACGGGCTGTAGTTCGCAGCATGGGCTGTATTTCGCAGTACGGGCTGTAGTTCACATTGTTGGCTATAGTTCGCAGTGCGGGCTGCAGTTCGCAGTACGGGCTGTAGTTCACAGTGCGGGCTGTAGTTTGAATTGCGGGCTGTAATTTGTAGTGCGGGCTGTATTTCGTAGTGTGGGCTCTAGTTCGCATTGTGGGCTGTAGGTCGCAGTGTGGGCTGCAGTTCGCAGTGTGGGCTGTAGTTCGCAGTGCGGGCTGTAATTCTTAGTGCGGGCTGTAGTTCACAGTGCGGGTTCTAGTTCGCAGTGCGGGCTGTAGTTTGCAGTGCGGCTGTAGTTCACAGTGCGGGCTGTAGTTTACAGTGCAGGCTGTAGTTCGCAGTGTGGGCTGTAATTCGTAGTGTGTGCTGTAGTTTGCAGTGTGGGCTGTAGTTCGCAGTGCGAACTCCAGTTTGCAGTAAGGGCTGTAGTTCACAGTGCGGGCTGTAAATCGCAATGCAGGCTGTAATGCGTAGTGTGGGCTGTAGTTCGCATTGCAGTCTGTAGTTCATAGCGCGGATTGTAGTTTGCAATGTGAGCTGTCATCTGCAGTATGGGCTGTAGATTGCAATGTGGGCTTCAGTTCACAGTGCGGGCTGTAGTTCGCCGTGTGGGCTGTAGTTCGCAGTGCAGGCTTTTGTTCGCAGTGCGTGTTGTAGTTCGCAGTGCGGGCTGTAGTTCGCAGTACGTGCTGTAGTTCGCAGTGCGGGTTGTAGTTCGTAGTGCGGGCTGTAGTTCGCATTGTGGGCCTGAGTTCACTGTACGGGCTTTAGTTCGCAGTACAGGCTTTAGTTCGCAGTACGGGCTGTAGTTCGCACTGCAGGCTGTAGTTTGCAGTATGGGCTGTAGTTCTCAGTGTGGGCTCCAGTTTGCAATACGGGCTGTTGTTCGCAGTACGGGCTCCACTTCGCAGTGTGGGCTCCAGTTCGCAGTACGTGCAGTAGTTTGCAGTGCAGGCTGTTGTTCGCAGTGCGGGCTGTAATTCGCAGTATGGGCTCCAGTCCACATTACGGGCTCTAGTTCTCTGTGTGGGCTGTAGTTCACTGTGCGGGCTGTAGTTTGCATTGCGGGCTGTAATTCGTAGTATTGGCTGTAGTTCGCAGTGTGGGCTGTAGTTCGCAGTGCGGGCTGTAATTCGTAGAGCGGGCTGTAGTTCACAATGCAGGTTCTGGTTCGCAGTGCGGGCTGTAGTTCGCAGTGTGGCTGTAGTTCACAGTGCGGGCTGTAATTCGTAATGTGTGCTGTAGTTAGCAGTGTGGGCTGTAGTTCGCAGTGCGTACTGCAGATTGCAGTAAGGGCTGTAGTTCACAGTGCGGGCTGTAAATCACAATGCAGGCTGTAATGTGTAGTGTGGGCTGTAGTTTGCATTGCAGTCTGTTGTTCATAGTGCAGACTGTAGTTCGCAATGTGGGCTGTAGTGTGCAATACGGGATGTAGTTCGCAATGTGGGCTCCAGTTCACAGTGCGGGCTGTGAATCGCAGCGCGGGCTATAGTTTGCAATGCAGTCTGTAGTCCGCATTGTGGGCTTTAGTTCTCAGTATGGGCTGCAGTTCGCATTGTGGACTGCAGTTCGCCGTGCCGTCTGCAGTTCGCAGTCTTATCTGTAGTTCACAGTGTGGGCTGTAGTTCCCATTGTTGGCTGTAGTTCGCAGTGTGGGCTGTAGTTTGCAGTGTGGGCTGTAGTTTGCAGTACAGGCTGTAGTTCGCAGTACAGGCTGTAGTTCGCAGTGTGGGCTGTAGTTCGCAATGCGGGCTGTAGTTCGCAACACGGGCCGTATTTCGCAGTACGGGCTGTAGTTCACATTGTGGGCTATAGTTCGCAGTGCGGGCTGCAGTTCGCAGTCCGGGCTGTAGTTCCCAGTGCGGGTTGTAGTTCGTAGTGCGTGCTGTAGTTCGCAGTGTGGGCTGTTGTTCGCAATATGGGCTGTAGTTCGCAGTGTGAGCTGTAGTTCGCTGTACGGGCTGTAGTTCGCAGTGTGGGCTGTAGTTCGCAGTCCGGGCTGTGGTTCACAGTGTGGGCTCTAGTTCACAGTGTGGGCTGAAGTTCGCAGTACGGGCTCAGTTCTCAGTGTGGGCTGTAGTTCACAGTGCGGGCTGTAGTTTGAATTGCGGGCTGTAATTCGTAGTGCGGACTGTATTTCGTAGTGCGGGCTGTAGTTCGCATTGTGGGCTGTAGGTCGCAGTGTGGGCTGCAGTTCGCAGTGTGGGCTGTAGTTCTCAGTGCGGGCTGTAATTCTTAGTGCGGGCTGTAGTTCACAGTGCGGGTTCTAGTTCGCAGTGTGGGTTGTAGTTCGCAGTATGGGCTGTAGTTCGCAATGCGGGTTGTAGTTCGCAACACGGGCCTTATTTCGCAGTACGGGCTGTAGTTCACATTGTGGGCTATAGTTCGCAGTGCGGGCTGCAGTTCGCAGTCTGGGCTGTAGTTCCCAGTGCGGGTTGTAGTTCGTAGTGCGTGCTGTAGTTCGCAGTGTGGGCTGTTGTTCGCAATATGGGCTGTAGTTCGCAGTGTGAGCTGTAGTTCGCTGTACGGGCTGTAGTTCGCAGTGAGGGCTGTAGTTCGCAGTGCGGGTTGTAATTCATAGTATGTGCTGTAGTTAGCAGTGTGTGCTGTCGTTCGCAGTGCGAACTCCAGATTGCAGTAAGGGCTGTTGTTCACAGTGCGGGCTGTAAATCGCAATGCACTCTGTAACGCATTGTGCAGGCTGTAGTTCGCTTTGCATTCTCTAGTTCATAGTGCGGACTGTAATTCGCAATGTGGGCTGTAGTCTGCAATACGGGCTGTAGTTCGCAATGTGGGCTCCAGTTCACAGTGCGGGCTGTAGATCGCAGCTCAGGCTATAGTTCGCAATGCAGTCTGTAGTCCGCATTGTGGGCTTTAGTTCTCTTTATGGGCTGTAGTTCGCAGTGCAGGCTGTAGTTCGCAGTGCGGTCTGTAGTTCGCGGTGTGGGTTGTAGTTCGCAGTGCGGGTTGTAGTTTGCAGTGTGGGCTGTAGTTTGCAGTACAGGCTGTAGTTCGCAGTACAGGCTGTAGTTCGCAGTGTGGGCTGTAGTTCGCAATGCGGGCTGTAGTTCGCAACACGGGCCGTATTTCGCAGTACGGGCTGTAGTTCACATTGTGGGCTATAGTTCGCAGTGCGGGCTGCAGTTCGCAGTCCGGGCTGTAGTTCCCAGTGCGGGTTGTAGTTCGTAGTCCGTGCTGTAGTTCGCAGTGTGGGCTGTTGTTCGCAATATGGGCTGTAGTTCGCAGTGTGAGCTGTAGTTCGCTGTACAGGCTGTAGTTCGCAGTGTGGGCTGTAGTTCGCAGTCAGGGCTGTGGTTCACAGTGTTGGCTCTAGTTCACAGTGTGGGCTGAAGTTCGCAGTACGGGCTCAGTTCTCAGTGTGGGCTGTAGTTCACAGTGCGGGCTGTAGTTTGAATTGCGGGCTGTAATTCGTAGTGCGGACTGTATTTCGTAGTGCGGGCTGTAGTTCGCATTGTGGGCTGTAGGTCGCAGTGTGGGCTGCAGTTCGCAGTGTGGGCTGTAGTTCTCAGTGCGGGCTGTAATTCTTAGTGTGGGCTGTAGTTCACAGTGCGGGTTCTAGTTCGCAGTGTGGGTTGTAGTTCGCAGTATGGGCTGTAGTTCGCAGTGCGGGCTGCAGTTCGAGTGCAGGCTGTAATTTGCAGTACGGGCTGTATTTCGCAATGCGGGCTGTAGTTCGCAGCGCGGGCTGTAGTTCGCAGTACAGGGTGTAGTTTGCAATACGGGCTTTAGTTCGCAATGCGGGCTGCAGTTCGCAGAGCGGGCTGTAGTTTGCAGTACGGGCTGTAGTTCACTGTGTGGGCTGTAGTTCGCAGTGCAGGCTGTAGTTCGCAGTGCTGTCTGTAGTTCGCAGTACGGGCTGTAGTTTGCACTGCGCGCTGTAGTTTGCAGTATGGGCTGCAGTTTGCAGTGTGGCTTCCAGTTTGCAGTACGTGCTGTAGTTTGCAGTGCGGGCTGTAGTTCGCAGTGTGAGCTGTAGTTCGCATTGAGGGCTGTAGATTGCAGTGCTGGTTGTATTTCACAGTGCGGGTTGTAGTTCACAGTACGGGCTGTAGTTCGCAGTGTGGGCTCCAGTTCGCAGTGTGAGCTGTAGTTTGCAGTACGGGCTGTAGTTCGCAATGCGGGCTATAGTTCGCAGCGCGGACTGTAGTTCGCAGTACGGGCTGTAGTTCACTGTGTGGGCTGTAGTTTGCAGTGAAGGCTGTAGTTCGCAGTACTGTCTGTAGTTCGCAGTACGGGCTGTAGTTTGCACTGTGGGCTGCAGTTTGCAGTACGAGCTGTAGTTCGCAGTGTGGGCTCCTGGTCGCAGTGCGGGCTGTAGTTCGCAGTGCGGGCCGTAGTTCTCTGTATGTGCTGTAATTCGCAGTGCGGGCTCCAGTTCGCAGTTTGGGCTGTATTTCTCAGTGGGGCTGTAGTTCGCAGTGTTTGCTGTAGTTTGCAGTGTGGGCTCCAGTTCGCAGTGTGGGCTTTAGTTCGCAGTGCGGGCTGTAGTTCGCACTGCGGGCTGTAGTTTGCAGTATGGGCTGCAGTTCGCAGTGTGGGCTCCAGTTCGCAGTACGGGCAGTTGTTCGCAGTACGGGCTGCAGTTCGCAGTGTGGGATCCAGTTCACAGTACGTGCTGTAGTTTTCAGTGCAGGCTGTAGTTCGCAGTGTGGGCTGTAGTTCGCAGTGTGGGCTGTAGTTCGCAGTACAGGCTGTAGTTCGCAGTACGGGCTGTAGTTCGCAGCACGGGCTGTATTTCGCAGTACGGGCTGTAGTTCACATTGTTGGCTATAGTTCGCAGTGCGGGCTGCAGTTCGCAGTACGGGCTGTAGTTCACAGTGCGGGCTGTAGTTTGAATTGCGGGCTGTAATTCGTATTGCGGGCTGTATTTCGTAGTGTGGGCTCTAATTCGCATTGTGGGCTGTAGGTCGCAGTGTGGGCTGCAGTTCGCAGTGTGGGCTGTAGTTCGCAGTGCGGGCTGTAATTCTTAGTGCGGGCTGTAGTTCACAGTGCGGGTTCTAGTTCGCAGTGCGGGCTGTAGTTTGCAGTGCGGCTGTAGTTCACAGTGCGGGCTGTAGTTTACAGTGCAGGCTGTAGTTCGCAGTGCGTGCTGTAATTCGTAGTGTGTGCTGTAGTTTGCAGTGTGGGCTGTAGTTCGCAGTGCGAACTCCAGTTTGCAGTAAGGGCTGTAGTTCACAGTGCGGGCTGTAAATCGCAATGCAGGCTGTAATGCGTAGTGTGGGCTGTAGTTCGCATTGCAGTCTGTAGTTCATAGTGCGGATTGTAGTTTGCAATGTGAGCTGTCATCTGCAGTACGGGCTGTAGTTTGCAATGTGGGCTTCAGTTCACAGTGCGGGCTGTAGTTCGCCGTGTGGGCTGTAGTTCGCAGTGCAGGCTTTTGTTCACAGTGCGGGCTGTAAATCGCAATGCAGGCTGTAATGCGTAGTGTGGGCTGTAGTTCGCATTGCAGTCTGTAGTTCATAGTGCGGATTGTAGTTTGCAATGTGAGCTGTCATCTGCAGTACGGGCTGTAGTTTGCAATGTGGGCTTCAGTTCACAGTGCGGGCTGTAGTTCGCCGTGTGGGCTGTAGTTCGCAGTGCAGGCTTTTGTTCGCAGTGCGTGTTGTAGTTCGCAGTGCGGGCTGTAGTTCGCAGTACGTGCTGTAGTTCGCAGTGCGGGTTGTAGTTCGTAGTGCGGGCTGTAGTTCGCATTGTGGGCCTGAGTTCACTGTACGGGCTTTAGTTCGCAGTACAGGCTTTAGTTCGCAGTACGGGCTGTAGTTCGCACTGCAGGCTGTAGTTTGCAGTATGGGCTGTAGTTCTCAGTGTGGGCTCCAGTTTGCAATACGGGCTGTTGTTCGCAGTACGGGCTCCACTTCGCAGTGTGGGCTCCAGTTCGCAGTACGTGCAGTAGTTTGCAGTGCAGGCTGTTGTTCGCAGTGCGGGCTGTAATTCGCAGTATGGGCTCCAGTCCACATTACGGGCTCTAGTTCTCTGTGTGGGCTGTAGTTCACTGTGCGGGCTGTAGTTTGCATTGCGGGCTGTAATTCGTAGTATTGGCTGTAGTTCGCAGTGTGGGCTGTAGTTCGCAGTGCGGGCTGTAATTCGTAGAGCGGGCTGTAGTTCACAATGCAGGTTCTGGTTCGCAGTGCGGGCTGTAGTTCGCAGTGTGGCTGTAGTTCACAGTGCGGGCTGTAATTCGTAATGTGTGCTGTAGTTAGCAGTGTGGGCTGTAGTTCGCAGTGCGTACTGCAGATTGCAGTAAGGGCTGTAGTTCACAGTGCGGGCTGTAAATCGCAATGCAGGCTGTAATGTGTAGTGTGGGCTGTAGTTTGCATTGCAGTCTGTTGTTCATAGTGCAGACTGTAGTTCGCAATGTGGGCTGTAGTGTGCAATACGGGATGTAGTTCGCAATGTGGGCTCCAGTTCACAGTGCAGGCTGTGAATCGCAGCGCGGGCTATAGTTCGCAATGCAGTCTGTAGTCCGCATTGTGGGCTTTAGTTCTCAGTATGGGCTGCAGTTCGCATTGTGGACTGCAGTTCGCCGTGCCGTCTGCAGTTCGCAGTCTTATCTGTAGTTCACAGTGTGGGCTGTAGTTCCCATTGTTGGCTGTAGTTCGCAGTGTGGGCTGTAGTTCGCTGTACGGGCTGTAGTTCATAGCGCGGGCTGTAGTTCGCTGTACGGGCTCTAGTTCACAACACGGGCTGTAGTTCGCTGTGCGGGCTATAGTTCGCTGTGCGGTCTGTAGTTCGCAGTGCGGCTGTAGTTCGCAGTGCGGTCTGTAGTTCGCGGTGCGGGTTATAGTTCGCTGTGCAGGTTGTAGTTCGCAGTGCGGGTTGTAGTTCGCAGTGCGGGTTGTAGTTCGCAATGCGGGCTGTAGTTCGCAGCGTGGGCTGTAGTTCGCAGTACGTGCAGTAGTTTGCAGTGTGGGTTGTAGTTCGTAGTGCGGGCTCTAGTTCGCAGTGTGGGCCTGAGTTCACTATACGGGCTGTAGTTCGCAGTACAGGCTGTAGTTCGCAGTACGGGCTGTAGTTCGCACTGCAGGCTGTAGTTTGCAGTATGGGCTGTAGTTCGCAGTGTGGGCTCCAGTTCGCAGTACGGGCTGTTGTTCGCAGTACGGGCTCCAGTTCGTAGTGTGGGCTCCAGTTCGCAGAATGTGCTGTAGTTTGCTGTGCGGGCTGTAGTTCACAGTGTGGGTTGTAGTTCGCAGTACGGGCTGTAGTTCGCTGTGCGGGCTGTAGTTCGCAGTACAGGCTGTAGTTCGCACTACGGACTGTAGTTCGCAAATGGGCTGTAGTTCGCAGCACGGGCTGTAATTCGCAGTACGGGCTGTAGTTCACAGTGTGGGCTGTGGTTCGCAGTGCGGGCTGTAGTTCACAATGCGGGCTGTAGTTTGCAGCGCCGGCTGTAGTTCGCAGTACGGGCTGTAATTCACAGTGTGGCCTGTAGTTTGCAGTGCGGTCTGTAGTTCGCAGTGCGGGTTGTAGTTCGTAGTGCGTGCTGTAGTTCGCAGTGTGGGCTGTTGTTCGCAGTACGCGCTGTAGTTCGCAGTGTGGGCTCCAGCTCGCCGTGTGGGCTGTAGTTTGCAGTATGTGCTGTAGTTCGCAGTGTGGGCTGTAGTTCGCAGTAGAGGCTGTAGTTCGCGTACGGGCTGTAGTTCACAGTGTGGGCTCTAGTTCACAGTGTGGGCTGTAGTTCGCAGTACGGGCTCTAGTTTGTAGCCCGGGCTGTAGTTCGCAGCGTGGGCTGTGCTTCGCAGTGTGTGGTGTAGTTCGCAGTGTGGGCTCCTGTTCGCAGTGCGGGCTGTAGTTTGCAGTGTGGGCTGTAGTTCACAGTACGGGCTGCAGTTCGCAATACGGGCTGTAGTTTGCAGTGCGGGCTGTAGTTCGCAGTGTGGGCTGTATTTCGCAGTGTTTGCTGTAGTTTGCAGTACGGGCTGTGGTTCACAGTGTGGGCTCTAGTTCACAATGTGGGCTGTCGTTCGCAGTACGGGCTCTAGTTCTCAGTGTGGTCTGTAGTTCACAGTGCGGGCTGTAGTTTGCATTGCGGGCTGTAATTCGTAGTGTTGGCTGTAGTTCGCAGTGTGGGCTGTAGTTCGCAGTGTGGGCTGTAATTCGTAGTGCGGGCTGTAGTTGACAGTGCGGATTCTAGTTCGCAGTGCGGGCTGTAGTTCGCAGTGCGGCTGTAGTTCGCAGTGCGGCTGTAGTTCGCAGTGCGTCTGTAGTTTACAGTGCGGGCTGTAGTTCGCAGTGCGGGCTGTAATTCATAGTATGTGCTGTAGTTAGCAGTGTGTGCTGTCGTTCGCAGTGCGAACTCCAGATTGCAGTAAGGGCTGTTGTTCACAGTGCGGGCTGTAAATCGCAATGCACTCTGTAACGCATAGTGCAGGCTGTAGTTCGCTTTGCATTCTGTAGTTCATAGTGCGGACTGTAGTTCACAATGTGGGCTGTAGTCTGCAATACGGGCTGTAGTTCGCAATGTGGGCTCCAGTTCACAGTGCGGGCTGTAGATCGCAGCTCAGGCTATAGTTCGCAATGCAGTCTGTAGTCCGCATTGTGGGCTTTAGTTCTCTTTATGGGCTGTAGTTCGCAGTGCAGGCTGTAGTTCGCAGTGTGGTCTGTAGTTCGCGGTGTGGGTTGTAGTTCGCAGTGCGGGTTGAAGTTTGCAGTGTGGGCTGTAGTTTGCAGTACAGGCTGTAGTTCGCAACACGGGCCGTATTTCGCAGTACGGGCTGTAGTTCACATTGTGGGCTATAGTTCGCAGTGCGGGCTGCAGTTCGCAGTCCGGGCTGTAGTTCCCAGTGCGGGTTGTAGTTCGTAGTGCGTGCTGTAGTTCGCAGTGTGGGCTGTTGTTCGCAATATGGGCTGTAGTTCGCAGTGTGAGCTGTAGTTCGCTGTACGGGCTGTAGTTCGCAGTGTGGGCTGTAGTTCGCAGTGCGGGCTGTAATTCATAGTATGTGCTGTAGTTAGCAGTGTGTGCTGTCGTTCGCAGTGCGAACTCCAGATTGCAGTAAGGGCTGTTGTTCACAGTGCGGGCTGTAAATCGCAATGCACTCTGTAACGCATAGTGCAGGCTGTAGTTCGCTTTGCATTCTGTAGTTCATAGTGCGGACTGTAATTCGCAATGTGGGCTGTAGTCTGCAATACGGGCTGTAGTTCGCAATGTGGGCTCCAGTTCACAGTGCGGGCTGTAGATCGCAGCTCAGGCTATAGTTCGCAATGCAGTCTGTAGTCCGCATTGTGGGCTTTAGTTCTCTTTATGGGCTGTAGTTCGCAGTGCAGGCTGTAGTTCGCAGTGCGGTCTGTAGTTCGCGGTGTGGGTTGTAGTTCGCAGTACAGGCTGTAGTTCGCAGTGTGGGCTGTAGTTCGCAATGCGGGCTGTAGTTCGCAACACGGGCCGTATTTCGCAGTACGGGCTGTAGTTCACATTGTGGGCTATAGTTCGCAGTGCGGGCTGCAGTTCGCAGTCCGGGCTGTAGTTCCCAGTGCGGGTTGTAGTTCGTAGTGCGTGCTGTAGTTCGCAGTGTGGGCTGTTGTTCGCAATATGGGCTGTAGTTCGCAGTGTGAGCTGTAGTTCGCTGTACGGGCTGTAGTTCGCAGTGTGGGCTGTAGTTCGCAGTCCGGGCTGTGGTTCACAGTGTGGGCTCTAGTTCACAGTGTGGGCTGAAGTTCGCAGTACGGGCTCAGTTCTCAGTGTGGGCTGTAGTTCACAGTGCGGGCTGTAGTTTGAATTGCGGGCTGTAATTCGTAGTGCGGACTGTATTTCCTAGTGCGGGCTGTAGTTCGCATTGTGGGCTGTAGGTCGCAGTGTGGGCTGCAGTTCGCAGTGTGGGCTGTAGTTCTCAGTGCGGGCTGTAATTCTTAGTGCGGGCTGTAGTTCACAGTGCGGGTTCTAGTTCGCAGTGTGGGTTGTAGTTCGCAGTATGGGCTGTAGTTCGCAATGCGGGCTGTAGTTCGCAACACGGGCCTTATTTCGCAGTACGGGCTGTAGTTCACATTGTGGGCTATAGTTCGCAGTGCGGGCTGCAGTTCGCAGTCTGGGCTGTAGTTCCCAGTGCGGGTTGTAGTTCGTAGTGCGTGCTGTAGTTCGCAGTGTGGGCTGTTGTTCGCAATATGGGCTGTAGTTCGCAGTGTGAGCTGTAGTTCGCTGTACGGGCTGTAGTTCGCAGTGAGGGCTGTAGTTCGCAGTGCGGGTTGTAATTCATAGTATGTGCTGTAGTTAGCAGTGTGTGCTGTCGTTCGCAGTGCGAACTCCAGATTGCAGTAAGGGCTGTTGTTCACAGTGCGGGCTGTAAATCGCAATGCACTCTGTAACGCATTGTGCAGGCTGTAGTTCGCTTTGCATTCTGTAGTTCATAGTGCGGACTGTAATTCGCAATGTGGGCTGTAGTCTGCAATACGGGCTGTAGTTCGCAATGTGGGCTCCAGTTCACAGTGCGGGCTGTAGATCGCAGCTCAGGCTATAGTTCGCAATGCAGTCTGTAGTCCGCATTGTGGGCTTTAGTTCTCTTTATGGGCTGTAGTTCGCAGTGCAGGCTGTAGTTCGCAGTGCGGTCTGTAGTTCGCGGTGTGGGTTGTAGTTCGCAGTGCGGGTTGTAGTTTGCAGTGTGGGCTGTAGTTTGCAGTACAGGCTGTAGTTCGCAGTACAGGCTGTAGTTCGCAGTGTGGGCTGTAGTTCGCAATGCGGGCTGTAGTTCGCAACACGGGCCGTATTTCGCAGTACGGGCTGTAGTTCACATTGTGGGCTATAGTTCGCAGTGCGGGCTGCAGTTCGCAGTCCGGGCTGTAGTTCCCAGTGCGGGTTGTAGTTCGTAGTCCGTGCTGTAGTTCGCAGTGTGGGCTGTTGTTCGCAATATGGGCTGTAGTTCGCAGTGTGAGCTGTAGTTCGCTGTACAGGCTGTAGTTCGCAGTGTGGGCTGTAGTTCGCAGTCAGGGCTGTGGTTCACAGTGTTGGCTCTAGTTCACAGTGTGGGCTGAAGTTCGCAGTACGGGCTCAGTTCTCAGTGTGGGCTGTAGTTCACAGTGCGGGCTGTAGTTTGAATTGCGGGCTGTAATTCGTAGTGCGGACTGTATTTCGTAGTGCGGGCTGTAGTTCGCATTGTGGGCTGTAGGTCGCAGTGTGGGCTGCAGTTCGCAGTGTGGGCTGTAGTTCTCAGTGCGGGCTGTAATTCTTAGTGTGGGCTGTAGTTCACAGTGCGGGTTCTAGTTCGCAGTGTGGGTTGTAGTTCGCAGTATGGGCTGTAGTTCGCAGTGCGGGCTGCAGTTCGAGTGCAGGCTGTAATTTGCAGTACGGGCTGTAGTTCGCAATGCGGGCTGTAGTTCGCAGCGCGGGCTGTAGTTCGCAGTACAGGGTGTAGTTTGCAATACGGGCTTTAGTTCGCAATGCGGGCTGCAGTTCGCAGAGCGGGCTGTAGTTTGCAGTACGGGCTGTAGTTCACTGTGTGGGCTGTAGTTCGCAGTGCAGGCTGTAGTTCGCAGTGCTGTCTGTAGTTCGCAGTACGGGCTGTAGTTTGCACTGCGCGCTGTAGTTTGCAGTATGGGCTGCAGTTTGCAGTGTGGCTTCCAGTTTGCAGTACGTGCTGTAGTTTGCAGTGCGGGCTGTAGTTCGCAGTGTGAGCTGTAGTTCGCATTGAGGGCTGTAGATTGCAGTGCTGGTTGTATTTCACAGTGCGGGTTGTAGTTCACAGTACGGGCTGTAGTTCGCAGTGTGGGCTCCAGTTCGCAGTGTGAGCTGTAGTTTGCAGTACGGGCTGTAGTTCGCAATGCGGGCTATAGTTCGCAGCGCGGACTGTAGTTCGCAGTACGGGCTGTAGTTCACTGTGTGGGCTGTAGTTTGCAGTGAAGGCTGTAGTTCGCAGTACTGTCTGTAGTTCGCAGTACGGGCTGTAGTTTGCACTGTGGGCTGCAGTTTGCAGTACGAGCTGTAGTTCGCAGTGTGGGCTCCTGGTCGCAGTGCGGGCTGTAGTTCGCAGTGCGGGCCGTAGTTCTCTGTACGTGCTGTAATTCGCAGTGCGGGCTCCAGTTCGCAGTTTGGGCTGTATTTCTCAGTGGGGCTGTAGTTCGCAGTGTTTGCTGTAGTTTGCAGTGTGGGCTCCAGTTCGCAGTGTGGGCTTTAGTTCGCAGTGCGGGCTGTAGTTCGCACTGCGGGCTGTAGTTTGCAGTATGGGCTGCAGTTCGCAGTGTGGGCTCCAGTTCGCAGTACGGGCAGTTGTTCGCAGTACGGGCTGCAGTTCGCAGTGTGGGATCCAGTTCACAGTACGTGCTGTAGTTTTCAGTGCAGGCTGTAGTTCGCAGTGTGGGCTGTAGTTCGCAGTGTGGGCTGTAGTTCGCAGTACAGGCTGTAGTTCACAGTACGGGCTGTAGTTCGCAGCACGGGCTGTATTTCGCAGTACGGGCTGTAGTTCACATTGTTGGCTATAGTTCGCAGTGCGGGCTGCAGTTCGCAGTACGGGCTGTAGTTCACAGTGCGGGCTGTAGTTTGAATTGCGGGCTGTAATTCGTATTGCGGGCTGTATTTCGTAGTGTGGGCTCTAATTCGCATTGTGGGCTGTAGGTCGCCGTGTGGGCTGCAGTTCGCAGTGTGGGCTGTAGTTCGCAGTGCGGGCTGTAATTCTTAGTGCGGGCTGTAGTTCACAGTGCGGGTTCTAGTTCGCAGTGCGGGCTGTAGTTTGCAGTGCGGCTGTAGTTCACAGTGCGGGCTGTAGTTTACAGTGCAGGCTGTAGTTCGCAGTGCGTGCTGTAATTCGTAGTGTGTGCTGTAGTTTGCAGTGTGGGCTGTAGTTCGCAGTGCGAACTCCAGTTTGCAGTAAGGGCTGTAGTTCACAGTGCGGGCTGTAAATCGCAATGCAGGCTGTAATGCGTAGTGTGGGCTGTAGTTCGCATTGCAGTCTGTAGTTCATAGTGCGGATTGTAGTTTGCAATGTGAGCTGTCATCTGCAGTACGGGCTGTAGTTTGCAATGTGGGCTTCAGTTCACAGTGCGGGCTGTAGTTCGCCGTGTGGGCTGTAGTTCGCAGTGCAGGCTTTTGTTCACAGTGCGGGCTGTAAATCGCAATGCAGGCTGTAATGCGTAGTGTGGGCTGTAGTTCGCATTGCAGTCTGTAGTTCATAGTGCGGATTGTAGTTTGCAATGTGAGCTGTCATCTGCAGTACAGGCTGTAGTTTGCAATGTGGGCTTCAGTTCACAGTGCGGGCTGTAGTTCGCCGTGTGGGCTGTAGTTCGCAGTGCAGGCTTTTGTTCGCAGTGCGTGTTGTAGTTCGCAGTGCGGGCTGTAGTTCGCAGTACGTGCTGTAGTTCGCAGTGCGGGTTGTAGTTCGTAGTGCGGGCTGTAGTTCGCATTGTGGGCCTGAGTTCACTGTACGGGCTTTAGTTCGCAGTACAGGCTTTAGTTCGCAGTACGGGCTGTAGTTCGCACTGCAGGCTGTAGTTTGCAGTATGGGCTGTAGTTCTCAGTGTGGGCTCCAGTTTGCAATACGGGCTGTTGTTCGCAGTACGGGCTCCACTTCGCAGTGTGGGCTCCAGTTCGCAGTACGTGCAGTAGTTTGCAGTGCAGGCTGTTGTTCGCAGTGCGGGCTGTAATTCGCAGTATGGGCTCCAGTCCACATTACGGGCTCTAGTT
This sequence comes from Isurus oxyrinchus, assembly GCA_026770705.1. Lineage (NCBI taxonomy): Eukaryota > Metazoa > Chordata > Chondrichthyes > Lamniformes > Lamnidae > Isurus > Isurus oxyrinchus. The sequence continues at coordinate 3,038,621 of JANJGN010000058.1, read as the reverse complement.
CTCTGTGTGGGCTGTAGTTCACTGTGCGGGCTGTAGTTTGCATTGCGGGCTGTAATTCGTAGTATTGGCTGTAGTTCGCAGTGTGGGCTGTAGTTCGCAGTGCGGGCTGTAATTCGTAGAGCGGGCTGTAGTTCACAATGCAGGTTCTGGTTCGCAGTGCGGGCTGTAGTTCGCAGTGTGGCTGTAGTTCACAGTGCGGGCTGTAATTCGTAATGTGTGCTGTAGTTAGCAGTGTGGGCTGTAGTTCGCAGTGCGTACTGCAGATTGCAGTAAGGGCTGTAGTTCACAGTGCGGGCTGTAAATCGCAATGCAGGCTGTAATGTGTAGTGTGGGCTGTAGTTTGCATTGCAGTCTGTTGTTCATAGTGCAGACTGTAGTTCGCAATGTGGGCTGTAGTGTGCAATACGGGATGTAGTTCGCAATGTGGGCTCCAGTTCACAGTGCGGGCTGTGAATCGCAGCGCGGGCTATAGTTCGCAATGCAGTCTGTAGTCCGCATTGTGGGCTTTAGTTCTCAGTATGGGCTGCAGTTCGCATTGTGGACTGCAGTTCGCCGTGCCGTCTGCAGTTCGCAGTCTTATCTGTAGTTCACAGTGTGGGCTGTAGTTCCCATTGTTGGCTGTAGTTCGCAGTGTGGGCTGTAGTTCGCTGTACGGGCTGTAGTTCATAGCGCGGGCTGTAGTTCGCTGTACGGGCTCTAGTTCACAACACGGGCTGTAGTTCGCTGTGCGGGCTATAGTTCGCTGTGCGGTCTGTAGTTCGCAGTGCGGCTGTAGTTCGTAGTGCGGTCTGTAGTTCGCGGTGCGGGTTATAGTTCGCTGTGCAGGTTGTAGTTCGCAGTGCGGGTTGTAGTTCGCAGTGCGGGTTGTAGTTCGCAATGCGGGCTGTAGTTCGCAGCGTGGGCTGTAGTTCGCAGTACGTGCAGTAGTTTGCAGTGTGGGTTGTAGTTCGTAGTGCGGGCTCTAGTTCGCAGTGTGGGCCTGAGTTCACTATACGGGCTGTAGTTCGCAGTACAGGCTGTAGTTCGCAGTACGGGCTGTAGTTCGCACTGCAGGCTGTAGTTTGCAGTATGGGCTGTAGTTCGCAGTGTGGGCTCCAGTTCGCAGTACGGGCTGTTGTTCGCAGTACGGGCTCCAGTTCGTAGTGTGGGCTCCAGTTCGCAGAATGTGCTGTAGTTTGCTGTGCGGGCTGTAGTTCACAGTGTGGGTTGTAGTTCGCAGTACAGGCTGTAGTTCACTGTGCGGGCTGTAGTTCGCAGTACAGGCTGTAGTTCGCACTACGGACTGTAGTTCGCAAATGGGCTGTAGTTTGCAGCGCGGGCTGTAATTCGCAGTACGGGCTGTAGTTCACAGTGTGGGCTGTGGTTCGCAGTGCGGGCTGTAGTTCACAATGCGGGCTGTAGTTTGCAGCGCCGGCTGTAGTTCGCAGTACGGGCTGTAATTCACAGTGTGGCCTGTAGTTTGCAGTGCGGTCTGTAGTTCGCAGTGCGGGTTGTAGTTCGTAGTGCGTGCTGTAGTTCGCAGTGTGGGCTGTTGTTCGCAGTACGCGCTGTAGTTCGCAGTGTGGGCTCCAGCTCGCGGTGTGGGCTGTAGTTTGCAGTATGTGCTGTAGTTCGCAGTGTGGGCTGTAGTTCGCAGTAGAGGCTGTAGTTCGCGTACGGGCTGTAGTTCACAGTGTGGGCTCTAGTTCACAGTGTGGGCTGTAGTTCGCAGTACGGGCTCTAGTTTGTAGCCCGGGCTGTAGTTCGCAGCGTGGGCTGTGCTTCGCAGTGTGTGGTGTAGTTCGCAGTGTGGGCTCCTGTTCGCAGTGCGGGCTGTAGTTTGCAGTGTGGGCTGTAGTTCACAGTACGGGCTGCAGTTCGCAATACGGGCTGTAGTTTGCAGTGCGGGCTGTAGTTCGCAGTGTGGGCTGTAGTTCGCAGTGTTTGCTGTAGTTTGCAGTACGGGCTGTGGTTCACAGTGTGGGCTCTAGTTCACAATGTGGGCTGTCGTTCGCAGTACGGGCTCTAGTTCTCAGTGTGGTCTGTAGTTCACAGTGCGGGCTGTAGTTTGCATTGCGGGCTGTAATTCGTAGTGTTGGCTGTAGTTCGCAGTGTGGGCTGTAGTTCGCAGTGTGGGCTGTAATTCGTAGTGCGGGCTGTAGTTGACAGTGCGGATTCTAGTTCGCAGTGCGGGCTGTAGTTCGCAGTGCGGCTGTAGTTCGCAGTGCGGCTGTAGTTCGCAGTGCGTCTGTAGTTTACAGTGCGGGCTGTAGTTCGCAGTGCGGGCTGTAATTCATAGTATGTGCTGTAGTTAGCAGTGTGTGCTGTCGTTCGCAGTGCGAACTCCAGATTGCAGTAAGGGCTGTTGTTCACAGTGCGGGCTGTAAATCGCAATGCACTCTGTAACGCATAGTGCAGGCTGTAGTTCGCTTTGCATTCTGTAGTTCATAGTGCGGACTGTAGTTCACAATGTGGGCTGTAGTCTGCAATACGGGCTGTAGTTCGCAATGTGGGCTCCAGTTCACAGTGCGGGCTGTAGATCGCAGCTCAGGCTATAGTTCGCAATGCAGTCTGTAGTCCGCATTGTGGGCTTTAGTTCTCTTTATGGGCTGTAGTTCGCAGTGCAGGCTGTAGTTCGCAGTGTGGTCTGTAGTTCGCGGTGTGGGTTGTAGTTCGCAGTGCGGGTTGAAGTTTGCAGTGTGGGCTGTAGTTTGCAGTACAGGCTGTAGTTCGCAACACGGGCCGTATTTCGCAGTACGGGCTGTAGTTCACATTGTGGGCTATAGTTCGCAGTGCGGGCTGCAGTTCGCAGTCCGGGCTGTAGTTCCCAGTGCGGGTTGTAGTTCGTAGTGCGTGCTGTAGTTCGCAGTGTGGGCTGTTGTTCGCAATATGGGCTGTAGTTCGCAGTGTGAGCTGTAGTTCGCTGTACGGGCTGTAGTTCGCAGTGTGGGCTGTAGTTCGCAGTGCGGGCTGTAATTCATAGTATGTGCTGTAGTTAGCAGTGTGTGCTGTCGTTCGCAGTGCGAACTCCAGATTGCAGTAAGGGCTGTTGTTCACAGTGCGGGCTGTAAATCGCAATGCACTCTGTAACGCATAGTGCAGGCTGTAGTTCGCTTTGCATTCTGTAGTTCATAGTGCGGACTGTAATTCGCAATGTGGGCTGTAGTCTGCAATACGGGCTGTAGTTCGCAATGTGGGCTCCAGTTCACAGTGCGGGCTGTAGATCGCAGCTCAGGCTATAGTTCGCAATGCAGTCTGTAGTCCGCATTGTGGGCTTTAGTTCTCTTTATGGGCTGTAGTTCGCAGTGCAGGCTGTAGTTCGCAGTGCGGTCTGTAGTTCGCGGTGTGGGTTGTAGTTCGCAGTACAGGCTGTAGTTCGCAGTGTGGGCTGTAGTTCGCAATGCGGGCTGTAGTTCGCAACACGGGCCGTATTTCGCAGTACGGGCTGTAGTTCACATTGTGGGCTATAGTTCGCAGTGCGGGCTGCAGTTCGCAGTCCGGGCTGTAGTTCCCAGTGCGGGTTGTAGTTCGTAGTGCGTGCTGTAGTTCGCAGTGTGGGCTGTTGTTCGCAATATGGGCTGTAGTTCGCAGTGTGAGCTGTAGTTCGCTGTACGGGCTGTAGTTCGCAGTGTGGGCTGTAGTTCGCAGTCCGGGCTGTGGTTCACAGTGTGGGCTCTAGTTCACAGTGTGGGCTGAAGTTCGCAGTACGGGCTCAGTTCTCAGTGTGGGCTGTAGTTCACAGTGCGGGCTGTAGTTTGAATTGCGGGCTGTAATTCGTAGTGCGGACTGTATTTCCTAGTGCGGGCTGTAGTTCGCATTGTGGGCTGTAGGTCGCAGTGTGGGCTGCAGTTCGCAGTGTGGGCTGTAGTTCTCAGTGCGGGCTGTAATTCTTAGTGCGGGCTGTAGTTCACAGTGCGGGTTCTAGTTCGCAGTGTGGGTTGTAGTTCGCAGTATGGGCTGTAGTTCGCAATGCGGGCTGTAGTTCGCAACACGGGCCTTATTTCGCAGTACGGGCTGTAGTTCACATTGTGGGCTATAGTTCGCAGTGCGGGCTGCAGTTCGCAGTCTGGGCTGTAGTTCCCAGTGCGGGTTGTAGTTCGTAGTGCGTGCTGTAGTTCGCAGTGTGGGCTGTTGTTCGCAATATGGGCTGTAGTTCGCAGTGTGAGCTGTAGTTCGCTGTACGGGCTGTAGTTCGCAGTGAGGGCTGTAGTTCGCAGTGCGGGTTGTAATTCATAGTATGTGCTGTAGTTAGCAGTGTGTGCTGTCGTTCGCAGTGCGAACTCCAGATTGCAGTAAGGGCTGTTGTTCACAGTGCGGGCTGTAAATCGCAATGCACTCTGTAACGCATTGTGCAGGCTGTAGTTCGCTTTGCATTCTGTAGTTCATAGTGCGGACTGTAATTCGCAATGTGGGCTGTAGTCTGCAATACGGGCTGTAGTTCGCAATGTGGGCTCCAGTTCACAGTGCGGGCTGTAGATCGCAGCTCAGGCTATAGTTCGCAATGCAGTCTGTAGTCCGCATTGTGGGCTTTAGTTCTCTTTATGGGCTGTAGTTCGCAGTGCAGGCTGTAGTTCGCAGTGCGGTCTGTAGTTCGCGGTGTGGGTTGTAGTTCGCAGTGCGGGTTGTAGTTTGCAGTGTGGGCTGTAGTTTGCAGTACAGGCTGTAGTTCGCAGTACAGGCTGTAGTTCGCAGTGTGGGCTGTAGTTCGCAATGCGGGCTGTAGTTCGCAACACGGGCCGTATTTCGCAGTACGGGCTGTAGTTCACATTGTGGGCTATAGTTCGCAGTGCGGGCTGCAGTTCGCAGTCCGGGCTGTAGTTCCCAGTGCGGGTTGTAGTTCGTAGTCCGTGCTGTAGTTCGCAGTGTGGGCTGTTGTTCGCAATATGGGCTGTAGTTCGCAGTGTGAGCTGTAGTTCGCTGTACAGGCTGTAGTTCGCAGTGTGGGCTGTAGTTCGCAGTCAGGGCTGTGGTTCACAGTGTTGGCTCTAGTTCACAGTGTGGGCTGAAGTTCGCAGTACGGGCTCAGTTCTCAGTGTGGGCTGTAGTTCACAGTGCGGGCTGTAGTTTGAATTGCGGGCTGTAATTCGTAGTGCGGACTGTATTTCGTAGTGCGGGCTGTAGTTCGCATTGTGGGCTGTAGGTCGCAGTGTGGGCTGCAGTTCGCAGTGTGGGCTGTAGTTCTCAGTGCGGGCTGTAATTCTTAGTGTGGGCTGTAGTTCACAGTGCGGGTTCTAGTTCGCAGTGTGGGTTGTAGTTCGCAGTATGGGCTGTAGTTCGCAGTGCGGGCTGCAGTTCGAGTGCAGGCTGTAATTTGCAGTACGGGCTGTAGTTCGCAATGCGGGCTGTAGTTCGCAGCGCGGGCTGTAGTTCGCAGTACAGGGTGTAGTTTGCAATACGGGCTTTAGTTCGCAATGCGGGCTGCAGTTCGCAGAGCGGGCTGTAGTTTGCAGTACGGGCTGTAGTTCACTGTGTGGGCTGTAGTTCGCAGTGCAGGCTGTAGTTCGCAGTGCTGTCTGTAGTTCGCAGTACGGGCTGTAGTTTGCACTGCGCGCTGTAGTTTGCAGTATGGGCTGCAGTTTGCAGTGTGGCTTCCAGTTTGCAGTACGTGCTGTAGTTTGCAGTGCGGGCTGTAGTTCGCAGTGTGAGCTGTAGTTCGCATTGAGGGCTGTAGATTGCAGTGCTGGTTGTATTTCACAGTGCGGGTTGTAGTTCACAGTACGGGCTGTAGTTCGCAGTGTGGGCTCCAGTTCGCAGTGTGAGCTGTAGTTTGCAGTACGGGCTGTAGTTCGCAATGCGGGCTATAGTTCGCAGCGCGGACTGTAGTTCGCAGTACGGGCTGTAGTTCACTGTGTGGGCTGTAGTTTGCAGTGAAGGCTGTAGTTCGCAGTACTGTCTGTAGTTCGCAGTACGGGCTGTAGTTTGCACTGTGGGCTGCAGTTTGCAGTACGAGCTGTAGTTCGCAGTGTGGGCTCCTGGTCGCAGTGCGGGCTGTAGTTCGCAGTGCGGGCCGTAGTTCTCTGTACGTGCTGTAATTCGCAGTGCGGGCTCCAGTTCGCAGTTTGGGCTGTATTTCTCAGTGGGGCTGTAGTTCGCAGTGTTTGCTGTAGTTTGCAGTGTGGGCTCCAGTTCGCAGTGTGGGCTTTAGTTCGCAGTGCGGGCTGTAGTTCGCACTGCGGGCTGTAGTTTGCAGTATGGGCTGCAGTTCGCAGTGTGGGCTCCAGTTCGCAGTACGGGCAGTTGTTCGCAGTACGGGCTGCAGTTCGCAGTGTGGGATCCAGTTCACAGTACGTGCTGTAGTTTTCAGTGCAGGCTGTAGTTCGCAGTGTGGGCTGTAGTTCGCAGTGTGGGCTGTAGTTCGCAGTACAGGCTGTAGTTCACAGTACGGGCTGTAGTTCGCAGCACGGGCTGTATTTCGCAGTACGGGCTGTAGTTCACATTGTTGGCTATAGTTCGCAGTGCGGGCTGCAGTTCGCAGTACGGGCTGTAGTTCACAGTGCGGGCTGTAGTTTGAATTGCGGGCTGTAATTCGTATTGCGGGCTGTATTTCGTAGTGTGGGCTCTAATTCGCATTGTGGGCTGTAGGTCGCCGTGTGGGCTGCAGTTCGCAGTGTGGGCTGTAGTTCGCAGTGCGGGCTGTAATTCTTAGTGCGGGCTGTAGTTCACAGTGCGGGTTCTAGTTCGCAGTGCGGGCTGTAGTTTGCAGTGCGGCTGTAGTTCACAGTGCGGGCTGTAGTTTACAGTGCAGGCTGTAGTTCGCAGTGCGTGCTGTAATTCGTAGTGTGTGCTGTAGTTTGCAGTGTGGGCTGTAGTTCGCAGTGCGAACTCCAGTTTGCAGTAAGGGCTGTAGTTCACAGTGCGGGCTGTAAATCGCAATGCAGGCTGTAATGCGTAGTGTGGGCTGTAGTTCGCATTGCAGTCTGTAGTTCATAGTGCGGATTGTAGTTTGCAATGTGAGCTGTCATCTGCAGTACGGGCTGTAGTTTGCAATGTGGGCTTCAGTTCACAGTGCGGGCTGTAGTTCGCCGTGTGGGCTGTAGTTCGCAGTGCAGGCTTTTGTTCACAGTGCGGGCTGTAAATCGCAATGCAGGCTGTAATGCGTAGTGTGGGCTGTAGTTCGCATTGCAGTCTGTAGTTCATAGTGCGGATTGTAGTTTGCAATGTGAGCTGTCATCTGCAGTACAGGCTGTAGTTTGCAATGTGGGCTTCAGTTCACAGTGCGGGCTGTAGTTCGCCGTGTGGGCTGTAGTTCGCAGTGCAGGCTTTTGTTCGCAGTGCGTGTTGTAGTTCGCAGTGCGGGCTGTAGTTCGCAGTACGTGCTGTAGTTCGCAGTGCGGGTTGTAGTTCGTAGTGCGGGCTGTAGTTCGCATTGTGGGCCTGAGTTCACTGTACGGGCTTTAGTTCGCAGTACAGGCTTTAGTTCGCAGTACGGGCTGTAGTTCGCACTGCAGGCTGTAGTTTGCAGTATGGGCTGTAGTTCTCAGTGTGGGCTCCAGTTTGCAATACGGGCTGTTGTTCGCAGTACGGGCTCCACTTCGCAGTGTGGGCTCCAGTTCGCAGTACGTGCAGTAGTTTGCAGTGCAGGCTGTTGTTCGCAGTGCGGGCTGTAATTCGCAGTATGGGCTCCAGTCCACATTACGGGCTCTAGTTCTCTGTGTGGGCTGTAGTTCACTGTGCGGGCTGTAGTTTGCATTGCGGGCTGTAATTCGTAGTATTGGCTGTAGTTCGCAGTGTGGGCTGTAGTTCGCAGTGCGGGCTGTAATTCGTAGAGCGGGCTGTAGTTCACAATGCAGGTTCTGGTTCGCAGTGCGGGCTGTAGTTCGCAGTGTGGCTGTAGTTCACAGTGCGGGCTGTAATTCGTAATGTGTGCTGTAGTTAGCAGTGTGGGCTGTAGTTCGCAGTGCGTACTGCAGATTGCAGTAAGGGCTGTAGTTCACAGTGCGGGCTGTAAATCGCAATGCAGGCTGTAATGTGTAGTGTGGGCTGTAGTTTGCATTGCAGTCTGTTGTTCATAGTGCAGACTGTAGTTCGCAATGTGGGCTGTAGTGTGCAATACGGGATGTAGTTCGCAATGTGGGCTCCAGTTCACAGTGCGGGCTGTGAATCGCAGCGCGGGCTATAGTTCGCAATGCAGTCTGTAGTCCGCATTGTGGGCTTTAGTTCTCAGTATGGGCTGCAGTTCGCATTGTGGACTGCAGTTCGCCGTGCCGTCTGCAGTTCGCAGTCTTATCTGTAGTTCACAGTGTGGGCTGTAGTTCCCATTGTTGGCTGTAGTTCGCAGTGTGGGCTGTAGTTCGCTGTACGGGCTGTAGTTCATAGCGCGGGCTGTAGTTCGCTGTACGGGCTCTAGTTCACAACACGGGCTGTAGTTCGCTGTGCGGGCTATAGTTCGCTGTGCGGTCTGTAGTTCGCAGTGCGGCTGTAGTTCGTAGTGCGGTCTGTAGTTCGCGGTGCGGGTTATAGTTCGCTGTGCAGGTTGTAGTTCGCAGTGCGGGTTGTAGTTCGCAGTGCGGGTTGTAGTTCGCAATGCGGGCTGTAGTTCGCAGCGTGGGCTGTAGTTCGCAGTACGTGCAGTAGTTTGCAGTGTGGGTTGTAGTTCGTAGTGCGGGCTCTAGTTCGCAGTGTGGGCCTGAGTTCACTATACGGGCTGTAGTTCGCAGTACAGGCTGTAGTTCGCAGTACGGGCTGTAGTTCGCACTGCAGGCTGTAGTTTGCAGTATGGGCTGTAGTTCGCAGTGTGGGCTCCAGTTCGCAGTACGGGCTGTTGTTCGCAGTACGGGCTCCAGTTCGTAGTGTGGGCTCCAGTTCGCAGAATGTGCTGTAGTTTGCTGTGCGGGCTGTAGTTCACAGTGTGGGTTGTAGTTCGCAGTACAGGCTGTAGTTCACTGTGCGGGCTGTAGTTCGCAGTACAGGCTGTAGTTCGCACTACGGACTGTAGTTCGCAAATGGGCTGTAGTTTGCAGCGCGGGCTGTAATTCGCAGTACGGGCTGTAGTTCACAGTGTGGGCTGTGGTTCGCAGTGCGGGCTGTAGTTCACAATGCGGGCTGTAGTTTGCAGCGCCGGCTGTAGTTCGCAGTACGGGCTGTAATTCACAGTGTGGCCTGTAGTTTGCAGTGCGGTCTGTAGTTCGCAGTGCGGGTTGTAGTTCGTAGTGCGTGCTGTAGTTCGCAGTGTGGGCTGTTGTTCGCAGTACGCGCTGTAGTTCGCAGTGTGGGCTCCAGCTCGCGGTGTGGGCTGTAGTTTGCAGTATGTGCTGTAGTTCGCAGTGTGGGCTGTAGTTCGCAGTAGAGGCTGTAGTTCGCGTACGGGCTGTAGTTCACAGTGTGGGCTCTAGTTCACAGTGTGGGCTGTAGTTCGCAGTACGGGCTCTAGTTTGTAGCCCGGGCTGTAGTTCGCAGCGTGGGCTGTGCTTCGCAGTGTGTGGTGTAGTTCGCAGTGTGGGCTCCTGTTCGCAGTGCGGGCTGTAGTTTGCAGTGTGGGCTGTAGTTCACAGTACGGGCTGCAGTTCGCAATACGGGCTGTAGTTTGCAGTGCGGGCTGTAGTTCGCAGTGTGGGCTGTAGTTCGCAGTGTTTGCTGTAGTTTGCAGTACGGGCTGTGGTTCACAGTGTGGGCTCTAGTTCACAATGTGGGCTGTCGTTCGCAGTACGGGCTCTAGTTCTCAGTGTGGTCTGTAGTTCACAGTGCGGGCTGTAGTTTGCATTGCGGGCTGTAATTCGTAGTGTTGGCTGTAGTTCGCAGTGTGGGCTGTAGTTCGCAGTGTGGGCTGTAATTCGTAGTGCGGGCTGTAGTTGACAGTGCGGATTCTAGTTCGCAGTGCGGGCTGTAGTTCGCAGTGCGGCTGTAGTTCGCAGTGCGGCTGTAGTTCGCAGTGCGTCTGTAGTTTACAGTGCGGGCTGTAGTTCGCAGTGCGGGCTGTAATTCATAGTATGTGCTGTAGTTAGCAGTGTGTGCTGTCGTTCGCAGTGCGAACTCCAGATTGCAGTAAGGGCTGTTGTTCACAGTGCGGGCTGTAAATCGCAATGCACTCTGTAACGCATAGTGCAGGCTGTAGTTCGCTTTGCATTCTGTAGTTCATAGTGCGGACTGTAGTTCACAATGTGGGCTGTAGTCTGCAATACGGGCTGTAGTTCGCAATGTGGGCTCCAGTTCACAGTGCGGGCTGTAGATCGCAGCTCAGGCTATAGTTCGCAATGCAGTCTGTAGTCCGCATTGTGGGCTTTAGTTCTCTTTATGGGCTGTAGTTCGCAGTGCAGGCTGTAGTTCGCAGTGCGGTCTGTAGTTCGCGGTGTGGGTTGTAGTTCGCAGTGCGGGTTGTAGTTTGCAGTGTGGGCTGTAGTTTGCAGTACAGGCTGTAGTTCGCAGTACAGGCTGTAGTTCGCAGTGTGGGCTGTAGTTCGCAATGCGGGCTGTAGTTCGCAACACGGGCCGTATTTCGCAGTACGGGCTGTAGTTCACATTGTGGGCTATAGTTCGCAGTGCGGGCTGCAGTTCGCAGTCCGGGCTGTAGTTCCCAGTGCGGGTTGTAGTTCGTAGTGCGTGCTGTAGTTCGCAGTGTGGGCTGTTGTTCGCAATATGGGCTGTAGTTCGCAGTGTGAGCTGTAGTTCGCTGTACGGGCTGTAGTTCGCAGTGTGGGCTGTAGTTCGCAGTCCGGGCTGTGGTTCACAGTGTGGGCTCTAGTTCACAGTGTGGGCTGTAGTTCGCAGTACGGGCTCAGTTCTCAGTGTGGGCTGTAGTTCACAGTGCGGGCTGTAGTTTGAATTGCGGGCTGTAATTCGTAGTGCGGGCTGTATTTCCTAGTGCGGGCTGTAGTTCGCATTGTGGGCTGTAGGTCGCAGTGTGGGCTGCAGTTCGCAGTGTGGGCTGTAGTTCTCAGTGCGGGCTGTAATTCTTAGTGCGGGCTGTAGTTCACAGTGCGGGTTCTAGTTCGCAGTGTGGGTTGTAGTTCGCAGTATGGGCTGTAGTTCGCAGTGCGGGCTGCAGTTCGAGTGCAGGCTGTAATTTGCAGTACGGGCTGTAGTTCGCAATGGGGGCTGTAGTTCGCAGCGCGGGCTGTAGTTCGCAGTACAGGGTGTAGTTCGCAATACGGGCTTTAGTTCGCAATGCGGGCTGCAGTTCGCAGAGCGGGCTGTAGTTCGCAGTACGGGCTGTAGTTCACTGTGTGGGCTGTAGTTCGCAGTGCAGGCTGTAGTTCGCAGTGCTGTCTGTAGTTCGCAGTACGGGCTGTAGTTTGCACTGCGCGCTGTAGTTTGCAGTATGGGCTGCAGTTTGCAGTGTGGCTTCCAGTTTGCAGTACGTGCTGTAGTTTGCAGTGCGGGCTGTAGTTCGCAGTGTGGGCTGTAGTTCGCATTGAGGGCTGTCGATTGCAGTGCTGGTTGTATTTCACAGTGCGGGTTGTAGTTCACAGTACGGGCTGTAGTTCGCAGTGTGTGCTCCAGATCGCAGTGTGAGCTGTAGTTTGCAGTACGGGCTGTAGTTCGCAATGCGGGCTATAGTTCGCAGCGCGGACTGTAGTTCGCAGTACGGGCTGTAGTTCACTGTGTGGGCTGTAGTTTGCAGTGAAGGCTGTAGTTCGCAGTACTGTCTGTAGTTCGCAGTACGGGCTGTAGTTTGCACTGTGGGCTGCAGTTTGCAGTACGAGCTGTAGTTCGCAGTGTGGGCTCCTGGTCGCAGTGCGGGCTGTAGTTCGCAGTGCGGGCCGTAGTTCTCTGTACGTGCTGTAATTCGCAGTGCGGGCTCCAGTTCGCAGTTTGGGCTGTATTTCTCAGTGGGGCTGTAGTTCGCAGTGTTTGCTGTAGTTTGCAGTGTGGGCTCCAGTTCGCAGTGTGGGCTTTAGTTCGCAGTGCGGGCTGTAGTTCGCACTGCGGGCTGTAGTTTGCAGTATGGGCTGCAGTTCGCAGTGTGGGCTCCAGTTCGCAGTACGGGCAGTTGTTCGCAGTACGGGCTGCAGTTCGCAGTGTGGGATCCAGTTCACAGTACGTGCTGTAGTTTTCAGTGCAGGCTGTAGTTCGCAGTGTGGGCTGTAGTTCGCAGTGTGGGCTGTAGTTCGCAGTACAGGCTGTAGTTCGCAGTACGGGCTGTAGTTCGCAGCACGGGCTGTATTTCGCAGTACGGGCTGTAGTTCACATTGTTGGCTATAGTTCGCAGTGCGGGCTGCAGTTCGCAGTACGGGCTGTAGTTCACAGTGCGGGCTGTAGTTTGAATTGCGGGCTGTAATTCGTATTGCGGGCTGTATTTCGTAGTGTGGGCTCTAATTCGCATTGTGGGCTGTAGGTCGCAGTGTGGGCTGCAGTTCGCAGTGTGGGCTGTAGTTCGCAGTGCGGGCTGTAATTCTTAGTGCGGGCTTTAGTTCACAGTGCGGGTTCTAGTTCGCAGTGCGGGCTGTAGTTTGCAGTGCGGCTGTAGTTCACAGTGCGGGCTGTAGTTTACAGTGCAGGCTGTAGTTCGCAGTGCGTGCTGTAATTCGTAGTGTGTGCTGTAGTTTGCAGTGTGGGCTGTAGTTTGCAGTGCGAACTCCAGTTTGCAGTAAGGGCTGTAGTTCACAGTGCGGGCTGTAAATCGCAATGCAGGCTGTAATGCGTAGTGTGGGCTGTAGTTCGCATTGCAGTCTGTAGTTCATAGTGCGGATTGTAGTTTGCAATGTGAGCTGTCATCTGCAGTACGGGCTGTAGTTTGCAATGTGGGCTTCAGTTCACAGTGCGGGCTGTAGTTCGCCGTGTGGGCTGTAGTTCGCAGTGCAGGCTTTTGTTCGCAGTGCGTGTTGTAGTTCGCAGTGTGGGCTGTAGTTCGCAGTACGTGCAGTAGTTTGCAGTGTGGGTTGTAGTTCGTAGTGCGGGCTCTAGTTCGCAGTGTGGGCCTGAGTTCACTATACGGGCTGTAGTTCGCAGTACAGGCTGTAGTTCGCAGTACGGGCTGTAGTTCGCACTGCAGGCTGTAGTTTGCAGTATGGGCTGTAGTTCGCAGTGTGGGCTCCAGTTCGCAGTACGGGCTGTTGTTCGCAGTACGGGCTCCAGTTCGTAGTGTGGGCTCCAGTTCGCAGAATGTGCTGTAGTTTGCTGTGCGGGCTGTAGTTCACAGTGTGGGTTGTAGTTCGCAGTACAGGCTGTAGTTCGCACTACGGACTGTAGTTCGCAAATGGGCTGTAGTTCGCAGCGCGGGCTGTAATTCGCAGTACGGGCTGTAGTTCACAGTGTGGGCTGTGGTTCGCAGTGCGGGCTGTAGTTCACAATGCGGGCTGTAGTTTGCAGCGCCGGCTGTAGTTCGCAGTACGGGCTGTAATTCACAGTGTGGCCTGTAGTTTGCAGTGCGGTCTGTAGTTCGCAGTGCGGGTTGTAGTTCGTAGTGCGTGCTGTAGTTCGCAGTGTGGGCTGTTGTTCGCAGTACGCGCTGTAGTTCGCAGTGTGGGCTCCAGCTCGCGGTGTGGGCTGTAGTTTGCAGTATGTGCTGTAGTTCGCAGTGTGGGCTGTAGTTCGCAGTAGAGGCTGTTGTTCGCGTACGGGCTGTAGTTCACAGTGTGGGCTCTAGTTCACAGTGTGGGCTGTAGTTCGCAGTACGGGCTCTAGTTTGTAGCCCGGGCTGTAGTTCGCAGCGTGGGCTGTGCTTCGCAGTGTGTGGTGTAGTTCGCAGTGTGGGCTCCTGTTCGCAGTGCGGGCTGTAGTTTGCAGTGTGGGCTGTAGTTCACAGTACGGGCTGCAGTTCGCAATACGGGCTGTAGTTTGCAGTGCGGGCTGTAGTTCGCAGTGTGGGCTGTAGTTCGCAGTGTTTGCTGTAGTTTGCAGTACGGGCTGTAGTTCGCAACACGGGCCGTATTTCGCAGTACGGGCTGTAGTTCACATTGTGGGCTATAGTTCGCAGTGCGGGCTGCAGTTCGCAGTCCGGGCTGTAGTTCCCAGTGCGGGTTGTAGTTCGTAGTGCGTGCTGTAGTTCGCAGTGTGGGCTGTTGTTCGCAATATGGGCTGTAGTTCGCAGTGTGAGCTGTAGTTCGCTGTACGGGCTGTAGTTCGCAGTGTGGGCTGTAGTTCGCAGTGCGGGCTGTAATTCATAGTATGTGCTGTAGTTAGCAGTGTGTGCTGTCGTTCGCAGTGCGAACTCCAGATTGCAGTAAGGGCTGTTGTTCACAGTGCGGGCTGTAAATCGCAATGCACTCTGTAACGCATAGTGCAGGCTGTAGTTCGCTTTGCATTCTGTAGTTCATAGTGCGGACTGTAATTCGCAATGTGGGCTGTAGTCTGCAATACGGGCTGTAGTTCGCAATGTGGGCTCCAGTTCACAGTGCGGGCTGTAGATCGCAGCTCAGGCTATAGTTCGCAATGCAGTCTGTAGTCCGCATTGTGGGCTTTAGTTCTCTTTATGGGCTGTAGTTCGCAGTGCAGGCTGTAGTTCGCAGTGCGGTCTGTAGTTCGCGGTGTGGGTTGTAGTTCGCAGTGCGGGTTGTAGTTTGCAGTGTGGGCTGTAGTTTGCAGTACAGGCTGTAGTTCGCAGTACAGGCTGTAGTTCGCAGTGTGGGCTGTAGTTCGCAATGCGGGCTGTAGTTCGCAACACGGGCCGTATTTCGCAGTACGGGCTGTAGTTCACATTGTGGGCTATAGTTCGCAGTGCGGGCTGCAGTTCGCAGTCCGGGCTGTAGTTCCCAGTGCGGGTTGTAGTTCGTAGTGCGTGCTGTAGTTCGCAGTGTGGGCTGTTGTTCGCAATATGGGCTGTAGTTCGCAGTGTGAGCTGTAGTTCGCTGTACGGGCTGTAGTTCGCAGTGTGGGCTGTAGTTCGCAGTCCGGGCTGTGGTTCACAGTGTGGGCTCTAGTTCACAGTGTGGGCTGAAGTTCGCAGTACGGGCTCAGTTCTCAGTGTGGGCTGTAGTTCACAGTGCGGGCTGTAGTTTGAATTGCGGGCTGTAATTCGTAGTGCGGACTGTATTTCCTAGTGCGGGCTGTAGTTCGCATTGTGGGCTGTAGGTCGCAGTGTGGGCTGCAGTTCGCAGTGTGGGCTGTAGTTCTCAGTGCGGGCTGTAATTCTTAGTGCGGGCTGTAGTTCACAGTGCGGGTTCTAGTTCGCAGTGTGGGTTGTAGTTCGCAGTATGGGCTGTAGTTCGCAATGCGGGCTGTAGTTCGCAACACGGGCCTTATTTCGCAGTACGGGCTGTAGTTCACATTGTGGGCTATAGTTCGCAGTGCGGGCTGCAGTTCGCAGTCTGGGCTGTAGTTCCCAGTGCGGGTTGTAGTTCGTAGTGCGTGCTGTAGTTCGCAGTGTGGGCTGTTGTTCGCAATATGGGCTGTAGTTCGCAGTGTGAGCTGTAGTTCGCTGTACGGGCTGTAGTTCGCAGTGAGGGCTGTAGTTCGCAGTGCGGGTTGTAATTCATAGTATGTGCTGTAGTTAGCAGTGTGTGCTGTCGTTCGCAGTGCGAACTCCAGATTGCAGTAAGGGCTGTTGTTCACAGTGCGGGCTGTAAATCGCAATGCACTCTGTAACGCATTGTGCAGGCTGTAGTTCGCTTTGCATTCTGTAGTTCATAGTGCGGACTGTAATTCGCAATGTGGGCTGTAGTCTGCAATACGGGCTGTAGTTCGCAATGTGGGCTCCAGTTCACAGTGCGGGCTGTAGATCGCAGCTCAGGCTATAGTTCGCAATGCAGTCTGTAGTCCGCATTGTGGGCTTTAGTTCTCTTTATGGGCTGTAGTTCGCAGTGCAGGCTGTAGTTCGCAGTGCGGTCTGTAGTTCGCGGTGTGGGTTGTAGTTCGCAGTGCGGGTTGTAGTTTGCAGTGTGGGCTGTAGTTTGCAGTACAGGCTGTAGTTCGCAGTACAGGCTGTAGTTCGCAGTGTGGGCTGTAGTTCGCAATGCGGGCTGTAGTTCGCAACACGGGCCGTATTTCGCAGTACGGGCTGTAGTTCACATTGTGGGCTATAGTTCGCAGTGCGGGCTGCAGTTCGCAGTCCGGGCTGTAGTTCCCAGTGCGGGTTGTAGTTCGTAGTCCGTGCTGTAGTTCGCAGTGTGGGCTGTTGTTCGCAATATGGGCTGTAGTTCGCAGTGTGAGCTGTAGTTCGCTGTACAGGCTGTAGTTCGCAGTGTGGGCTGTAGTTCGCAGTCAGGGCTGTGGTTCACAGTGTTGGCTCTAGTTCACAGTGTGGGCTGAAGTTCGCAGTACGGGCTCAGTTCTCAGTGTGGGCTGTAGTTCACAGTGCGGGCTGTAGTTTGAATTGCGGGCTGTAATTCGTAGTGCGGACTGTATTTCGTAGTGCGGGCTGTAGTTCGCATTGTGGGCTGTAGGTCGCAGTGTGGGCTGCAGTTCGCAGTGTGGGCTGTAGTTCTCAGTGCGGGCTGTAATTCTTAGTGTGGGCTGTAGTTCACAGTGCGGGTTCTAGTTCGCAGTGTGGGTTGTAGTTCGCAGTATGGGCTGTAGTTCGCAGTGCGGGCTGCAGTTCGAGTGCAGGCTGTAATTTGCAGTACGGGCTGTAGTTCGCAATGCGGGCTGTAGTTCGCAGCGCGGGCTGTAGTTCGCAGTACAGGGTGTAGTTTGCAATACGGGCTTTAGTTCGCAATGCGGGCTGCAGTTCGCAGAGCGGGCTGTAGTTTGCAGTACGGGCTGTAGTTCACTGTGTGGGCTGTAGTTCGCAGTGCAGGCTGTAGTTCGCAGTGCTGTCTGTAGTTCGCAGTACGGGCTGTAGTTTGCACTGCGCGCTGTAGTTTGCAGTATGGGCTGCAGTTTGCAGTGTGGCTTCCAGTTTGCAGTACGTGCTGTAGTTTGCAGTGCGGGCTGTAGTTCGCAGTGTGAGCTGTAGTTCGCATTGAGGGCTGTAGATTGCAGTGCTGGTTGTATTTCACAGTGCGGGTTGTAGTTCACAGTACGGGCTGTAGTTCGCAGTGTGGGCTCCAGTTCGCAGTGTGAGCTGTAGTTTGCAGTACGGGCTGTAGTTCGCAATGCGGGCTATAGTTCGCAGCGCGGACTGTAGTTCGCAGTACGGGCTGTAGTTCACTGTGTGGGCTGTAGTTTGCAGTGAAGGCTGTAGTTCGCAGTACTGTCTGTAGTTCGCAGTACGGGCTGTAGTTTGCACTGTGGGCTGCAGTTTGCAGTACGAGCTGTAGTTCGCAGTGTGGGCTCCTGGTCGCAGTGCGGGCTGTAGTTCGCAGTGCGGGCCGTAGTTCTCTGTACGTGCTGTAATTCGCAGTGCGGGCTCCAGTTCGCAGTTTGGGCTGTATTTCTCAGTGGGGCTGTAGTTCGCAGTGTTTGCTGTAGTTTGCAGTGTGGGCTCCAGTTCGCAGTGTGGGCTTTAGTTCGCAGTGCGGGCTGTAGTTCGCACTGCGGGCTGTAGTTTGCAGTATGGGCTGCAGTTCGCAGTGTGGGCTCCAGTTCGCAGTACGGGCAGTTGTTCGCAGTACGGGCTGCAGTTCGCAGTGTGGGATCCAGTTCACAGTACGTGCTGTAGTTTTCAGTGCAGGCTGTAGTTCGCAGTGTGGGCTGTAGTTCGCAGTGTGGGCTGTAGTTCGCAGTACAGGCTGTAGTTCACAGTACGGGCTGTAGTTCGCAGCACGGGCTGTATTTCGCAGTACGGGCTGTAGTTCACATTGTTGGCTATAGTTCGCAGTGCGGGCTGCAGTTCGCAGTACGGGCTGTAGTTCACAGTGCGGGCTGTAGTTTGAATTGCGGGCTGTAATTCGTATTGCGGGCTGTATTTCGTAGTGTGGGCTCTAATTCGCATTGTGGGCTGTAGGTCGCCGTGTGGGCTGCAGTTCGCAGTGTGGGCTGTAGTTCGCAGTGCGGGCTGTAATTCTTAGTGCGGGCTGTAGTTCACAGTGCGGGTTCTAGTTCGCAGTGCGGGCTGTAGTTTGCAGTGCGGCTGTAGTTCACAGTGCGGGCTGTAGTTTACAGTGCAGGCTGTAGTTCGCAGTGCGTGCTGTAATTCGTAGTGTGTGCTGTAGTTTGCAGTGTGGGCTGTAGTTCGCAGTGCGAACTCCAGTTTGCAGTAAGGGCTGTAGTTCACAGTGCGGGCTGTAAATCGCAATGCAGGCTGTAATGCGTAGTGTGGGCTGTAGTTCGCATTGCAGTCTGTAGTTCATAGTGCGGATTGTAGTTTGCAATGTGAGCTGTCATCTGCAGTACGGGCTGTAGTTTGCAATGTGGGCTTCAGTTCACAGTGCGGGCTGTAGTTCGCCGTGTGGGCTGTAGTTCGCAGTGCAGGCTTTTGTTCACAGTGCGGGCTGTAAATCGCAATGCAGGCTGTAATGCGTAGTGTGGGCTGTAGTTCGCATTGCAGTCTGTAGTTCATAGTGCGGATTGTAGTTTGCAATGTGAGCTGTCATCTGCAGTACAGGCTGTAGTTTGCAATGTGGGCTTCAGTTCACAGTGCGGGCTGTAGTTCGCCGTGTGGGCTGTAGTTCGCAGTGCAGGCTTTTGTTCGCAGTGCGTGTTGTAGTTCGCAGTGCGGGCTGTAGTTCGCAGTACGTGCTGTAGTTCGCAGTGCGGGTTGTAGTTCGTAGTGCGGGCTGTAGTTCGCATTGTGGGCCTGAGTTCACTGTACGGGCTTTAGTTCGCAGTACAGGCTTTAGTTCGCAGTACGGGCTGTAGTTCGCACTGCAGGCTGTAGTTTGCAGTATGGGCTGTAGTTCTCAGTGTGGGCTCCAGTTTGCAATACGGGCTGTTGTTCGCAGTACGGGCTCCACTTCGCAGTGTGGGCTCCAGTTCGCAGTACGTGCAGTAGTTTGCAGTGCAGGCTGTTGTTCGCAGTGCGGGCTGTAATTCGCAGTATGGGCTCCAGTCCACATTACGGGCTCTAGTTCTCTGTGTGGGCTGTAGTTCACTGTGCGGGCTGTAGTTTGCATTGCGGGCTGTAATTCGTAGTATTGGCTGTAGTTCGCAGTGTGGGCTGTAGTTCGCAGTGCGGGCTGTAATTCGTAGAGCGGGCTGTAGTTCACAATGCAGGTTCTGGTTCGCAGTGCGGGCTGTAGTTCGCAGTGTGGCTGTAGTTCACAGTGCGGGCTGTAATTCGTAATGTGTGCTGTAGTTAGCAGTGTGGGCTGTAGTTCGCAGTGCGTACTGCAGATTGCAGTAAGGGCTGTAGTTCACAGTGCGGGCTGTAAATCGCAATGCAGGCTGTAATGTGTAGTGTGGGCTGTAGTTTGCATTGCAGTCTGTTGTTCATAGTGCAGACTGTAGTTCGCAATGTGGGCTGTAGTGTGCAATACGGGATGTAGTTCGCAATGTGGGCTCCAGTTCACAGTGCGGGCTGTGAATCGCAGCGCGGGCTATAGTTCGCAATGCAGTCTGTAGTCCGCATTGTGGGCTTTAGTTCTCAGTATGGGCTGCAGTTCGCATTGTGGACTGCAGTTCGCCGTGCCGTCTGCAGTTCGCAGTCTTATCTGTAGTTCACAGTGTGGGCTGTAGTTCCCATTGTTGGCTGTAGTTCGCAGTGTGGGCTGTAGTTCGCTGTACGGGCTGTAGTTCATAGCGCGGGCTGTAGTTCGCTGTACGGGCTCTAGTTCACAACACGGGCTGTAGTTCGCTGTGCGGGCTATAGTTCGCTGTGCGGTCTGTAGTTCGCAGTGCGGCTGTAGTTCGTAGTGCGGTCTGTAGTTCGCGGTGCGGGTTATAGTTCGCTGTGCAGGTTGTAGTTCGCAGTGCGGGTTGTAGTTCGCAGTGCGGGTTGTAGTTCGCAATGCGGGCTGTAGTTCGCAGCGTGGGCTGTAGTTCGCAGTACGTGCAGTAGTTTGCAGTGTGGGTTGTAGTTCGTAGTGCGGGCTCTAGTTCGCAGTGTGGGCCTGAGTTCACTATACGGGCTGTAGTTCGCAGTACAGGCTGTAGTTCGCAGTACGGGCTGTAGTTCGCACTGCAGGCTGTAGTTTGCAGTATGGGCTGTAGTTCGCAGTGTGGGCTCCAGTTCGCAGTACGGGCTGTTGTTCGCAGTACGGGCTCCAGTTCGTAGTGTGGGCTCCAGTTCGCAGAATGTGCTGTAGTTTGCTGTGCGGGCTGTAGTTCACAGTGTGGGTTGTAGTTCGCAGTACAGGCTGTAGTTCACTGTGCGGGCTGTAGTTCGCAGTACAGGCTGTAGTTCGCACTACGGACTGTAGTTCGCAAATGGGCTGTAGTTTGCAGCGCGGGCTGTAATTCGCAGTACGGGCTGTAGTTCACAGTGTGGGCTGTGGTTCGCAGTGCGGGCTGTAGTTCACAATGCGGGCTGTAGTTTGCAGCGCCGGCTGTAGTTCGCAGTACGGGCTGTAATTCACAGTGTGGCCTGTAGTTTGCAGTGCGGTCTGTAGTTCGCAGTGCGGGTTGTAGTTCGTAGTGCGTGCTGTAGTTCGCAGTGTGGGCTGTTGTTCGCAGTACGCGCTGTAGTTCGCAGTGTGGGCTCCAGCTCGCGGTGTGGGCTGTAGTTTGCAGTATGTGCTGTAGTTCGCAGTGTGGGCTGTAGTTCGCAGTAGAGGCTGTAGTTCGCGTACGGGCTGTAGTTCACAGTGTGGGCTCTAGTTCACAGTGTGGGCTGTAGTTCGCAGTACGGGCTCTAGTTTGTAGCCCGGGCTGTAGTTCGCAGCGTGGGCTGTGCTTCGCAGTGTGTGGTGTAGTTCGCAGTGTGGGCTCCTGTTCGCAGTGCGGGCTGTAGTTTGCAGTGTGGGCTGTAGTTCACAGTACGGGCTGCAGTTCGCAATACGGGCTGTAGTTTGCAGTGCGGGCTGTAGTTCGCAGTGTGGGCTGTAGTTCGCAGTGTTTGCTGTAGTTTGCAGTACGGGCTGTGGTTCACAGTGTGGGCTCTAGTTCACAATGTGGGCTGTCGTTCGCAGTACGGGCTCTAGTTCTCAGTGTGGTCTGTAGTTCACAGTGCGGGCTGTAGTTTGCATTGCGGGCTGTAATTCGTAGTGTTGGCTGTAGTTCGCAGTGTGGGCTGTAGTTCGCAGTGTGGGCTGTAATTCGTAGTGCGGGCTGTAGTTGACAGTGCGGATTCTAGTTCGCAGTGCGGGCTGTAGTTCGCAGTGCGGCTGTAGTTCGCAGTGCGGCTGTAGTTCGCAGTGCGTCTGTAGTTTACAGTGCGGGCTGTAGTTCGCAGTGCGGGCTGTAATTCATAGTATGTGCTGTAGTTAGCAGTGTGTGCTGTCGTTCGCAGTGCGAACTCCAGATTGCAGTAAGGGCTGTTGTTCACAGTGCGGGCTGTAAATCGCAATGCACTCTGTAACGCATAGTGCAGGCTGTAGTTCGCTTTGCATTCTGTAGTTCATAGTGCGGACTGTAGTTCACAATGTGGGCTGTAGTCTGCAATACGGGCTGTAGTTCGCAATGTGGGCTCCAGTTCACAGTGCGGGCTGTAGATCGCAGCTCAGGCTATAGTTCGCAATGCAGTCTGTAGTCCGCATTGTGGGCTTTAGTTCTCTTTATGGGCTGTAGTTCGCAGTGCAGGCTGTAGTTCGCAGTGCGGTCTGTAGTTCGCGGTGTGGGTTGTAGTTCGCAGTGCGGGTTGTAGTTTGCAGTGTGGGCTGTAGTTTGCAGTACAGGCTGTAGTTCGCAGTACAGGCTGTAGTTCGCAGTGTGGGCTGTAGTTCGCAATGCGGGCTGTAGTTCGCAACACGGGCCGTATTTCGCAGTACGGGCTGTAGTTCACATTGTGGGCTATAGTTCGCAGTGCGGGCTGCAGTTCGCAGTCCGGGCTGTAGTTCCCAGTGCGGGTTGTAGTTCGTAGTGCGTGCTGTAGTTCGCAGTGTGGGCTGTTGTTCGCAATATGGGCTGTAGTTCGCAGTGTGAGCTGTAGTTCGCTGTACGGGCTGTAGTTCGCAGTGTGGGCTGTAGTTCGCAGTCCGGGCTGTGGTTCACAGTGTGGGCTCTAGTTCACAGTGTGGGCTGTAGTTCGCAGTACGGGCTCAGTTCTCAGTGTGGGCTGTAGTTCACAGTGCGGGCTGTAGTTTGAATTGCGGGCTGTAATTCGTAGTGCGGGCTGTATTTCCTAGTGCGGGCTGTAGTTCGCATTGTGGGCTGTAGGTCGCAGTGTGGGCTGCAGTTCGCAGTGTGGGCTGTAGTTCTCAGTGCGGGCTGTAATTCTTAGTGCGGGCTGTAGTTCACAGTGCGGGTTCTAGTTCGCAGTGTGGGTTGTAGTTCGCAGTATGGGCTGTAGTTCGCAGTGCGGGCTGCAGTTCGAGTGCAGGCTGTAATTTGCAGTACGGGCTGTAGTTCGCAATGGGGGCTGTAGTTCGCAGCGCGGGCTGTAGTTCGCAGTACAGGGTGTAGTTCGCAATACGGGCTTTAGTTCGCAATGCGGGCTGCAGTTCGCAGAGCGGGCTGTAGTTCGCAGTACGGGCTGTAGTTCACTGTGTGGGCTGTAGTTCGCAGTGCAGGCTGTAGTTCGCAGTGCTGTCTGTAGTTCGCAGTACGGGCTGTAGTTTGCACTGCGCGCTGTAGTTTGCAGTATGGGCTGCAGTTTGCAGTGTGGCTTCCAGTTTGCAGTACGTGCTGTAGTTTGCAGTGCGGGCTGTAGTTCGCAGTGTGGGCTGTAGTTCGCATTGAGGGCTGTCGATTGCAGTGCTGGTTGTATTTCACAGTGCGGGTTGTAGTTCACAGTACGGGCTGTAGTTCGCAGTGTGTGCTCCAGATCGCAGTGTGAGCTGTAGTTTGCAGTACGGGCTGTAGTTCGCAATGCGGGCTATAGTTCGCAGCGCGGACTGTAGTTCGCAGTACGGGCTGTAGTTCACTGTGTGGGCTGTAGTTTGCAGTGAAGGCTGTAGTTCGCAGTACTGTCTGTAGTTCGCAGTACGGGCTGTAGTTTGCACTGTGGGCTGCAGTTTGCAGTACGAGCTGTAGTTCGCAGTGTGGGCTCCTGGTCGCAGTGCGGGCTGTAGTTCGCAGTGCGGGCCGTAGTTCTCTGTACGTGCTGTAATTCGCAGTGCGGGCTCCAGTTCGCAGTTTGGGCTGTATTTCTCAGTGGGGCTGTAGTTCGCAGTGTTTGCTGTAGTTTGCAGTGTGGGCTCCAGTTCGCAGTGTGGGCTTTAGTTCGCAGTGCGGGCTGTAGTTCGCACTGCGGGCTGTAGTTTGCAGTATGGGCTGCAGTTCGCAGTGTGGGCTCCAGTTCGCAGTACGGGCAGTTGTTCGCAGTACGGGCTGCAGTTCGCAGTGTGGGATCCAGTTCACAGTACGTGCTGTAGTTTTCAGTGCAGGCTGTAGTTCGCAGTGTGGGCTGTAGTTCGCAGTGTGGGCTGTAGTTCGCAGTACAGGCTGTAGTTCGCAGTACGGGCTGTAGTTCGCAGCACGGGCTGTATTTCGCAGTACGGGCTGTAGTTCACATTGTTGGCTATAGTTCGCAGTGCGGGCTGCAGTTCGCAGTACGGGCTGTAGTTCACAGTGCGGGCTGTAGTTTGAATTGCGGGCTGTAATTCGTATTGCGGGCTGTATTTCGTAGTGTGGGCTCTAATTCGCATTGTGGGCTGTAGGTCGCAGTGTGGGCTGCAGTTCGCAGTGTGGGCTGTAGTTCGCAGTGCGGGCTGTAATTCTTAGTGCGGGCTTTAGTTCACAGTGCGGGTTCTAGTTCGCAGTGCGGGCTGTAGTTTGCAGTGCGGCTGTAGTTCACAGTGCGGGCTGTAGTTTACAGTGCAGGCTGTAGTTCGCAGTGCGTGCTGTAATTCGTAGTGTGTGCTGTAGTTTGCAGTGTGGGCTGTAGTTTGCAGTGCGAACTCCAGTTTGCAGTAAGGGCTGTAGTTCACAGTGCGGGCTGTAAATCGCAATGCAGGCTGTAATGCGTAGTGTGGGCTGTAGTTCGCATTGCAGTCTGTAGTTCATAGTGCGGATTGTAGTTTGCAATGTGAGCTGTCATCTGCAGTACGGGCTGTAGTTTGCAATGTGGGCTTCAGTTCACAGTGCGGGCTGTAGTTCGCCGTGTGGGCTGTAGTTCGCAGTGCAGGCTTTTGTTCGCAGTGCGTGTTGTAGTTCGCAGTGTGGGCTGTAGTTCGCAGTACGTGCTGTAGTTCGCAGTGCGGGTTGTAGTTCGTAGTGCGGGCTGTAGTTCGCATTGTGGGCCTGAGTTCACTGTACGGGCTTTAGTTCGCAGTACAGGCTTTAGTTCGCAGTACGGGCTGTAGTTCGCGCTGCAGGCTGTAGTTTGCAGTATGGGCTGTAGTTCTCAGTGTGGGCTCCAGTTTGCAATACGGGCTGTTGTTCGCAGTACGGGCTCCACTTCGCAGTGTGGGCTCCAGTTCGCAGTACATGCAGTAGTTTGCAGTGCAGGCTGTTGTTCGCTGTGCGGGCTGTAATTCGCAGTATGGGCTCCAGTCCACATTACGGGCTCTAGTTCTCTGTGTGGGCTGTAGTTCACTGTGCGGGCTGTAGTTTGCATTGCGGGCTGTAATTCGTAGTATTGGCTGTAGTTCGCAGTGTGGGCTGTAGTTCGCAGTGCGGGCTGTAATTCGTAGAGCGGGCTGTAGTTCACAATGCAGGTTCTGGTTCGCAGTGCGGGCTGTAGTTCGCAGTGTGGCTGTAGTTCACAGTGCGGGCTGTAATTCGTAATGTGTGCTGTAGTTAGCAGTGTGGGCTGTAGTTCGCAGTGCGTACTGCAGATTGCAGTAAGGGCTGTAGTTCACAGTGCGGGCTGTAAATCGCAATGCAGGCTGTAATGTGTAGTGTGGGCTGTAGTTTGCATTGCAGTCTGTTGTTCATAGTGCAGACTGTAGTTCGCAATGTGGGCTGTAGTGTGCAATACGGGATGTAGTTCGCAATGTGGGCTCCAGTTCACAGTGCGGGCTGTGAATCGCAGCGCGGGCTATAGTTCGCAATGCAGTCTGTAGTCCACATTGTGGGCTTTAGTTCTCAGTATGGGCTGCAGTTCGCATTGTGGACTGCAGTTCGCCGTGCCGTCTGCAGTTCGCAGTCTTATCTGTAGTTCACAGTGTGGGCTGTAGTTCCCATTGTTGGCTGTAGTTCGCAGTGTGGGCTGTAGTTCGCTGTACGGGCTGTAGTTCATAGCGCGGGCTGTAGTTCGCTGTACGGGCTCTAGTTCACAACACGGGCTGTAGTTCGCTGTGCGGGCTATAGTTCGCTGTGCGGTCTGTAGTTCGCAGTGCGGCTGTAGTTCGCAGTGCGGTCTGTAGTTCGTGGTGCGGGTTATAGTTCGCTGTGCAGGTTGTAGTTCGCAGTGCGGGTTGTAGTTCGCAGTGCGGGCTGCAGTTCGCAGTGCGGGTTGTAGTTCGCAATGCGGGCTGTAGTTCGCAGCGTGGGCTGTAGTTCGCAGTACGTGCAGTAGTTTGCAGTGTGGGTTGTAGTTCGTAGTGCGGGCTCTAGTTCGCAGTGTGGGCCTGAGTTCACTATACGGGCTGTAGTTCGCAGTACAGGCTGTAGTTCGCAGTACGGGCTGTAGTTCGCACTGCAGGCTGTAGTTTGCAGTATGGGCTGTAGTTCGCAGTGTGGGCTCCAGTTCGCAGTACGGGCTGTTGTTCGCAGTACGGGCTCCAGTTCGTAGTGTGGGCTCCAGTTCGCAGAATGTGCTGTAGTTTGCTGTGCGGGCTGTAGTTCACAGTGTGGGTTGTAGTTCGCAGTACGGGCTGTAGTTCGCTGTGCGGGCTGTAGTTCGCAGTACAGGCTGTAGTTCGCACTACGGACTGTAGTTCGCAAATGGGCTGTAGTTCGCAGCGCGGGCTGTAATTCGCAGTACGGGCTGTAGTTCACAGTGTGGGCTGTGGTTCGCAGTGCGGGCTGTAGTTCACAATGCGGGCTGTAGTTTGCAGCGCCGGCTGTAGTTCGCAGTACGGGCTGTAATTCACAGTGTGGCCTGTAGTTTGCAGTGCGGTCTGTAGTTCGCAGTTCGGGCTGTAGTTCGCAGTGCGGGTTGTAGTTCTTAGTGCGTGCTGTAGTTCGCAGTGTGGGCTGTTGTTCGCAGTACGCGCTGTAGTTCGCAGTGTGGGCTCCAGCTCGCGGTGTGGGCTGTAGTTTGCAGTATGTGCTGTAGTTCGCAGTGTGGGCTGTAGTTCGCAGTAGAGGCTGTAGTTCGTGTACGGGCTGTAGTTCACAGTGTGGGCTCTAGTTCACAGTGTGGGCTGTAGTTCGCAGTACGGGCTCTAGTTTGTAGCCCGGGCTGTAGTTCGCAGCGCGGGCTGTGCTTCGCAGTGTGTGGTGTAGTTCGCAGTGTGGGCTCCTGTTCGCAGTGCGGGCTGTAGTTTGCAGTGTGGGCTGTAGTTCACAGTATGGGCTGCAGTTCGCAATACGGGCTGTAGTTTGCAGTGCGGGCTGTAGTTCGCAGTGTGGGCTCTAGTTCGCAGTGTTTGCTGTAGTTTGCAGTACGGGCTGTGGTTCACAGTGTGGGCTCTAGTTCACAATGTGGGCTGTCGTTCGCAGTACGGGCTCTAGTTCTCAGTGTGGTCTGTAGTTCACAGTGCGGGCTGTAGTTTGCATTGCGGGCTGTAATTCGTAGTGTTGGCTGTAGTTCGCAGTGTGGGCTGTAGTTCGCAGTGTGGGCTGTAATTCGTAGTGCGGGCTCTAGTTGACAGTGCGGATTCTAGTTCGCAGTGCGGGCTGTAGTTCGCAGTGCGGCTGTAGTTCGCAGTGCGGCTGTAGTTCACAGTGCGTGCTGTAGTTTACAGTGCGGGCTGTAGTTCGCAGTGCGGGCTGTAATTCATAGTATGTGCTGTAGTTAGCAGTGTGTGCTGTCGTTCGCAGTGCGAACTCCAGATTGCAGTAAGGGCTGTTGTTCACAGTGTGGGCTGTAAATCGCAATGCACTCTGTAACGCGTAGTGCAGGCTGTAGTTCGCTTTGCATTCTGTAGTTCATAGTGTGGACTATAGTTCGCAATGTGGGCTGTAGTCTGCAATACGGGCTGTAGTTCGCAATGTGGGCTCCAGTTCACAGTGCGGGCTGTAGATCGCAGCGCGGGCTATAGTTCGCAATGCAGTCTGTAGTCCGCATTGTGAGCTTTAGTTCTCTTTATGGGCTGTAGTTCGCAGTGCAGGCTGTAGTTCGCAGTGTGGTCTGTAGTTCGCGGTGTGGGTTGTAGTTCGCAGTGCGGGTTGTAGTTCGCAGTAGGGCTGTAGTTCGCTGTGCGGGATGTAGCTCGCAGTGCCGTTTGTATTTCGCAGTGTGGGCTGTAGTTTGCAGTACAGCCTGTAGTTCACAGTGTGGGCTGTCGTTCGCAGTGGTGTCTGTAGTTTGCAGCGCGGGCTGTAGTTTGCAGTACGCACTGTAGTTCGCAATGCGGGCTGTAGTTCGCAGTGCGGGCTGTAGTTCGCAGTACAGGCTGTAGTACGCAATGTGAGCTGTTGTTCGCTGTGCGGGCTGTAGTTCGCAGTGCGGTCTTTAGTTCGCAGTGCTGGTTGTAGTTCACAGTGCAGGTTGTAGTTCGCAGTGTGGGTTGTAGTTCGCAATGCGGGCTGTAGTTCGCAGCGCAGGCTGTAGTTCGCAGTACAGGCTGTAGTTCGCAATGCGAGCTGTTGTTCGCTGTGCGGTCTGTAGTTCGCAGTGCGGTCTGTAGTTCGCAGTGCTGGTTGTAGTTCACAATGCGGGTTGTAGTTCGCAGTGTGGGTTGTAGTTCGCAGTGCGGGTTGTAGTTCGCAGTGCGGGCTGTAGTTCGCAGTGTGGCCTCCAGTTCGCAGTGCGGGATGTAGTTTGCAGAGTGGGCTCCAGTTTGCAGTGCGGGCTGTAGTTCGCAGTACGGGCTGTAGTTCGCAGTGCGGTTTGTAGTTCGCACTGGAGGCTGTAGTTCGCAGTGTGGGCTGTTGTTTGCTTTACGCGCTGTAGTTCGCAGCGTGAGCTGTAGTTCGCAGTACGGGCTGTAGTTCGCAGTGTGGGCAGTAGTTCGCAGTACGGGCTGTGGTTCACAGTGTTGGCTCTAGTTCACAATGTTGTCTGTAGTTCGCGGTACGGGCTCTAGTTCTCAGTGTGGGCTGTAGTTCACAGTGCGGGCTGTAGTTTGCATTGCGGGCTGTAGTTTGCATTGCGGGCTGTAATTCGTAGTGTTGGCTGTAGTTCGCAGTGTGGGCTGTAGTTCGCAGTGTGGGCTGTAGTTCGCAGTGTGGGCTGTAATTCGTAGTGCGGGCTGTAGTTCACAATGCGGATTCTGGTTCGCGGTGCGGGCTGTAGTTCGCAGTCAGGCTGTAGTTCACCGTGTGGGCTGTAATTCATAGTTTGTGCTGTAGTTAGCAGTGTGGGCTGTAGTTCGCAGTGTGTGCTGTAGTTCGAGGTGTGGACTCCTGTTCGCAGTGCGCTCTGTGGTTCACACTGTGGTCTGTAGTTCACAGTGTGGGCTCTAGTTCACAGTGTGGGCTTTAGTTCGCAGTGCGGTCTGTGGTTCGCAGTGCAGGCTGTAATTCGCGGTGTGGGCTGTAGTTTACAGTGTGGGCTGTAGTTCACATTACGGGCTGTAGTTCACTGTGTCAGCTGTAGTTCGCAATGTGGACTGTAGTTCGCTGTACGGGCTGTAGTTCGCAGTACAGGCTGTAGTTCGCAGTGTGGGCTGTAGTTTGCAGTGTGGACTGTAGTTCGCTGTACGGGCTGTAGTTCGCAGTACGGGCTGTAGTTCTCAGTGTGGGCTGTAGCTCACCGTGTGGGCTGTAGTTCGCAGTGTGGTCTGTACTTTGCTGTAACGGGCTGTAGTTCGCAGTATGGGCTGCAGTTCGTAGCGCGGGCTGAAGTTCGCAGTACGGGCTGTAGTTTGCAATGTGGGCTGTAGTTTGCAGTGTGGGCTCCAGCTCGTGGTGTGGGCTGTAGTTTGCAGTGTGGACTGTAGTTCACAGTGTGGGCTGTAGTTCGCAGTAGAGGCTGTAGTTCGCGTACGGGCTGTAGTTCACAGTGTGGGCTCTAGTTCACAGTGTGGGCTGCTGTTCGCAGTACGGACTCTAGTTCTCAGTGCGGGCTGTAGTTCACTGCGTGGGCTGCAGTTCGCAATGTGGACTGTAGTTCGCAGTACGGGCTCCAGTTCGTAGCACGGGCTGTAGTTCGCAGCGCGGGCTGTGCTTCGCAGTGTGTGGTGTAGTTCGCAGTGTGGGCTCCTGTTCGCAGTGCAGGCTGTAGTTTGCAGAGCGGGCTGTAGTTCGCAGTACGGGCTGCGGTTCGTAATACGGGCTGTAGTTTGCAGTGCGGTCTGTAGTTCGCAGTGTGGGCTGTAGTTTGCAGTACGGGCTGTGGTTCACAGTGTGGGCTCTAGTTCACAATGTGGGCTGTCGTTCACAGTACGGGGTCTAGTTCTCAGTGTGGTCTGTAGTTCACAGTGCGGGCTGTAGTTTGCATTGCGGGCTGTAATTCGTAGTGTTGGCTGTCGTTTACAGTGTGGGCTGTAGTTCGCAGTGTGGGCTGTAGTACGCAGTGTGGGCTGTAATTCGTAGTGCGGGCTGTAGTTCACAGTGCGGATTCTAGTTCGCAGTGCGGGCTGTAGTTCGCAGTGCGGCTGTAGTTCACAGTGCGTGCTGTAGCTTACAGTGCAGGCTGTAGTTCGCAGTGCGGTCTGTAATTCGTAGTGTGTGCTGTAGTTAGCAGTGTGTGCTGTTGTTCGCAGTGCGAACTCCAGATTGCAGTAAGGGCTGTTGTTCACAGTGCGGGCTGTAAATCACAATGCAGTCTGTAACGCGTAGTGCAGGCTGTAGTTCGCTTTGCATTCTGTAGTTCATAGTGCGGACTGTAGTTCGCAATGTGGGCTGTAGTCTGCAATATGGGCTGTAGTTCGCAATGTGGGCTCCAGTTCACAGTGCGGGCTGTAGATCGCAGCGCGGGCTATAGTTCACAATGCAGTCTGTAGTCCGCATTGTGGGCTTTAGTTCTCAGTATGGGCTGTAGTTAGCAGTGCGGGCTGTAGTTCGCAGTGCGGTCTGTAGTTCGCGGTGCGGGTTGTAGTTCGCAGTGCGGGTTGTAGTTCGCAGTGCGGGTTGTAGTTCACAGTAGGGTTGTAGTTCGCAGTGCGGGTTGTAGTTCGCTGTGTGGGATGTAGCTCGCAGTGCAGTTTGTATTTCGCAGTGTGGGCTGTAGTTTGCAGTTCGGGCAGTAGTTCGCAGTGCGGGCTGTAGTTCGCAGTACAGGCTGTAGTTCACAGTGTGGGCTGTCATTCGCAGTGGTGGCTGTAGTTCGCAGCGCGGGCTGTAGTTTGCAGTACGCGCTGTAGTTCGCAATGCGGGCTGTAGTTTGCAGCGCGGGCTGTAGTTCGCAGTACAGGCTGTAGTTCGCAATGCGAGCTGTTGTTCGCTGTGCGGGCTGTAGTTCGCAGTGCGGTCTGTAGTTCGCAGTGCTAGTTGTAGTTCACAGTGCAGGTTGTATCTCGCAGTGCGGTTTGTATTTCGCAGTGTGGGCTGTAGTTTGCAGTACGGGCAGTAGTTCGCAGTGCGGGCTGTAGTTCGCAGTACGGGCTGTAGTTCACAGTGTGGGCTGTCATTTGCAGTGGTGGCTGTAGTTCGCAGCGCGGGCTGTAGTTTGCAGCGCGGGCTGTAGTTCGCAGTACAGGCTGTAGTTCGCAATGCGAGCTGTTGTTCGCTGTGCGGGCTGTAGTTCGCAGTGCGGTCTGTAGTTCGCAGTGCTAGTTGTAGTTCACAGTGCAGGTTGTATCTCGCAGTGCGGTTTGTATTTCGCAGTGTGGGCTGTAGTTTGCAGTACGGGCAGTAGTTCGCAGTGCGGGCTGTAGTTCGCAGTACGGGCTGTAGTTCACAGTGTGGGCTGTCATTTGCAGTGGTGGCTGTAGTTCGCAGCGCGGGCTGTAGTTTGCAGTACGCGCTGTAGTTCGCAATGCAGGCTGTAGTTTGCAGCGCAGGCTGTAGTTTGCATTGCGGGCTGTAATTCGTAGTGTTGGCTGTCGTTTACAGTGTGGGCTGTAGTTCGCAGTGTGGGCTGTAGTACGCAGTGTAGGCTGTAATTCGTAGTGCGGGCTGTAGTTCACAGTGCGGATTCTAGTTCGCAGTGCGGGCTGTAGTTCGCAGTGCGGCTGTAGTTCACAGTGCGTGCTGTAGCTTACAGTGCAGGCTGTAGTTCGCAGTGCGGGCTGTAATTCGTAGTGTGTGCTGTAGTTAGCAGTGTGTGCTGTTGTTCGCAGTGCGAAGTCCAGATTGCAGTAAGGGCTGTTGTTCACAGTGCGGGCTGTAAATCGCAATGCACTCTGTAACGCGTAGTGCAGGCTGTAGTTCGCTTTGCATTCTGTAGTTCATAGTGTGGACTGTAGTTCGCAATGTGGGCTGTAGTCTGCAATATGGGCTGTAGTTCGCAATGTGGGCTCCAGTTCACAGTGCGGGCTGTAGATCGCAGCGCGGGCTATAGTTCGCAATGCAGTCTGTAGTCCGCATTGTGGGCTTTAGTTCTCAGTATGGGCTGTAGTTAGCAGTGCGGGCTGTAGTTCGCAGTGCGGTCTGTAGTTCGCGGTGCGGGTTGTAGTTCGCAGTGCGGGTTGTAGTTCACAGTAGGGTTGTAGTTCGCAGTGCGGGTTGTAGTTCGCTGTGTGGGATGTAACTCGCAGTGCAGTTTGTATTTCGCAGTGTGGGCTGTAGTTTGCAGTACGGGCAGTAGTTCGCAGTGCGGGCTGTAGTTCGCAGTACGGGCTGTAGTTCACAGTGTGGGCTGTCATTCGCAGTGGTGGCTGTAGTTCGCAGCATGGGCTGTAGTTTGCAGTACGCGCTGTAGTTCGCAATGTGGGCTGTAGTTTGCAGCGCGGGCTGTAGTTCGCAGTACAGGCTGTAGTTCGCAATGCGAGCTGTTGTTCGCTGTGTGGGCTGTAGTTCTCAGTGCGGTCTGTAGTTCGCAGTGCTAGTTGTAGTTCACAGTGCAGGTTGTAGCTCGCAGTGCGGTTTGTATTTCGCAGTGTGGGCTGTAGTTTGCAGTACGGGCAGTAGTTCGCAGTGCGGGCTGTAGTTCGCAGTACGGGCTGTAGTTCACAGTGTGGGCTGTCATTCGCAGTGGTGGCTGTAGTTCGCAGCGCGGGCTGTAGTTGGCAGTACGCGCTGTAGTTCGCAATGCGGGCTGTAGTTTGCAGCGCGGGCTGTAGTTTGCAGTACAGGCTGTAGTTCGCATTGCGAGCTGTTGTTCGCTGTGCGGGCTGTAGTTCACAGTGCGGTCTGTAGTTCGCAGTGCTAGTTGTAGTTCACAGTGCAGGTTGTAGTTCGCAGTGCGGGTTGTAGTTCACAGTGCGGGATGTAGTTCGCAGAGTGGGCTCCAGTTCGCAGTGTGGGCTGTAGTTCGCACTGGAGGCTGTAGTTCGCAGTGTGGGCTGTTGTTCGCTTTATGCGCTCTAGTTCGCAGTGTGAGTTGTGGTTCACAGTACGGGCTGTAGTTCGCAGTGTGGGCAGTAGTTCGCAGTACGGGCTGTAGGTCGCAGTGTGGGCTGTAGTTTGCAGTACGGGCTGTGGTTCACAGTGTTGGCTCTAGTTCACAATGTGGGCTGTAGTTCGTGGTACGGGCTCTAGTTCTCAGTGTGGGCTGTAGTTCACAGTGCGGGCTGTAGTTTGCATCGCGGGCTGTAATTCGTAGTGTTGGCTGTAGTTCGCAGTGTGGGCTGTAGTTCGCAGTGTGGGCTGTAGTTCGCAGTGTGGGCTGCAATTCGTAGTGCGGGCTGTAGTTCACAATGCGGGTTCTGGTTCGCAGTGCGGGCTGTAGTTCGCAGTGCGGCTGTAGTTCACAGTGTGGGCTGTAATTCATAGTGTGTGCTGTAGGTAGCAGTGTGGGCTGTAGTTCACAGTGCGTACTGCAGATTGCAATAAAGGCTGTAGTTCACAGTGCGGGCTGTAAATCGCAATGCAGGCTGTAATGCGTAGTGTGGGCTGTAGTTCGCATTGCAGTCTGTAGTTCATAGTGCAGACTGTAGTTCGCAATGTGGGCTGTAGTCTGCAATACGGGCTGTAGTTCGCAATGTGGGCTCCAGTTCACAGTGCGAGCTGTAGATTGCAGCATGGGCTATAGTTCGCAATGCAGTCTGTAGTCCGCATTGTGGGCTTTAGTTCTCAGTATGGGCTGCAGTTCGCATTGTGGACTGTAGTTCGCCGTGCCGTCTGCAGTTCGCAGTGTTGTCTGTAGTTCGCAGTGTGGGCTGTAGTTCCCAGTGTGGGCTGTAGTTCGCTGTACGGGCTGTAGTTCATAGCGCGGGCTGTAGTTCGCAGTGTGGGCTGTAGTGTGCAGTGTGGACTGTAGTTCATAGTGCGGTCTGTATTTTGCAGTGGTGGCTGTAGTTCGCAGTGTGGGCTGTTTTTCGCTGTACGGGCTGTAGTTCACAGTGTGGGCTGTAGTTTGCCGTATGGGCTGCAGTTCGCAGTGCGGGCAGTTGTTCGCAGCGTGGGCTGTAGATCGCAGTGCGGGCTGTAGTTCGCAGTGTGTGCTGTAGTTCGAGGTGTGGACTCCTGTTCGCAGTGCGGTCTATGGTTCACACTGTGGTCTGTTGTTCTCAGTGTGGGCTTTAGTTCACAGTGTTGGCTTTAGTTCGCAGTGCGGTCTGTGGTTCGCAGTGCAGGCTGTAATTCGCAGTGTGGGCTGTAGTTTACAGTGTGGGCTGTAGTTCACATTATGGCTGTAGTTCACTGTGTCGGCTGTAGTTCGCAATGCGGACTGTAGTTCGCTGTACGGGCTGTAGTTCGCACTTTGTTCTGTGG
Source organism: Isurus oxyrinchus (assembly GCA_026770705.1). Lineage (NCBI taxonomy): Eukaryota > Metazoa > Chordata > Chondrichthyes > Lamniformes > Lamnidae > Isurus > Isurus oxyrinchus. Next base: position 3,005,162 of record JANJGN010000058.1, on the reverse strand, counting down.
TTCGCAGTGTGGGCTGTAGTTTGCAGTGTGGACTGTAGTTTGCTGTACGGGCTGTAGTTCGCAGTACGGGCTGTCGTTCGCTGTGTGGACTGTACTTCGCTGTACGGGCTGTAGTTCGCTGTATGGGCTGCTGTTCGTAGCGCGGGCTGAAGTTCGCAGTACGGGCTGTAGTTTGCAATATGGGCTGTAGTTCACAGTGTCGGCTCCAGCTCGTGGTGTGGGCTGTAGTTTGCAGTATGTGCTGTAGTTCGCAGTGTGGGCTGTAGTTCACAGTAGAAGCTGTAGTTCGCGTACGGGCTGTAGTTCACAGTGTGGGCTCTAGTTCACTGTGTGGGCTGTAGTTCGCAGTACGGGCTCTGTTCTCAGTGCGGGCTGTAGTTCACTGCGTGGGCTGCAGTTCGCAATGTGGACAGTAGTTCGCAGTACGGGCTCCAGTTCGTAGCACGGGCTGTAGTTCGCAGCGCGGGCTGTGCTTCACAGTGTGTGCTGTAATTCGCAGTGTGGGCTCCTGTTCGCAGTGCGGTCTGTAGATCGCGGTGCGGGTTGTAGTTCGCAGTGCGGGTTGTAGTTCACAGTAGGGTTGTAGTTCACAGTGCGGGTTGTAGTTCGCTGTGTGGGATGTAGCTCGCAGTGCGGTTTGTATTTCGCAGTGTGGGCTGTAGTTTGCAGTACGGGCAGTAGTTCGCAGTGCGGGCTGTAGTTCGCAGTACGGGCTGTAGTTCACAGTGTGGGCTGTCATTCGCAGTGGTGGCTGTAGTTCGCAGCATGGGCTGTAGTTTGCAGTACGCGCTGTAGTTCGCAATGTGGGCTGTAGTTTGCAGCGCGGGCTGTAGTTCGCAGTACAGGCTGTAGTTCGCAATGCGAGCTGTTGTTCGCTGTGTGGGCTGTAGTTCGCAGTGCGGGTTGTAGTTTGCAGTGCTAGTTGTAGTTCACAGTGCAGGTTGTAGCTCGCAATGCGATTTGTATTTCGCAGTGTGGGCTGTAGTTTGCAGTACGGGCAGTAGTTCGCAGTGCGGGCTGTAGTTCGCAGTACGGGCTGTAGTTCACAGTGTGGGCTGTCATTCGCAGTGGTGGCTGTAGTTCGCAGCGCGGGCTGTAGTTGGCAGTACGCGCTGTAGTTCGCAATGCGGGCTGTAGTTTGCAGCGCGGGCTGTAGTTCGCAGTACAGGCTGTAGTTCGCATTGCGAGCTGTTGTTCGCTGTGCGGGCTGTAGTTCGCAGTGCGGTCTGTAGTTCGCAGTGCTAGTTGTAGTTCACAGTGCAGGTTGTAGTTCGCAGTGCGAGTTGTAGTTCGCAGTGCGGGTTGTAGTTCACAGTGCGGGATGTAGTTCGCAGAGTGGGCTCCAGTTCGCAGTGTGGGCTGTAGTTCGCACTGGAGGCTGTAGTTCGCAGTGTGGGCTGTTGTTCGCTTTATGCGCTCTAGTTCGCAGTGTGAGTTGTGGTTCACAGTACGGGCTGTAGTTCGCAGTGTGGGCAGTAGTTCGCAGTACGGGCTGTAGGTCGCAGTGTGGGCTGTAGTTTGCAGTACGGGCTGTGGTTCACAGTGTTGGCTCTAGTTCACAATGTGGGCTGTAGTTCGTGGTACGGGCTCTAGTTCTCAGTGTGGGCTGTAGTTCACAGTGCGGGCTGTAGTTTGCATCGCGGGCTGTAATTCGTAGTGTTGGCTGTAGTTCACAGTGTGGGCTGTAGTTCGCAGTGTGGGCTGTAGTTCGCAGTGTGGGCTGCAATTCGTAGTGCGGGCTGTAGTTCACAATGCGGGCTGTAGTTCGCAGTGTGGGCTGTAGTGTGCAGTGTGGACTGTAGTTCATAGTGCGGTCTGTATTTTGCAGTGGTGGCTGTAGTTCGCAGTGTGGGCTGTTTTTCGCTATACGGGCTGTAGTTCGCAGTGTGGGCTGTAGTTTGCCGTATGGGCTGCAGTTCGCAGTGCGGGCAGTTGTTCGCAGCGTGGGCTGTAGATCGCAGTGCGGGCTGTAGTTCGCAGTGTGTGCTGTAGTTCGAGGTGTGGACTCCTGTTCACAGTGCGGTCTATGGTTCACACTGTGGTCTGTTGTTCGCAGTGTGGGCTTTAGTTCACAGTGTTGGCTTTAGTTCGCAGTGCGGTCTGGTTCGCAGTGCAGGCTGTAATTCGCAGTGTGGGCTGTAGTTTACAGTGTGGGCTGTAGTTCACAGTATGGCTGTAGTTCACTGTGTCGGCTGTAGTTCGCAATGTGGACTGTAGTTCGCTGTACGGGCTGTAGTTCGCACTTTGTTCTGTGGTTCGCAGTGTGGGCTGTAGTTTGCAGTGTGGACTGTAGTTTGCTGTACGGGCTGTAGTTCACAGTACGGGCTGTAGTTCTCAGTGTGGGCTGTAGTTTGCTGTACGGGCTGTAGTTCGCTGTATGGGCTGCTGTTCGTAGCGCGGGCTGAAGTTCGCAGTATGGGCTGTAGTTTGCAATATGGGCTGTAGTTCACAGTGTCGGCTCCAGCTCGTGGTGTGGGCTGTAGTTTGCAGTATGTGCTGTAGTTCGCAGTGTGGGCTGTAGTTCACAATAGAAGCTGTAGTTCTCGTACGGGCTGTAGTTCACAGTGTGGGCTCTAGTTCACTGTGTGGGCTGTAGTTCGCAGTACGGGCTCTGTTCTCAGTGCGGGCTGTAGTTCACTGCGTGGGCTGCAGTTCGCAATGTGGACTGTAGTTCGCAGTACGGGCTCCAGTTCGTAGCACGGGCTGTAGTTCGCAGCGCGGGCTGTGCTTCACAGTGTGTGCTGTAATTTGCAGTGTGGGCTCCTGTTCGCAGTGTGGGCTGTAGTTTGCAGTGCGGGCTGTAGTTCGCAGTACGGGCTCCAGCTCGTGGTGTGGGCTGTAGTTTGCAGTGCGGCTGTAGTTCGCAGTGCGGTCTGTAGTTCGCAGTGTGGGTTGTAGTTCGCAGTGCGGGTTGTAGTTCGCAGTGCGGGATGTAGTTCGCAGTGCGGGTTGTATTTCGCAGTGTGGGCTGTAGTTTGCAGTACGGGCTGTAGTTCGCAGTGCGGGCTGTAGTTCGCAGCACGGGCTGTAGTTCACAGTGTGGGCTGTCGTTCGCAGTGGTGGCTGTAGTTCGCAGCGCGGGCTGTAATTTGCAGTACGCGCTGTAGTTCGCAATGCGGGCTGTTGTTCGCAGTGCGGGTTGTAGTTCACAGTGCGGGCTGTAGTTTGCATCGCGGGCTGTAATTCGTAGTGTTGGCTGTAGTTCGCAGTGTGGGCTGTAGTTCGCAGTGTGGGCTGTAGTTCGCAGTGTGGGCTGCAATTCGTAGTGCGGGCTGTAGTTCACAATGCGGGTTCTGGTTCGCAGTGCGGGCTGTAGTTCGCAGTGCGGCTGTAGTTCACAGTGTGGGCTGTAATTCATAGTGTGTGCTGTAGTTAGCAGTGTGGGCTGTAGTTCGCAGTGCGTACTGCAGATTGCAGTAAAGGCTGTAGTTCACAGTGCGGGCTGTAAATCGCAATGCAGGCTGTAATGCGTAGTGTGGGCTGTAGTTCGCATTGCAGTCTGTAGTTCATAGTGCGGACTGTAGTTCGCAATGTGGGCTGTAGTCTGCAATACGGGCTGTAGTTCGCAATGTGGGCTCCAGTTCACAGTGCGGGCTGTAGATCGCAGCATGGGCTATAGTTCGCAATGCAGTCTGTAGTCCGCATTGTGGGCTTTAGTTCTCAGTATGGGCTGCAGTTCGCATTGTGGACTGTAGTTCGCCGTGCCGTCTGCAGTTCGCAGTGTTGTCTGTAGTTCGCAGTGTGGGCTGTAGTTCCCAGTGTGGGCTGTAGTTCGCAGTGTGGGCTGTAGTTCGCAGTGTAGGCTGTAGTTCACTGTACGGGCTGTAGTTCATAGCGCAGGCTGTAGTTCGCAGTGTGGGCTGTAGTGTGCAGTGTGGGCTGTAGTTCATAGTGCGGTCTGTAGTTCGCAGTAATGGCTGTAGTTCGCAGTGTGGGCTGTAGTTCGCTGTACGGGCTGTAATTCGCAGTGTGGGCTGTAGTTTGCTGTATGGGCTGTAGTTCGCAGTGCGGGCGGTTGTTCGCAGCGTGGGCTGTAGATCGCAGTGCGGGCTGTAGTTCGCAGTGTGTGCTGTAGTTCGAGGTGTGGACTCCTGTTCGCAGTGTGGTCTGTGGTTCACACTGTGGTCTGTTGTTCGCAGTGTGGGCTTTAGTTCACAGTGTTGGCTTTAGTTCGCAATGCGGTCTGTGGTTCGCAGTGCAGGCTGTATATCGCAGTGTGGGCTGTAGTTTACAGTGTGGGCTGTAGTTCGCATTATGGGCTGTAGTTCACTGTGTCGGCTGTAGTTCGCAATGTGGACTGTAGTTCGCTGTACGGGCTGTAGTTCGCAGTATGTTCTGTGGTTCGCAGTGTGGGCTGTAGTTTGCAGTGTGGACTGTAGTTCGCTGTACGGGCTGTAGTTCACAGTACGGGCTGTAGTTCTCAGTGTGGGCTGTAGTTTGCTGTATGGGCTGTAGTTCGCTGTATGGGCTGCAGTTCGTAGCGCGGGCTGAAGTTCGCATTACGGGCTGTAGTTTACTGTGTCGGCTGTATTTCGCAATGTGGACTGTAGTTCGCTGTACGTGCTGTAGTTTGCAGTATGGGCTGTAGTTCGCAGTGTGGGCTGTAGTTTGCAGTGTGGACTGTAGTTCGCTGTACGGGCTGTAGTTCGCAGTACGGGCTGTCGTTCGCTGTGTGGACTGTACTTCGCTGTATGGGCTGTAGTTCGCTGTATGGGCTGCTGTTCGTAGCGCGGGCTGAAGTTCGCAGTACGGGCTGTAGTTTGCAATATGGGCTGTAGTTCACAGTGTGGGCTCCAGCTCGCGGTGTGGGCTGTAGTTTGCAGTATGTGCTGTAGTTTGCAGTGTGGGCTGTAGTTCGCAGTAGAAGCTGTAGTTCGCGTACGGGCTGTAGTTCACAGTGTGGGCTCTAGTCCACATTGTGGGCTGTAGTTCGCATTACGGGCTCTAGTTCTCAGTACGGGCTGTAGTTCACTGCTTGGGCTGCAGTTCGCAATGTGGACTGTAGTTCGCAGTACGGGCTCCAGTTCGTAGCACGGGCTGTAGTTCGCAGCGCGGGCTGTGCTTCGCAGTGTGTGCTGTAATTCGCAGTGTGGGCTCCTGTTCGCAGTGCGGGCTGTAGTTTGCAGTGCGGGCTGTAGTTTGCAGTACGGGCTGCAGTTCGC